>CM021102.1:825357540-825830840 GCA_007115665.2 Sequoiadendron giganteum
ATGTTGTTCGGACAACTTTTTCTGGAACTGCTAAAAATAGCTTTGTCGGGGGTAATTTTTACGAAATATTCTGAGACATGGGTTTTGTTGAGAATAATTCTCTAAACAAACCCAGATCGTCAGAAATTCGAAAAAACGTGTTTTTCTATTACATGCAAGAGCCCTTCGGTGGCAGAGGTAGCGAGGCACCAGAAAGTGATTTTTCTCAGAAAAATCCAACACATGGGTTTTGTTCGTGCTTCAAAGCTAAACAAACCCAGTTAGTCAGTTTTTCAATATTATGACTTTTTCCGGAAACCCTAAAAAATAGGGGCAGCAAGGCTACTTTTTCTGGAAAAATCCAACATGTGGGTTTTGTTGAAAAAGCTGTGCTGATCATACCCAGTTGGCCAGATCTGTGATTATTTGTCGTTTCCTGTGATATGCAAAGAAATATAGACAGAAATAGAGGAAGTAGACAGAAGATGGATTGGAAGTTATAAACTGCCACTTTGCAAGAATTATGCCTTTTGATGCAAACTCTGATAAATAATCCCTCTGTGCAACAAATCTTCAAAAATATGAAGAACGGTGAAAACCCCTCTGTCAGATCTTCAAAAATGTTGGAGAAGAAAAGTATCCGTTCTTGAGCTCCTCAACCTGCAAAGAAATAATGAATAATGGATGCCTAGATGCTTTGATATGTCAATTTGGAGTTGCAAGCATCAATTGGGCATCCAACTCATGATTGAGTCTGATTTGGAGTTCAAAAAGGTGATTTCCACTGATTGTGGAGTGTTTGGCCTCTTTTTGCCTCCAAAATTTGTTAACTCAAGTCAACATTTTCTTTTGACTTTCTTAGGCTTCCTTTTTGGAGTTTTGATCATTTTTGCAGGCTGAAATGCCTCTATTTGATCTTCGATCGTGGCTGCTCAGTTGATCTTCGGCAGTTGCTGACGGATCCGTTGTTGAGATGGGATCAGCTTGATGAGATATGCCTGGGAGAGATTAACTCAGAAAACTGAGTTTGGACCTGGAGAATGAAGGGCGCCTTTCTCCAAGAGGGGCGCTTTTGGCTGTTCCTTAGTCAATTTTCATTGACTGTTCTTCGTTTTGGCCTTTTCAGACCTTCTGTGCTTTGATCTGACGTTCCCGTTGATGGATGAGTCGGATGACTCTGCTTGATGATGCATCGAGTAGCCAACTCAGTCTTGCTCAGGATGACTCACTTCTCAGTTGGAAAAGACAAGTTCAGGTCCTTCAAGCTTAAGGGCACCCCTGGCCAGCAAGGGCGCTTTTAGCTTTTGACTGGTTTTACTTATGATGTGAACTGCTTGCCTTTGACCTCCTCTATCAGATGACTGATTTGTCAGAAGTTCTTGCTGATGGTTTCACTGGCGAGACTGGTCATAGCTAAGAAGATCATCCTGGGAGGCAGTAAAGATTCTAACTGAATCTAGATGCCTTCAAGAAAGGGTGCCTTTCTTCAAGAGGGGCGCTTTTAGCCATGCCTTAGCCATTTTCTGGCTTATCTTTCCAGTTCTTCAATTCTGGCTTTTTCTGCTTGATCTCAGCGTGTGATCATTTGGCGTGTCCTATGAACCTACTGTCAGATTGATCACATAGCTGAGAGGAAGCTGGAAAGATATCATGCATAGAGTTGTTGCTTATGGATTCATCTGGTGCCTGCAACTTAGGGAGCCCCTGGCCAGCAAGGGCGCTTTTACCTTGAAGCTCTCTGATTTGGCATCTTCGTTGTTGATGGATACTCCATACTTTGCTGACGGTTGGTCAATGATCCCTTATTCAGATGATTTTGTTGATTGTTTCGTTGTCGAGCCAGCATGAAAGTGAAGAGGATGACTGATTTGAAGATGCCAAATGTTTACATTTGCCCTCTGAGATCCAAGGGCACCTTTCTTCAAGAGGGGCACTTTTAGCCGCTGTAGACTGTGTTTTGCCTTAATAGACAAAACGTCCATCTTCCAGAGTTAGCCAAATTTTGGCCTTCTCCGTTTTGAGAATCTCCTTCGTTGAAACAGCATCTTTTTGACCTTTTCCGCCATGGCTTCTTCGTTGAAGCTTTTGAGGTTTAGCTTTCAGCACCTGGTACTGGCCAATCTGCCATTAATGGTTGCGGAGCTCCTAACTTTGTTCCTGAAAAATAGAAATAGACCCACCAGAGTATAACATATCTTTTGATGATTCTAACTTGATCAGTGTGATCGTGAAGGTAATTAACCCTATCAGAATTATTTTCAATCATTTCCTGGAAGGTCCTATTTTTTAGGGTTTCCTTAAAAATAGGGGCGTAAAACCCTAATTTTCATTTTTTCAGAATTTTAACCATAGGTTCCTTGACATAAACCCACAAAGACTTCATGTTTGGTTTGACCTAAAACATATATTCGATGGCATTTTTACATTATTTAGCTCAATTTAAGCAGAATGCAAAAAATTTCATTTTGGGTATAACAATATTAAAAGGACATTCATTTGGAAAGAAGAAACCCTAAACCTAATCAACAAGCAAATTCTAGGGCAGACAAATGGATTTTAGGGCAAGTCCGGGTAAGGGACATTACATATGTTGAATTGATTTTTGGGTTCGAATGTGTAAAGTTTTTTTGCATCAACATTTCGGATCACACTCTGTGATCCATCATCAAGATGATAGCACAGAGCATAAGGAGAAAAATGGATCACGGAGTGTGATCCGAAACGTTGATGCATAAACAACTCTACACAATCGAACCCAGAAATCAATTCAGCATAAGAACTAAATTAGCTTCATCCAATAATTATGGTCCTTTGCAAAATTTGGAACCAAAGGAGTAGATATTGTCTAATTTGTGCTCTTATCTTCAGAAAATTAACAATAACCTAATAAGTATTTTCCATGAGGTCCATGAAGATAGGTATTTAGTTAAAGATCTAATTATTTCTATACACAGGCTTTGGGATAATACCAACAATCATTTGTTTCACTTGGGGAATGAAGTGGAAAGCAAAAGACTCTTTGAGATCACCCTAACACATAAATACAATTAACATGAATGTCAGAGATCTAGAGGAAGACCATGAAAGCACACACACTCTAGTCAATGAGTTGAACACTTGAAGAGGCATGCCCATCATTGGATATGTCATAGAGGTTAGGGAGTTGTGTATAATGTGCCACTCCTAAATGTCACATCTAAAAAAGAGCTTGATGAGGGTCTTTAACCCTCTTTTCTATATGTTCATGGTTTTTTGTCTCTTACTTTTGATTACCTTGGCAGGGTGTTTATCCATGCAAGTGGTTCTTTGTACTTATGGCATTTAATCCTTTCAAAGATGAAAAACCAAAAAAATTGAAAAAAACTAATTTAAAGAATTAAGATTTCAAAAAATTAAAAATCCATTGCTTTCAAAAATGAAAAAAAAAACTTTACCCAAAAAATTGAAAACTAATTTAAGTAATTAAAATTTTACATTATAAAAAGCAACAAGATTTTCTAAAACTTAATAAAATATGTTGATATAAAAATATTATATATAGGCCTCCTTTCGCAAAAATCAGCCTTCCAATACTAGATCCACTATGTTTGGTGCTACCAAACAAAGGCCCTATCTGTTTGAACCCTTTGTTTGTCTCTAAATGTATCCACCTAATTTACCGATTCGTTTTTGGATTCGAGTACGGGTACGCAAATCCGGTACGGGATTCGGCAAAAAAAAATTTGGGGTTGGGTATGGCTTGGATTCGGCAATACAAAAAACATATAAAAATCAGAAATATATACATATTTGCAGCAGTAATTGAGTTTAGAATACACCACCATATTAATAGTCTAATAACATAGCAAAAATACATCACCACTTTCATAGTCAAATATTAAAATATTAGTGATACTCAAAAGTCGAATGTCATGATATAAAATTATAAATTAAAGTTCAAACATAAAATGTCAAGTGTTTACAGTCAGCTATTATTGATCAATGATCAATGATCAATCTAAATCATATGGGTCATCAAAAAAAGCAGCATCATCAGCATCATTAGATGATACATTTTGTGTAGAACCACAAACAGCATTAGTGGCACTCGCACAAGCACTGCCACTAGCACTAACACTACCACTCTCATACTCAGTAGCTGCTTCAGGCTCATAGTCATCATCAATATCAAGTGCAGCTAAGTGACTTGTGGAAGCATCCAAGTCAAGCTGCTCTGGCTCAATATCCCACCTCCTTGTATCTCCTTCTTTGTAGGAACTTTGCTTATGTGTAAGGAGGCGCAAGTTTGAATGCACATACACCAAGTCCTCTGCCTTTTTTGAATGTAGCCTATTGTTTTTTATTGAGTGGATGAAGGAGTATGTGCTCCAATTCCTCTCAAAAGCCGATGAACTAGCAACCTATTAAGACCAAATTAAATAGTTAAGAGTTACAAAATTAATAAAAATATAAATTATAAATTAAAATTAAAATTACGAAATATAAAACTTACTTGGGATAAAATTTTAATTGCAATAGGTTGGAGGTGCATGTATTCTTGCCCATGGAAGTACCACCAACTATGAGCATCCACCCTGGCCTTGTCTCTAAGAGCATCCATATTCTGATTAACAGTACCAGAGCATGCAAAAGCCATGAACTCAACCCTCACTCGATCACGTTGGTCACGATCACTGAAGATTCTACGAAGTGCTGCCTTGTACCCTTGACCCACTTCAACATCCCTATATGGAGCAACTCTTGGTGAAGCAGAAAGTATCTCAGGACTATAATATTTGGGACTCAATGCAAAAGCGAGAAGATGCAATGGAGTGGTCATTTTGTTCCATCTATCAACCATGATTTCCTGTAGCTCTTTGAAGAATTTTTCTTCAGGATCTTCCTCTTTTGCATTGATGATGGTTTTCATATTCTCAATCATTGAGTCAATACCATCGTATACTTCTCCCAAACAAGGTCTATCCATGTCTGTGTAACGGATCATGCTCAATATAGGCTCAGTGAAACTAACCAGGTACTCAACACGATCCCACCAACTATCATCTAGGATCCTTTGCTTGACCCTATTTGCCCTTTCACTGCTAGATTGCCTCCATATGGACCAATTAGGGCTGATTACCATGGTACAAAGTGCCTCACGAACCTTTATAAGTCGCCTCAACACAATTGTGTTGGAGGCAAAACGGGTCTTAGCAACTTATTTGGAAATCAAAATTAAAATTAAAATATAATTTAAATTTATAAATACTTTACAAAATCAAATGAAAATTTAAAATTTAAAAATATTGAGAATTAACTTACCTTCAACAATTCCAATTTTGAGAATTGTCTGAATATTCCTTGTGTCATATGGTGGTTGGTGACAAACATTTGGATGTCTTCGCCCTCAGCATACAACTGTTTGATCCACTCAATTTTGGATCCAATTTTTTGTAGCATTATATTGAGGGAGTGGACAGGACAAGGTGTCCAAAAAATGTGGGGATACTTCTCCTCAATCAATAACCCTGCAGCCCTACAATTTTTGGCATTGTCAGTTACAACTTGCACAACATTTTGATGGCCCACTTCTTCAATAACTTGGCAAAGGATGTTAGCAATAAATGGACCATCTTTCACCTGTCCTTCACAATCCACTGCTCTCAAAAACATTGCCCCTTTAGGGGACATGGCAATAACATTGATCAATGGGTGATTTTTTGCATCTTTCCATCCATCAGAAACGATGGTCACCCTTGTTTCGATCCATGAATCCCTTATGGGCTTCAATGAGTCTACTACATGTTTCACCTCTTCCTCCAATAAGGTGCAACGCACCTTCTCAAAACCTGGGCCCTTATACCCCTTTGGAGCCTCATTAATAGATTTCACCATTTTTTGCCAATATGGTGAACGAACAACGTTGAATGCCAATCCATTGGCATAGACACATCTTGCTATGTTTTGATCAGCAATATCTCTTGCCTCATTCTGAAATGAAGCTTCCAACGGTCCCTTAGATCTTTTATTTGATGAGGGCACGGTTTGTTGTTGAGGGATGTTCATAAATGGATGGCTTTGTGTAGGCGGAATATAAGTAGGTGGTGGTGTAGGGGGTTTCATGGATCGAGATCCTTTCCTCAAAGGATGGCTTGTTTTAAGACTACTCGCTGTATGCTCTGATTTTTCTTGCTCAGCAATATATTTCAACACTACATCATCTGGAAGGCCTTTGCCATCACCAGAAGGAGGTCCTGGACAAGGTTTGATGCCATTATCAGGGATCTTACATTATCAGGGATCTTACACAAGTGGGCTCTCACTCGATTGTATGAGCTCGTATATTGAACTTTGCAATGACCACAAATCCAAATAAATACTCCACCACCTGGACATTGTTGAACCATTTCTACATATTTCCAAAGGGGAGAGGTTGCATTTATTTTGAAACGAGATTGGCCTGAGGAAGAACTGGATGCCATTGTAATACCTAAGGCACAACAAATTGAAATAATTTTGGTATTGAAATTTGAAACTAAAAAACTTAAAAGAATGAGAACAATCAACAAAACAATAAAACAAAACAAAATAGTTCATTTGTTAAAAAAAATGTAAGAAAAAAATAAAAAAACTTCAAAGAAACCTACCTCTTTTGAAGAAATCTTGCTCTACAATCTTCTTGGCAATGAGCGGACACTTGCAAGTGCTTAGGAATAGCACAACAATCAACTTTGAACAACCAACGATCAGCCTTCAAGTCTATTCAAGCTTGTGCAAGCAAGAGAGAAAGTTCAGCAATGGAGGCAAAAAAACTTGTTTTTCATTCACAAATTGTTAAATGAGATTGTTTTTACCTATTTAGTGTATTTGGAGGGACAAATTAAGGTTGCAATGATTATTAAAATATTAAAAAGTCAATATTCGGTCAAAAAAATGAATTAAAAATGCAAATAAAACGCCTTTTTCTGCGGACTGGGCGTTCTCATGCCTGGATTCGTCGCAAATTCACCTTGGATTCGTTTTGCCGAATCCTGGACGAATCCGCAGGCGCCCAGCGAATCCAGTTGGAATCCACAGGTACAAAAACGTATCCTGGGCGAATCCGGAGCGTACCGTACCCAAATCTCGTACCCGATACGTATCGAATTGTATCCGGGGCCGTTTTTAGGCGAATCGGTAACTTAGGTATCCACAACCTGTTCAAAATCTTTGCCAATTTCGGATTCGTTGATTTTCCGCTACACAAATGAAAATCACATTTCCCATTTGGTTTTTCGTTAACATACTATCATCATTTGGAGCTGCCTGTATGTGATTAAAATAGCTTGTAATTGATTAGTCTTTCTATACTTTTAAAGTTCATTTAGAGAAGAGTGCATAGAAAATAATGTAGTTCCTTTGAAAATCTCTATATATAATGTTTATTTCAAATTACTAAGTTTTTATATTAAGTCTGAGTCCAAATCCAAACTTAAGCATGTGAAGTCTGACTTTTGCTACCATAATTTCCATATTTAAAAATCATTTTTCCTAGTAAAGATTTAAATTATTTTTGTTGTGGACTAAACAACATTGATTCATAATTTCCATACCAAAAAATTGAAGTTTCCTAGTTAAGATTTTAAGTTATTTTTGTCATGAACTAAACAAGAACAATTCAAGATATGTCATGTGTAAAGTCCCTTGCCAATTTGAACGATAATTTTTCCGAAGTGCTTAATATGACATATTTCATTTAAGCAACTGAAATCTGAACTTGCATGCTAAATTTTTCTAATATTTGACAAGAGAAAGCAAGACTAGATATATCACTGGTTATTGCTTTACATATACAACAATGCAAAAGGACGGGTAAACGAAGACACAATTACTGAATTAGTTCACCCTTCTAGACCCCAATCGAATTTTGCATCTCAAGGTTATTGCAATTCTTTCATAGTAACATTAATAAGACTTTATCAGCAGAGATTACACTGTTTTCTGAGTTTGATAAGGACTGATTACAAAGATAGTAAGACTCAGATTAAGACAGCAGACCCTAAACAATCCTGGGAATTCATTTATGATCAAACTGATATGCAATTTCAGAGTGCAATAAAGACTGTAACAGCAGTATGCAATGCGATTTTCTGAAGTTACAATGACTGTAAATGATAAATAGCAGCCTCAGATCATAACAGCAAAACCTTAGACTCTTCACCTAGCATAAAATGCAATTACAATCACATATTCTGCTGATTACAATGCATAGAATTACTCAGACCTGGTATACTAATCGACCTCAGCCTGGAAGTGATGGAGACGGCTTCAGGAATGCCCAGAATGCATAGACAGCAATAAAAATCACTTCTTTGACAATCGATTCTCCTGTATAGTGGTGCACTCAGCCTTATTTATTCCAGGCGCCTCCTCTAAAGACTTCTAGCATTGACCACACCCAGGTTACAAGCTGGTAATGAGTCGCTCCCTTCCCATATTAACACGTCCTTCTCTTGTTCTGCCCAAACTCTTCAAAACCACAACTCTTACACGGTTATTATCCTTGGGTAAGCTGCACCTAGGGTTTCTGAAAAACCACAACCCCCTTAGTAGCTGATACAAACCACAAAGGAAGTCATTCGATGCATTATTTGCTTCAGCTGGTAACATACATGACTGTAATCTCTCACTCAAAAAAAACCCTTGACAACTTCAAACTGAAAGCAATCCATCTCCTCTAATTTGGCTACTGAAAGTGACCACTAGATTTGCATTTTCTCCACCTGTAGAAAACCTAAGTGGCTTTCTCCATGATCTGCAGCTAGGGTAGATAGTTTCACTACCGAAAGTGGTGCCCTAGGGTTCCCAAACCCATAGACCAAAGAAGCTTCAAAAAAGCTCTCCAATGAGATAATAACTTCAAGCATGAGAGAAACGAGCTCCTTCTTGCCCTTTTAAATAACTCCTTGTACTTCTAGAAAGATCTAAAAAGAGTTTTCACCAAGCTTTTAGAAGAATATTTTAATATTCCTTAAAGTGAACTTATAATATTTTTTTTTCATTTAAGTCACTTTTAAAAAAATATTAATAAAGTCACTTTATAATCTTTATTCTTTTATTTGAGTCACTTTAATTAAATTAATTAACAATAAAGTTAACTTTATGATTTAATTTATTTAGATAAATTTATAAATAATTAATTTAATATTATTCCCTTATTTCACCTTTAGCCTTCAAGCTAAATGATACGCATGAGTGGTTACTAAGAAGGGGACATTACATAATGTTCCCTTCTTCGACTTAGGCGTTCGAGGGAGTTTCATTAGCCTATTTTATTCTCGTAGGCTATTTTGGAGAATTAAAAAGGGAATAATTTAATTAATTAAATTAAGTTGCCTTAAATTAAGATTTCGGACAAGTTGTATTTAATTAATTTTTATGAAGTGACTTAAGCCAAAAAGCAAAAATAATATTAAGTCACTTTATGTGGGCCAAAAAAATTATTATTTTAATAAAGGTGAATTTAAATTATAACTTCTTGAAAGTTCCCACGGAAGTTGTAAAAGAGGAATGAAGGAGCTCATTTACACATCTTGGTCATTTTATTTTCTCTCATTTGCAAGGTTTGGACTGCGAGTTCAACTTCAAACCTTAGGACGAAAATCCTAGAGGTATTTGGCTTCAAAGATGAAAGATTTCTTTTTGACTTTCTTTCTAGTCAAATTCATGGTGGATTCACATAGGATTCAATATTGTACTTAAACAGAGAAACAAAAAATTTATTTATAGCTGCCCGCATCAAAATCTCAGTGAATGTGTGTGCAGTGAAAATGGTGATTATTCAATATTATTTTAGTGCTGAGTTACCTCAGCCATATCCCACTAAGGATCCTCAAAGAGGGTCCTACCGTTTGTTGCAAGAAGGAAGAGGTTGATTCATACTTATGAAGGCTTAAAGCCTTTTTCCTAATGTCAACGTGACCTTCCCAAGGCTCTGCAAAATTAGCCACTGCATATTCTAAGGAGGTGCTGCTTCCATAAGGCTGTCGTAGTATTTTCAAGCCTGTCGTACCAGTGTGGAGGCTGTATAGCTAAGGGAAATTATAAAAAGGTTGCTGATTGGATTTTGACTATTCAGCAATTTTGTTTGTGAATGTTGATGATTTAATAAAAATACTACTGCTGTAAAGAATTTCTGAGGATATCAATTTTATAAAATCAATACACAGAAGTATAAAATTTTGTTTGTTGATCATTTTATGCAATAATTTTGTATAAATGAAGTATTATCAATATTTGGGATTGGAAATTCAAAGCTATGATGATTATTTAAAATATTCCTTCAAACAAGTTGAAAATCAAACTCAGATCAGCTGAATGCAAACTGTCTGACGAAATGTCTGTGCATCACAAACTGTGAAAATTGCAATTTTTTGGTTAAATATTTTGGTACAGTATACTACAAGATAAGGAAGTCAAATATAGATAATTCAAGAACTAAAATGATTTGAATATTAATTGAAAGATACAACAACATAGGCAATAAACTTGTCTGTTATTCAATCTAGGTGAAACATATAATGGTTTAAATCTACTATCTTAGATGCTAGTTTATATGTTCAATTAGATTCCTTAAGTTATTTGTGATATTCTTCAAATGGAAAAGCACAATCACAATGAGAAATCAGTTTATCGATATCCATACCTGTATAGCAACACGAGCAGAAAATTTTACAAGCTCTTCTTCTGTAAGCTTCTCAGAGGCACTTTTTCCTCGCCCAGGCTTTGAAATACTTTTCAATTTATGTCTTGCTGTCAGCCCTTCCTCAAAATGCATCTGGATGAAAAAGGTTAATGAAAAATAAGTTAAGAATTATTAAAACAATAAAAATTTACATTAAATTTCCACATTTATGCATATCTTTTACAAGTCCACACTATAGGTTATCAAAGAAGCATTATAAAGCTATTTAAGATCCAAGATACTTCTGAATTGGCAAAGGGAAATCTATGCTCCTTATACCAAGACAAATCTTCATAGAACATGATTTCACATTCAAAATACTAAAACCATAGCCAATGCATATCTTCCTCTGCACAGTGCAAATAATTAGTTTATCGGTATATTAAGTTATTTTACCAGTTGTTTGTGTTTCCTGATAAAAAAATAAACTATATATCAAAAACCGCATTAAAACATTACCTGCTGAAAACATGCCTTTACAATTGTAGCCTCTTACCAACACTTAAATCATATTTGAATAAAAGAGCAATACAAACCAGTTACATACAAGATACAAGAAAACATTGTGTACAAAATTACAAATAATTTTACAAACTACAATATAGAATATTAGAAAATGACAACCAAAGATACTAACACTACTGAATATAACATTGACATAGATATAGGCTACATAGATAACACCATTGGCTAATCTCATTAAGCTTAGTTATTATACTTATGGCTTAATCTAAGGATGAACATAATACATGTTATAAGCCCATGTATCTTTCGGGAATAAATGGAAAATAAAATAATTAGGATTCTATCCTATGATACAAATACATAGTTTTAGGAAGAAATTAGTCGATAGAAGAATAAGTATACTCCAGACAAGAGACTTGGCTGCTTAATTTTTTAGATGTCCCATTGAAACTTAGTTAACATGCAGTTAGAATATTAGTTATGCATATAAACCTCAGGTAACCAAATAATTAAGGAAGATTTTGCATGCAGACTCCTCTTCTCTCTTCAGCCCTATTTCTTTATAAAGGGCTGATAATAATCATTTCAAGAGTTAGAATATAAGATATTCAGAATTCTGTAGCAGTTTCTCATTATTACAAATAGGAAGGGTGACAACGGATCCCCTTACTTGAGGCCCCTAGAGGCTTCAAAAAAAAATCAAGAGATCCATTCACCAAAACAAAACACCTTGGGCTACCAACACAACTAAAAATCCAATCCATCCAACTTGTCTTGAAACCAAAAGCTTTTAGTACCTTGAAAAGAATCCTCCAATCTACTTTATCATAACCTTTCCGTATATCTAGCATAGCCAACATTTGTTGTTTACCTATTGATAAGGCTGAATGAATAGTTTCTTGAGCTATAATGACTACGTCCAAAATTGACCTTCCTAGCACAAACCCCATCTGCTCCTCTGCAATCATATCTAAGAGGATTTTCTTGAGCCTATTGGCCATTACTTTTGCCAATATTTTGTGGATTGTGTTGCATAATGAGATAGGTTGATATTCATCCATTGAAAGTGCTTGCTCCTTTTTTTGAATTAGAGCTATAAATGTGTTGTTTACATCCCCCGACAATTTTCCCTCTCTTCAGGAATCCTCTATTGCCTCACAGACATCCTAGCCAATAATGTGCCCCAAGGGCTTTGTCTGGGTGTAGTTGTCAGGCAGCATCATTTATCTCTTCCTCAGACAGTGCCCCCATTAGCATCCTATTTTGTTCCTCTATCACCAGTTTAGGAATGCATTCCAAGAACTGACTTTGAGATAGAATATTGGATCCCTCCCAATTATTGAGTAAATTCTGAAACTAATCCATTGCCTCCCTTTTGATGGTGACAGGATCTTCAAAGATAAAACCATCACCAAGGCCATTGCTTTTGCCAATATTTTGTAGATTCTGTAGCATAATGAGATAGGTCGATACTCATCCATTGAGAGTGCTTGCTCCTTTTTTGGTATTAGAGCTATAAATGTGTTGTTTACATCCCTCAGCAATTTTCCCTTTCTTCAGGAATCCTCTATTGCCTCACAGACATCGTTGCCAATAATGTGCCAGCACTTATGGTATAAGGCAGCAGAGAAACCATATGGACCAAGGGTTTTGGGTTTCGTCTGGGTGTAGTTGTCAGGCAGCATCTTTTATCTCTTCCTCAGACAATGCCCCCATTAGCATCCAATTTTGTTCCTCTATCACCAGTTTAGGAATGCATTCCGAGAGCTGACTTTGAGATAGAATATTGCATCCCTCCCAATTATTGAGTAAATTCTGAAACTAATCCATTGCCTCCCTTTTGATAGTGACAGGATCTTCAAAGAGAGAACCATCATCCAATCTTAACTGACTGATTCTATTCTGAAATCTTCTTAACTCTCATGGCATTATGGAAGTATTTAAAATTCGTGTCCCCTTCCTTAAGCCATACCTCTCTTGACTTTTGCCTCCAAAACATTTCTTCCTTGGCTAGGAAATCCGAATGATTTTCTCAAAAGTTCCTTTTCTGCAAGATATTTATTTTGATATGTCCCTGCATGAAAACTTCCCCATTGTGGATTTGAATTCTGCCTTCTAATTCTATTTTTGTCTCAAAGATGTTCTTGAAGTGGTTCTTGTTCTAGACTTCTAGGCTTTCAGCTGCCTCTTGATGTATTTGAGCTTTTCTACTAAACAAAACATTTTGGTCCCAACAAAAGAACCTTCACACCACCAACCATTTTAATGCAGTCAAGGTCCCAATGCCCAGTGAAAGGCAACTTGGGCCTTGCAACTCCACACAAATGCATACGATTAAAAACAAAAAATATGTCAGAATTTCTTTTTTTAAGAGCATTAGAATTCACCTTACAACCAACACACAGCCATGCAGCCTAACAACAAAAGTTAAACCACTCAAAAAATCAAAATTACCACTCCAACAGGTGTACAAAGGCATAGATAACAATAGCTTGGAATTCATCCCAAGATTCTCCTTTAGACAATCATGTGTGCACCAGCATTTCCACGAGTTTTGAATTTTTACAGTTTTTTGTTCTATCTTTCATTATTCTGCCTTCTCTATTTGACCCACCTACAGATGTATTCTAGTATGAACTCAGCTACTCAATATAGTGGAGCTGGCAGCAATTAACCAAGGAATAATTCCTATGATCAAGAAACAATGACAACTGCAGCAAATGGTAGTGGAAGATGCACCCAGTCAGCAATTAAAACTGTAACCGCCAGCCAAGAATAAGCAAGAGATTAATAACCATGACTCTACTAAAATACAAAGCCAGCAAATAGATTGCCACCCCCTGAAGACCATGACCCGCGATTTAACCTTACTCACACAGCATAGGAGAAAAATCCGTGGGTCCCACAAATACCAATCAACAGAAAACAAAAAAAGAGAATAACCACTCCACATGAAACCTTTGGCAGGTCCCAAAAACGGCTAAGATGAAATACTGAGCAAAAAGAATATAATCCAGCCAAAAGAATAAATTAGTGTGTCCTAGCCAAGCCATGTGATCCCAATAAGGTTTTGGAATTTTCTGCCTACATTGGACCCATTTTATTTTTATATAATCCCCAGAATTCTAAGAACTACTAAGGAATAAAATGTCTGGATCTAGTGGCAAACAAAGGTAAGCACCCAAAGAAGTCATTGGACCCAAATTCAGTTGGGTACATACTAGGTGAGTAGCCAAGCAAATTTGTGGTTCAAATCCCACACCCAAAATGAACCCTCTGTGAACCATAGCTTTAATTTTTTTAATTTTTTTTGTTTTTTCTTTACACTCTAATTCTTTATTTTCTTACCACAGTTCATGGAAAGAACAAACAAAACACCCCTGCTCCTTGCCACAACAAATGCTGTTTCTCCATTAATTGCATAAGACTTGTATAAATAGTGCAATTACACCTAGGAACCCGAGAAGAATATCATAATAAGGCCATTATTACCTAGCTTCTCCTCCTAATTACGTTTTCA
Source organism: Sequoiadendron giganteum (assembly GCA_007115665.2). Taxonomy (NCBI): domain Eukaryota; kingdom Viridiplantae; phylum Streptophyta; class Pinopsida; order Cupressales; family Cupressaceae; genus Sequoiadendron; species Sequoiadendron giganteum. Next base: position 825,372,207 of record CM021102.1, read on the forward strand.
TCCAATGATGGCCAATGAGTATGTGAATCAAAATGATGGTGTTTTAGTGATGTTATTGTTGACCATGCTGCCGTTGTTTTAAATTTGTACACTGCTTTTTCACTTTATCTTTATTGGATTTTGTGGGCGGGAGTTTTAACTTTTATGGCTTGTTTTTTTATGGTACAGCTTGGAATATTACCTACTGCATTTCTATAAAAAGCAATAATTACTGGCTTCATGTTAATAAAAACAATGCATGCTTTATTCTTTAGCACCTTGAAGTGACCACTGCATTCATATCATGGGTTACATTTATTTAAAGGCACAAAATGTTATTTGTTCTCAATGCATTCTATTTAATTATTTATTCAGCATTTAAGTGTCAATTTTACATTTATTGAAATTTCCTAAATTAACATACATTTAGCTTTTAAATGTATGCTTTACCCTATAAATGTATGCAGTATGTGGTTTTCTTAACACACATATAGTGAGGTCTAAGTTGTCGGTTCGGGTTTGAGTTTGAAGTTTGGGTTCACAATATGGCAGTTTTTTCCTCCAGGTTTGGGTTCACAGTACACCAGACTTTTTTGCCAAGTTTGGGTTCTGGTACAACTGTACAATATATACATTAAAAAGATAAAATTGTTAATAAACCTAGGTTAGGCACCCAAGAGCCACAAAAAATGTCATTGAATATTGGATTCTTAAACATTGAGTTCAAAAAGATCCACATAAGATTTAATATCTATCCCTTCTCTACTATCAATTATAAAGACCATAATACATTGTGAACATCACTCACATTATTGTAATTATCAACACCCCACCCCCAAATCTGACAAATTCAAGGAACAGAGTCTTCAGCCAATCTACAATGTATTGCAGATCTTTGGATCATCGAATGAATACTCTTGCTTTGTGAGAGTTCCTTCCTCTTTTTCTTTTTTTCCACTTATATGATATATCCAATCCAACTCTTGCGGAGAAAACTTTAGAGGGTCCTCTATATTATGAATATCTAGAGAGGCATTAGACAAATCTCTAAAAAAACCACTAAGTAAATCCTTGGCACATTCTAAATTTGGCAGCATGCTTTTTGATCCTATAGGATTTTGAACCATCTCCTTACTTTCTAACGTATTGAAAAGAACCATAGAGTCAAGCTTGCTTGAACAATAAATCAAAGCATTAGCCTTCACTTCTGCGCAGATCAAATCCAAAGAGGTCGTCATAGGTTCATATTTATCCTGAACCTAACAAATAATCAAATGATGGTGGGATTTTGCTCAATCCTACCTCATAGGATTTTTATGCCCCTTAGGCAAGGAATTAATAATACTCATTCTACCACATTTTGAGGCACAATGCCCACAACCATAGCATCTTTTGCATCTAAAACTTAACTTCTCATAATCCATGGTGTTCCTGAACCTAACAAATAATCAAATGATGGTGGGATTTTGCTCAATCCTACCTCATAGGATTTTTATGCCCCTTAGGCAAGGAATTAATAATACTCATTCTACCACATTTTCAGGCACAATGCCCACAACCATAGCATCTTTTGCATCTAAAACTTAACTTCTCATAATCCATGGTGTACCTCCATTCCCTATCCCCTGCAATCAAAGTAATTTCTTCAAGAAGCTCATTACCAAGGTTTGCTTCTACGTATAACTAGGCATAGGTGGTACATGTCAAGCAAACCAATTTTCCAAAAGATTTTGAAATAGTAGTTGTTGAGCACAATATGGTACATCCTTTACTTTTCAAAATCAAAATAATTATATCAGCTACTCATATGCAAGATTAAGCATTGAGTACACAATGAGAACACACGTTTTACATGGAAAACCCCCTCGGGAGAAAACCACGGCACAATTTTGCTTATATATATATATATATATATATATATATATATATATATAATTTCTTTTTCTTGTAGGCTCCAACCTACTAGAGACTCCAATCTCTATTTGACACAAATATAGGCTCCAACCTATTGGAGGCTACAACCTCCCCACACAACCTACAATCTCTCTACACCAACTGAGCTCCAACACAGCTAGAGGCTACAACCTCTTAATTGATAGGCTTCAACCTATTAGTCTTTCAATGCTGATAAGATATTCCTTTTCACATAAATCTGGTCAAATTATAGATAGTTTCACAGTCCTCACAAGTCTGAATTAATCATTAATTTCTTCCTTCTCAAATCTGAATATTTAATTCATTTCACTAGCATAGATTCTTTCCTTTTATTGCATAAATGTCTTCAATATAAATCAGAATTACTTTTCATTTTTCTGCTTATATCCTTCCTTATCTTCTGAAAATATCTATTGAATTGCTTGGTTTATTTTGACTCCATCTTTTCCTTATATTTATACCTCTATATGCCAAGAGAAATGTCCTTTATGAGGGTTATGTTCATTTGAATAGTTGTATCCCTTTGAAATCATGCAATACCTCTTCTTAAATAAGTCTTAATCTTTTAATAGCCGACTTTTTAATAGATTGCACCTTTTCTTTGCTTTAATCTCATCGCACCTATTTTAAATAATTTGCTATCTTTAATACTAGCTTGGGCAATGAATATGAATATGTTCGGCTTAGTCTTTAAATTCCAGCTCTGCTGATGTAGTCGGCCAGCATGTCTTGTTAGTGTTTCTTAGATCAGATTAGATAACAAAATTATTCAATAGAAATGTAACACATAAGACAATGAACACAGCAAGATACCCTGGGAAAACCCTCCTCTTGAGGGAGAAAAACCCAGCAAATGATTCCCTTATATATATGATAATAAGTGACAGAATTCTGCTTACAACACAGCCCAACAATGGCTGAGGAATTCGCACTTTTCCTTAATGTTTAGATACAAGTAAATCTGCTCTTCCTTGAACTCTATCTGCTGCTATATTAATGATGATCTGCTGTTCAAGTATGAACTTCTTCTAGGAATGCGAATCTTGATTTATGTTCTTCCTCTTCATGCGAATTTCTGCTCTTGAATATAATGGCGAACTTTCCTTGTGTGATACTAATTGGATCAATAACCAAAAGTTACCTTGTATTTATATTTTCTTGGCGCACCTTCATTTAAGTCGGCCTTAATACAAATAATGATAAATGCTATTTAGGTCGGCCAGTCAACAACTAAAAGATATAACTCAAAATAGGGTCGGCCCATGATATTCATTTAATATATGTCTTTTGGGAAGTGAAGACCGACGCTGTACTAACATCAACACTCCCTCTCAGCTAGGGATGAACTTCCATCTGCACAAGACACATTATGTTAGAATGAAAAATAGAATATCACCTCAACGTGATATTAACCATTATGGCTACTCCCATAGATGGTATAAACTCATCACGGATTCTCTCACGTGATGTTGTCATGGAGTCACACACATGACATCCACCATAGCTTCTCCCAGAGGGTGGAAACAAGGGCTTTCACCTCAACTTTCTCTCATCAGAGAATTGCATTATCAAGGGCTTACACCTCAACTCTCTCTCATCAGAGAATTGCATTATCAAGGGCTTACACCTCAACTCTTTCTCATCAGAGAATTGCATTATCAAGGGCTTGCACCTCAACTCTCTCTCAGCAGAGAATTGTCTTAACAAGGGCTTGCACCTCAACTCTCTCTCTGCAGAGAGTTGCATTCTCAACAAGGATCACTGATTACTGAGACTCTTTCTCAGTCACAGCTACATTCTCCACCATACCAAGTTTCTCTCAGAAGTATACAAACTTAATCCTGGCGAGAGGCTTGGTGAGAATGTCTGCCGTTTGCTCTTCAGTGCTGATATACCTCAACTGTATTGCTTTCCTTTGTACCATATCTCTAATATAGTGGTACTTGATCTCAACATGTTTTGTTCTGTCATGAAACACAGGATTGACAGAAAGCTTCACGCAGCTTTGATTATCACAGTGTATAATAGTAGGCTCCATTGATTGTCCAAACAATCCTGCAAGGAGCTTACGAAGCCACACTGCCTCACGAGCTGCCACACAAGCTGCAATATACTCTGCTTCAGTTGTACTCAAGGCCACTGAAGACTGTTTCCTGCTACACCAGGAGATCATAGCAGTCCCCAAACTGAAGCAACAACCAGAAGTACTCTTCCGATCTGAGACACATCCTGCCCAATCAGAATCAGTAAAACCATGCAGCTCCAAATCCACATTTGAAGAATATCTCAACCCATATCCAATTGTGCCACATAAATATCTCAGGATATGTTTAGCTGCTACAAGATGTATTTGCTTTGGTTCACACATAAACTGGCTAAGTGCACTCACTGCATAGCAGATATCAGGTCTAGTGTTAACTAGATACATCAATGAACCAATCAACTGTCTATACATCGTAGAATCCACTGGTTCTGAACTAGCTGCAGCTTCTTTCAACTTATCTAAATTAGTCTCCATGGGTGTAGACATAGGTTTGCAGTCAATCATACCAAACCTTTTGAGAATGTCAACAGTATACTTGCCTTGACATAGAATCATCTCATCTGGCTTTTGCCAAACTTCTAAGCCAAGAAAGTAATGCATAAGACCTAGATTCTTCATCTCAAACTCTGAAGCTAATTCCTTCTTGCATTTTAGTATTAGATGTTCTTCACCAGTAATGATCAAGTCATCAACATATAAAACCAAAATCAATGCTTCACCATTTACTACCTTGAAGTAGAGGTTAGAATCTGCATCATTCTTTGAGAAACCCAGACTTGAAAGATACTGATCAATTCTTTCATACCATGCACGAGGAGCTTGTTTAAGACCATACAAGGCCTTCTTCAGCTTGCAGACATGAGACTCTTTCCCATGCACCTCAAATCCTTCTGGTTGCTCAATGTAAACCTCTTCTTCTATTATGCCATTCAGAAAAGCTGTCTTTACATCCATTTGGTGAATCTTCCATCCTCTAGATGCAGCAATAGCAATGATGGTTCTAACAGACGTGTAACGAGCCACAGGAGCAAAAGTTTCTTCATAGTCAACTCCCTCTTTTTGTGAGAACCCTCTAGCCACAAATCTAGCCTTGTGTTTCTCAATGCTCCCATCAGCTGCATGCTTGATCTTAAAGAGCCACTTAGAAGATACCACAGATTTGTCTTTGGGTCTAGGAATTATATCCCAAACATCGTTCTTGAGTATAGACTGATACTCCTCAATCATGGCATCCTTCCATACTTGTTGACTAGAAGCTTCTTCAACATTTGAAGGCTCTGACTCAATAATCTGACTCATCAAGGCAACATAACTAGAGAACTTGTGAGGTCTCTTGCTTTCTCTGAAAGCTCCTCTTGGAGCTGCAAACCTCTCTGCTTCCTGCATTGTCTTGCGAGCCCAAAGAGGTCTTTTCTTTCCAATCACCATGTCTAGAGGCCCATCAGTAGGATCCAAAGGCTCAGCTGGATCAATATCTTCTGTAGGTTCTGTATTCTCCTCTGGAATATGGTCAACTTCCATATCTTGAGGAGGTTCTTCTTCATCAATCTCCATAGGAGTGCCTTTGGACCTTCTGTAAGCAACATCTTCCTCAAATGTGACATCTCTACTAATCTCAATAGACTTCTGTCCTGGAATGTAAATCCTGTAAGCTTTTGATGTCTCACTGTAGCCTACAAGAATTCCTTTCTTCCCAGAAGGTTCTAGCTTTGTTCTCTTTTCCTTTGGAATATGAACATAGACTGGACGGCCAAAGATCCTCAAATGACTAACTCAAGGCTTTACGCCTGAGAATGCTTCTTCAGGAGTTTTATTCTCTAAGATCCTGTGGGGACTCCTGTTTTGAACATAGATAGCTGTTCTTGATGCTTCAGCCCAAAGAGAGATTTGCAAGTCTTGATCATGAATCATGGCTTTCACTGCTTCCACGATAGACCTATTCTTCCTTTCAGCAATACCATTTTGTTGAGGATTATGGGGAACACTGAACTCCCTCTTAATCCCTGCTTCAATACAAAAATCTCGAAATGACCCAGAAGTGTATTCTCCACCATTATCAGATCTCAATACCTTGATCTTCTTCCCAAACAGATTTTCAATTTGTGCTTTGAGTTCTCTGAATCTTTCTAATACTTCTTCTGATTCTTTAGATCTCAAGAAATAAATCCAAGTCTTTCTAGAGTAGTCACCAATGAAAATAATATAATACAAGAAACCACTAGATGATGCACTAGACATTGGACCACACAAATCAGAATGAATGAGATCAAGAATACATTTAGATCTACTTTCACTGGAATGAAACGTACCTTTTGTGTTCTTGCCTAGGGCACATCCCTTGCATGTACCTTCATGTTCTTGATCGAATTTCGGAAGACCGGTGACCATCTTCTCCATGATAGGTAGAGCACGAAAGTGAATGTGAGCCAATCTTCGATGCCAAAGATCACACATGTTGGTACTGTTATGCACAAGTGCTTGAAGAGGACGAGTGCATAGCCTGTAGAGACATTCATGTCTAACTCCAATTATTTGAGTAGTTTTGAAGCTGGAGTTCTTTGCCCATATAAGAACTTTTCCTTTAGAGAAGGCAACTTGATAACCCTTGTCTTCTAAAGCTGAAATTGAAACAAGGTTCCTCTTTATCCTTGGTACGAACAGTACATCATTCAACTCCAAAGAGATTCCAGAATCCAAGTGAAGAGTGGAGTTTCCAATCCCTTTTACAGAATATCTAGCATCATCTCCAATAACAACTTGATCACTGGAGTTGCTTTCCATTAAGTCTGAGAGGTGACTCCTGAATCCGGTGATGTGCCTAGAAGCACCACTGTCAATCAACCAAGTGTTAGAGTCAGTAGAAACATTGCTAGACAAGGCTAAATAAAATAGATAATCACTGGAGTCCTTTTGTGGAGCAACTTCTTCAACATCTGCAGTGGCAACTTGAAGCTTAGGTCGTTAAGGGCAAACCCTCGCAAAGTGACCATACTTATCACAACGAAAACATTGAATCTTGGACATGTCTCGTTTCCTTTTGAAGGTAGGAGCATCATCATTTCCATCTTCTCGATTCCTTTTGAAGAAACCTCTCTTAAAGCCTTTTCCTTTGTTTGATGAATGAGAGGTAAGAACTTGTAATTCTTCATTCTTTGAGCTTTGACCAATCCCCCTTGCTGTTAGTCTTGACTCTTCCTAAATGCAATCAATCCTCAATCGATCAAACTTGGGAAGTTCGGATCTTGCACTGATTCCTTGGATGAATGCCTCCCATGAAAGCGGAAGACCATTGAGAGCAAGCATAGTCAGGTCTTTATCATCAATCATGTGACCAATAGTGGAGAGCTGATCTTTTATCTCTGAAATCCTCATGAAGTATGTAATAACATATTCTCCTTTCGCCATTTTCACATGATGAAGTTGTTGCTTCAGAGCAAGGGCTCGACTGGTGTTGTTGATTTCGTACATTTCTTCCAAGGTTGTAAACATCTCTCTTGCTGTATCCAACTTGAAGATAATTGGTACAATGTGATCCTTGGCGGAATCAACCAATGCTTTCTTTGCCCTAGTGTCTTTCTTCCTCCATTGCAGCTTCTCTTCTTCCCCTTCAGGTTCGGGAACTTTTGTTTTCACAAACTCAGCCAAATCATTTTCTTCCAAGGTCAGCATGAACCTGAACCTCCATGATGTGTAGTTCGAGATCCCTTCGAGTCTATCCTCGATTTTTAGACCATTCACCATCTTGAGAAATTTAGAAGATAGACTGAAAAGAAGAGATAACAAAGATTGCAAATAGCAGATCTGAATCTGATCATGATCTTTTCACACCCGCTCTGATACCATGTTAGTGTTTCTTAGATCAGATTAGATAACAAAATTATTCAATAGAAATGTAACACATAAGACAATGAACACAGCAAGATACCCTGGGAAAACCCTCCTCTTGAGGGAGAAAAACCCAGCAAATGATTCCCTTATATATATGATAATAAGTGACAGAATTCTGCTTACAACACAGCCCAACAATGGCTGAGAAATTCGCACTTTTCCTTAATGTTTAGATACAAGTAAATCTGCTCTTCCTTGAACTCTGTCTGCTGCTATATTAATGATGATCTGCTGTTCAAGTATGAACTTCTTCTAGGAATGCGAATCTTGATTTCTGTTCTTCCTCTTCATGCGAATTTCTGCTCTTGAATATAATGGCGAATTTTCCTTGTGTGATGCGAATTGGATCAATAACCAAAAGTTACCTTGTATTTATATTTTCTTGGCGCCCCTTCATTTAAGTCGGCCTTAATACAAATAATGATAAATGCTATTTAGGTCGGCCAATCAACAACTAAAAGATATAACTCAAAATAGGGTTGGCCCATGATATTCATTTAATATATGTCTTTTGGGAAGTGAAGACTGACGCTGTACTAACATCAACATGTCTTTCATATTTAATTTGCTTATATTTTTAATTTTCTCCCTTCATGGGCCAGCCACATGGGTTGTTTCTGAATTCCTTGTTTGGGCATCATGTAATCTAAGTTGCCGAATCGGGTACGGGTACATGGATATGGTACGTCGATATGACAAATTTTTATGGGGTGTTGCATACAGAATCGGGTACATCCGTACAAAATATAATAAAATATTCATATATATATATTATATTTAAAATTTAACATATATTGAATATTCTATAATCTATATTATTAATATTGATAATATATATTATTATTAATTTATTATATAATCTATAATATAATATTATTATTATGATAGATCTATAATATAATAATAAATAATATCTATTATTATTAGAATCTACAATATTATTATGTATACAAATTATAATCTATATACTATTAATCTATTAATAATATTATATATTATTATAACCTAAGACTCTAATACTATAAGTCTATTATTCTATAATCTATATTATTAATAATATATATTATTATTAATCTTAAATTTCTAATACAATCTAACTATAATATATATTATTAATATATCAGTGTTCCATGGGGATGCGTCTCCCCCAAAAAACCCTACATTTCCTAGATGGGGACGTCTCAGAGACTTGGGTGGGACGTCACCCCAACAGCCCACCACCAACGCCACCATCCGACCACCAATGTCGTTGTCTCCAAGATGCCGCTAGGACTTCGAGGATGCTAGGGTGTCCTCAAGACGTCTAGGGGACTCCTAGCTGTCTCCAAGATATATAATTCTTATACTTATACATCTTTTCATAGATATTTTTTCCAGTACTATTTGTATTTCAGCACCCTGCCACCCCCCCTCCTACCACCATCCCCCCGCCGCCCCCAAAATTAGACCCCTCATCCTCACGTCCCCGAAACCTATCCCTTGTTGTCCCCACGTCCCCATCCCCGAAACCCTGTGGAACACTGTTAATAATTTAGTATTATTAATCAATTATTATGATATTATTATTATCTATCATATTAATAATATGGTATAACATAAAAAAATCAATGTAGATAAAGTTGTCTGTGAACACGTGCTTAGCAACAATGCTCCATGCCCAGGCAGAAACGATGCAGCGAAATGAAACACAGCAGCGGCAGATTTTAAGATTTATTTTATTTTGCAAGGTAAATCGTGCAGGATTGATTTGGAATCAGTCCAAAAACTCCATGTCATTCTCTAAAACGTCTAGAATTGATGAACTTTTGACGGAATCATTTCAAGGGCACAAATTTTGACTTAGATGGTACCCACAGCGATTCGAACCCAATTCCAACTCTGAATCGTTTCGGAATTGGGTACGATGGCAAGTACCCAACAATTCGGCTACCTAGTGTAATATGCATAAACCATGGTATGAAGTGCAAAATCTCCAGATGTATAAATAACTTTGATTTCTTGTGACATCAATGACAATATATTCAACAGTAGCCAACCTCAAGGGACCCCTATATTGGAGAGATAATAAATTGCAATTCTGGAAATTCATATCAGCAACTGGAAAACCCTTGTCATGGATGCCAAGCTTCAAATACAGGTTTCTCCACCATATTATTGCATCAGATTGATAGCCATGGATTAGCCGCCCCAAATGAAGGTAAGAAGAGGCTCATAACTTAGGCGTTTTAGCCTAGGATTCCCATGCCAGGCTTTAGAGGTTGTACGGCCCAGAAAATAAGACTTGTACAGCCCAGCAATGTTAAATGGTACAGCCCAATAAGATGCAAACAGCAATAAAAAAAATTTAACAGTAGGTATACTTCTGATCTCAATCAATAATCTTCTAAAAACCCTGAAATAATCTCTTCAATTTGCACAATGTGACTTCTGGATGAAAGCCACCTAAAGATTGCAAACTTTGGGTGGTATTTCACACCTATAGGATGCACAATCTGAGAGAAATCACGTCCTCCAAAACCAAATTGCAGCAAAACCCTGGTTTTTTTCTCACAGTCAAATGCTTCATAAATTTGATAAGTGTTGAATAATATGAATGATTTTTCAAATGCCTTTTATACCTCTCTCAAAATGCACGACTCCCAAGCCACTTTTCTCAATAAATATAATAAGATATGTTTGCTTTTGTTGCTTTATGATATAGCTCAAGTGGGCGCTAATATCAATGACTTAATGATTTGACTTAATGTTATTAAATAGGCCTTTATAATAAAGTCATTATAATATCCACTTTTATAATTAATTATCATTAAAGTAATTACTTTAATAATAATTAAAATATCATAACTCCTTACTAAAAATAGTAAGTATGCATAAACGGAGCCCAAAACACCTCCCGAAGGCAAACCCTGAATATCACCAAGTACTAGAGAAGAAAACACCATTAACTGCCATCTGAAGAACCAGATAACTCCCACACAGGGCCCTCTAATCACCAACATTAGCCTACAAGGACCTGATGATAGGCTAATCCATCAAGATATTGAAGCTAGTTAAGAAGGGGACATTACAACTTCCTCATCTAAGCATACCTAACATCCATTCCCCACTCATTTTCCTTGCCTTGTTGAAGTTCTAGACTTGACTTTCCCAACATGTCTCCTACCCAAGCTCCAATCCCCAACCAATGAGGCAATGTCTATGCGGGCAACAAAATGCACTGCAGAAATCCATCCCTGTCAAAAGCTATATTTGTCCTAAGCATGTATCCGTCAACCCTCGTGTTTGTCAAGGAGTCTTTTCACGCAGACTTCAATACTATTTTTTTAATATATTTCTTTCAAATGCCAAATAAATCTAAGTTTATTTCTTTCATAAGGTAAATATAAATATAATATAGATTTATATTTTCATAATATATTTTTATTATATATTATATAAAAACGACTTCGCTTTTATATATAATATAAATTATATTTTAAAAAATAATATTAAAATGTTATATTAAATATTATATATATATATACATTTTTATTATATATTCTATAAATATAATATAATATTTTAATATATAGTTTATATTATATATAAAAACCCTCTTTTTATATATAATATAAATTATATATTAAAAAATAATATATAAATTTATTATATATTATATATTATATAAATATAACATAATTTTTAATATAACATTTTTATATTATTTTTAAAAATATAATTTATGTTATATATAAAAGCCCTCTTTTTTATATAATATATAATAAAAATATATTATGAAAATATAAATCTATATTATATTTATATTTACCTTATGAAAGAAATTAACTTAGATTTTATTTGGCATTTGAAAAAAATATTAAAAAATAGTATTGAAGTCCGCATGAAAAGACTCCCTGACAAACACAAGGGTTGTCAAATACAGGCTTAGGACAAATACGGCTTCTGACAGGGACAGATGTCTGCAATGCATTTTGTTGCCTGCATAGACATTGCCAACCAATGATATGTGTCATGAGGTTACCTTTGACCCCTAAACTCTGAAACTCCCACCTATTTGCATTGTTCATCTCACCTACCTCCTAACTTGTCTTAGAAGCACCATTAATGCTCTAATATTAAATGGAAACTTCTATAAAGAGTTTGTGCAAGAAACATTATTTAATGTTAGGGCATGAATCCACATGTACATCCAACGATGCAAATAAAAGAAGGTGACTACGACTACCATTACTAAGGTAGATAGGGTTTCAAACCTATGAGACCTCTCGCCATTATTGTAGAGGACATTGCAAGTTGCAAGAAACTTTTCCCATGCCTCTCAAGTAAATCCAAGCACGCATGGTGTAATTTCAAGCACGATTTAAGGGAAAAACAATGCCATTAGGTATAGGTTCTCTCTATCACATACCAATTGTGGGAAATTGGCATTTAACGCAAGTTTCAACATTCTTTCTATGGGTATTATGGATTCAAAGTCAAAAAAGAAGAACGCTATGAAAATATTCAAAACCCTAACTCTAAAACCATCCTGAACACTTGTGTCTAAACTCTAAACGCTTGGATTCAAGGACCGAAACCCATAGAGTTGTTGGAAGTGGAAGGATGAAAACCTTGAAGATCTCATGTGCCAAGGGATGAAAACCCTCTTGGCCAAAAGAGTGATCTCACCCAAAGGTCATATTGGACTTTAATGATGCCAAATAGTGGCAATATAGAGTCTACATGAGACTTACAATTGTCATGGATCTAAACATTTATGTTTTACTTTGCCATAGTTGTTGAAGCAGCATATTGTAACATTTTACAGTCCCATTTAATATTGCAGATTAAGTAGAGTAGTTACAATTTATTGTTATGACTAGTGAGTTGCTGTTCTTAGTTTCATTGTAGTTGTTGTTTTCCAATCATAAATTGTTATGGTAGTAGCATTTTGTAAAGCATTTCCAACCTATTTAATACAAATACACCATTATGGATCTGATTTTGATATGGGTTATCCATGTAAATGCATGAACGAAATGGGATTTTTGTGGGTTTGCTAGATTTGAGTAGAACATATTAGGGTTTTCCTTTTTAGGGCCTAATAATGAGTCTAAAGTGTAATAATGGTATATTAAAGTTGTGTATACGTAAACATAATCTAGGGTCTCATAAGGTCTAATTTTACATTCTTGTGACTTGTTAATGTTGCAGTTAAATATTGATACCAATTTAGGGTTTGTTTGGTGCCAAATTAAATATTATTAAATGTCAATTACTTACCCTAAATATTTGGTCATGACATTAGAAGGTACATGAGAACAGCTGATTTAAATAATATTTGTAGAAAGTTTCAAAAATATTTGTAGTCATATTTGCAAGAACATTACATGGAGCCCTAGCATTCTTGGGATCCATGGAGGTGGGTCAATTCCTCTCAAGAAAGCTCTCATCCCAGGTCGTACGGTCGATACCCATTGATGAAGAAGAGATATTAACATCATTGGAGGTCAAAATATATGAACAAACAATCATGGCTTCTTCATCCAATGGTTTCTTGCTAGGGTATGCATCCATCTATATGTCCTAAAAATTATCCACAAGCCATGCACAATGGGGAGAAACATTTGTAGGGCTTGCGTACATAGCTTTGAGAGAAGAAAAACCTATTGATATTTTTTCTTCTATTATCTTTCCATCTAGCTCTCTAATGGCTTTCTCTATCTTCTACTTTGCAAAAATAAACAAAAACAAAACCCTTATGGCGGCCATGATCCCAATCCCGTGGCATGCAAATATTCATGATTGTACCAAAGGGAGCACAAAGCAAAGATTCCTAAAAATCACTAAGAAACCCTTGAAATTCATGCTAGGGGAAAATCTCTGCTGAAAATCAAGAGGCATGGCGGAGTATAATACACATAAATTATGAAAACTATATAAATATACAATATTATAATTTAATGTTAAATCAAAAAATATATACATATAATATATTATATAAACTATATAATTTTATAATATTACATAATATTTATATTTAGAAATTATATTACATAATATATATATAATTGAAATGCATTATATTATTTATAAACTATATTCTATAAATAATAGTAGCAATTCGGGCAACCATAATAATCAAAGCCCATCTTTTTCTTGTTTGTTGAGGTACTTGTAACATGTGCCACAACAATGGAGAATAAATGACATGAGGCATATGTAATGTCCCCTTTTTCACGAGCATCAGAGTTGGGGGATTAGCCTATTTTCTTGACCTTCGTAGGCTAATAGTTCTGGATAGAGGGTTTCTTGGACGGGCACTTGGTCGTCAGTTTGCAGTATGGGTCTTCGGAGTATGGTGACAAGGTGAATTGTTGCGTTTGGCAGGATACTTGTGCTTAAATTTATGATACTCACCTTCTATTTCACCATCCTCGGCCTAGAGACCATGTGTCTTTAAAAGGAAGGGGTCACTTTATATTTTTCAGTTACTATTCATTCATAAAGTGAAAAAAGAAATAACTTAAGTGAATAATGCTCACTTTTATGAATAGTGTTTTTTAATGCAAAAACTTATAAATAGAAGGACAATTTCGACCCTCTTCATGGATGAATGATTTTAGCTTGAAGAAACTTGGAAGTGTTGCTTTGGAGGAAGAAGGAGACTAGGGTTTCCTGATTTCTTGCAATGGGTGAGCCTGGTGGGGTTTGGTTCTTCGTTTGGAGCTGCTTGAGGGTGTGAAACACCACCTTAAAGTTGTTGATCAGTTTTTGGTGGCTTCTTTTGGAGACACAAGTTGCTGTTCGCAGTTTATTTGAGCCAATTTCAAAGGGGTTTGGACTGCCATAGACTCCATTCACATTTGCACGAGAGTTGTTCGTTTGTGGAGCATTTTGGGACTGTTTTTTTGGAAGCTACAGCCAGCTGCATTTCTTGAGAGTTTTAATCAGCACATATTAAAAGAAACGCCTCTTCTAAGAGGCTGCTATCTTTCCTAGAGGGGGCGCCCTTATCCTAGAAGGCTTGCCAATCCATATTTTGGTGGGAGAAGTTTGTCTTCCAAAAGTTGTATGCACTTTTTTGGGGATGGGTACTGTAGCCAGTCACTATTCACAGTGATGTTTGGTTGTAAGTTAAAATATGGTTTATAAAATACTTAGTTTCAAATCTAATGAAAACTATATGTTGTAAGCATGTTATTTTGTAATGAAGAAATTATATTTGGCCTCTAAATTGAGCAATTTACAAAAGTTGTTTTAGTAGCTTAGATTATTTGAAGCTTTCATTGTATGCATATGCTCTTTAGTACCATTTTAGTGTTATTAGCAAACAAACTCAGGTGCACAAAGAAGGCAAACACAAACTGAAACAAAATCAGATCTACGAAACTCAGTGGAAACAAATCAGCAAAGTGTCGGAACACTACAGCATATGTGTAATGACAGCTGGCATGCTATCTCCCTGAAAGGTGGCTCAAGTCCTACCAACTCTCATATTTAATGATGGCCAAACATTAATTTCGCAACGACTTGTGGTCATCAAGAGATATGAATTTATAGGCATACAAAGTAATCACCCTACCTAATGTGTGAGATGGCTAGCGGATGAGTAAAGGGACAAGTCTTACAAAGCACCATGATTACCTTGCTCAACTTCTCACTGATGGATTTTTATTTATGTTAAAACTCATGTTTTTTTTGCTTCAACTTTTTGATATCCCATTCAGGAATGGTAAGTGCAAAGAATAGCAAGAAAGGTAAGAAAAGGGCAAGGGATGAGATGAAGCAGATTATAAGGAATCTCACAGAGTCAAAGGATGCCAATAGGGTGGTGGAAAATTTTGTAGAGTATATGAAGAGAGAAATCTCCAACTCGAACATGCATTTTTTTATGCTCAAAATGTGGGGATTAGCGAAGAACATGGAGAGTATGCCTTGCATGGGTCTAAGGGAGACTATGGATTCTCTTCTCCTAGATGCGAGCTAGGCGATTGGCAAGTGTAACGGCTTCAACATGGCTCAGATGCTTAGCTATGCCACCATGCTCTCAATGGCTCTCAAAAGCCTTCATGTTGCACAATGACATCTTAGGTGAATAACCAAAACAAGGCCTTTCATGACTATTATCTGAACCATATTCACCATTTCTTGGCTGCAATTGGCAAACTACAAAAGGGTAAAATAAATTGGCTGCCCCATTGAATGTTAAATTATCTATCAATATGGAGCTGGCCTTTCTGAAATGTTATGCAGCATGCTTCATCCTGTAATGAAGAATTGGATAGAAATATCAATTATGTACAGGCCTGTTTGTTTGGTTTCTAAGTCAAGGATATTGAAGGTTTGAAAGTCTCTTTTTGTGCATACACCTGTCTTTTAATGTATCTTTACATACCAACTAAGATAATATAATAGAAAATCTTTTAATTGTATGTGATAGTTTCATGTCTTTATGATGGATCTGGTGAACCATATGTAACCAGAATCTACACTTAAAACACTTTTTTTTGCAGTCCCTGAGTGTTTAACTCAGGGTATGTAGCAAGAAAACAAAAGCCCATATTTTTATGGCCAAACAAATACTTACTTCTCACCCATATTTTTAGTGTTCTAAAAATGATGAGTCATGCATGTCACAATAGCACCCTCTGCAAGCTACCATCACCCTTCTACACGCTGCCATGTCTCCTCGACAATTTTCACTTTGCAAAAGAAAGAGCCCATTCATATAATTCTGCTTTTTTCTTTTCTTTTATGCATCTCCTCTTCCACCATCAATTGTTGTTTCCATCAACTACAAGACAAACTGAGACAAGAAGGAAGGGAGCAAAACCTGCATCAAGCCTAAATTGCTCTCGCATGGTAAACATGGCAATTGGGCAACTGCACTAGCCATAGGAGTAAACACCATAAGGACCACAAACAGAAGGGAGATTGCAGCTGAAGCATGATAGGAGCAGCTCATAGTGTGCAGTGAACCATTCAATGATATTTAGAATGTTTTAGGCATTTCTTTCAAGTTTTTTGTTAGGATGGCATAGGGTTCACCCAAGGTCCAGCCCAAGCCCCAGTTAATTCTTGTTTTAAGGCTAAAAAATGTATATATTTATGATTTTTGAAAAAAAATTGTATGGACATACACACAACATATTTTATCCCAGAAAAACACCATACCAACATTACACAAATCCCTATACCTGAGCCAATAATTTAGCATTAATGATAAGTTGCAACAATTTATACTATTTTTTGTAATTAAGTTTTTAAATATCAATTTCATATATAATGTTAATAGCTGTCCCCTCACCATCCCTAAAATTTGAGGAAAAAAATTAGTCATCCCCAAAACTCATCCCCCCATCACAGATACTCTGTGAAAGATTGATTTATATGAGTTTTTCAAGTGTTATTACACTATTATCAAGACTCTTAAAAATAACAGTAACACCACATATGGATGCAATCCTGACAAATTGGCATTTCCTAAGATAATTTTTGTTTTATAAGCACAGTATTTATTTAGATTACTAGCAATAAAATACAACAATAAATCACAAGTTCATATTTTATGCTTCAATTAACTTAGGGGTATAGCAAAACAGTGATCTTTATGGAAAACAATACAACCTTTGCATGCTCCAGATGCTTAAGTGCTTGTTCTTGGTGAGTTGAATTGAGAAAGAGTTGAATACAACAGAGGCCTGCAGCAACATGATCCTTTCTTAAAACCTGCACAGGCAATGAAAAGTGCTGATTAAGCATTACTTGTTGAGATCCTAGTAAGACAACAAAGAGCATGGCACGAGTGAGTTAAAGGATGACTTTCTCTTCTCTGATGAATAAATACAGTTATTTTTGTGCAAGAGGTTATTTTCTCTTTAACTCAGCCTCTCTCAAAACCATACAGCAGACCTTTGAAACAAGAAATGGACCAAATATTCAAAACACTAAGAACAATACATGTGGTCTGTCAAAAGACTTTGATTAGCTCAGATAAATACCAAACATAATATGATATGAGAGATTGACAACACACATCTTTACAAAAAAAAAAAGATAATAGATTCATGTACTTAATTTTATAAAATAGAGGCAGAGAGATAACATACCAGGAAATTCTAAAAAGCCCAAAATGAATAAATATAGTGAAAAAAAGGTTCCTATCTAGGGAAAATTAATTAAAAATACAACATTGAAGTGGAATACTATCTAATGTGGAGAAAAGAATTAGAACAAAGGTGTCAACATGAGGATCTGTCAAACCTGTTAAACATCATAGCTCAGTGCAGAGGTATTTTTCAGCATGTTTAGAATGGCATTCAAAGATGTCCTAAATAACACAGGGATAACAACAGCATGGGAATCATGTGCATGGAGGGATGGTAAGATGCAAAACTACAAACAAGAACTTTCTATCCCCCACCAGCTCCCCTACTATCTTTTTTTTTTCACAGGGGGGTAAAGTCGGTGTTTCTATTGATTACAAGTATATTTACAAAACCCATATCCAACTCCAGAAGGATCACAGAACGATAAGAAAAAACAGGATGCTTCTGATTAAACATTCTATACATATTCATAGTTTACAAGTACAAAGAAAGCAACTATGCATCTACTAAAAACATGATAAGCAAAGCAAAAGCCTATTGACTGACATCATTACATTGAGTAATATCCATACAAACACCTAACGATCAACATGCTAGGACATTAGGTCATTGCGACCCCCGAAAAAATTAACATGGTAGGACTCTGTGTATCAAAAATCCTCTGCTAAATTTGACATTTTGCAGGCCCAAAACTGCCCACCGGGTTTAGTTATCAACCACCTTGAGTACACCATTTATCACTTTCAACATTTGCAGAACAATGCTGCCAGTTTGCATTGCTGGAACTGCCTCAAGCCTAGAGACAGGAGCAGCCCAATCAGAGCCACATATAGTAGCCTACACTGATCTTTCCATTTGGACCACCTGCCTTTTAAGGTTAGAAAGGGTCTCAGGTTACTCCTGCACTATTTAGCCAATTTTCTTTTTGCTGTTCGGCAGAGGAGTTTCTTTCTGGGTTTGATTTTCTGTTGGCGCTGCTGAAAACTGGCAAGGTGCACCACACAGTTATCAAGGACATCAATCCCATTCTGCTGTTGTTGCATACAGTGAACGAAATTGGTAATGTGTCTCCCTATGAAGAGGTTATAAATACAACTTTCCCTAAAATTGTTCATCCACTGGATGCTCACAGTAATAGTATTTATAGCATCAATAAGCAAGGATTCCCTCTTAGAGTTCTCAACCCCTTATCAGGAGCTAGCATTCCCTCCCTTGGAATCAGAGGGCTAGCTTATCATTTAGGCAAAGGTTGAGGCAACCATCAAGTGAAACCAACTAAACCCTTGGCTTTGTTTGGCCAAACCCTTAGGGAAAACATAATAACTGCTGGAAGGATTTTGAGAAATAGAATGAAAAGAATAGCAGTTTCGCACAGGAGACAGGTTTTCACCAGGCCGTCATGTTGCAGAAATCACCACGGGAGTATAGATATGCCTGGGGCTAAGTTTGTGGTGGAAGAGGAATGCAATAATCCTGACATTATATATAACATTAGGAAAAATACCTGTATTTTGAGTGAAATTCCTCACATTGTTCATGCCTGTGGTTTGTACATGTAGATTTGCATAGCCCTAGTCACATGAGGCACAAGTACAACCACTAGATCCTCGTCATCAATGCTCATTGATTTGTGCTCCTCTGTTCAGCAGCTTTAACTTTGGCTGCCTTGAGCTAAGTGTTTGGATTGAAGCACTACACAGATGTGGACTTTACTTTTCTTTTGTATACCTGAAACTGTTTTTATCTAGATTTCATACGCTTATATTTTAAAAAAACAAAGGCTAGTTTATTAGCTCACTCCTCTATGTGAGGGCTTTTGCATGAAACCAAATTTTGGTATGAACTAACTATCTACTTTACTTTTTGCAGATCAATTGCAGTAGGTGATAGAGTTGAACGCAGATCAACAGAAGTGATTTAGAATTGGTTTTTTCTGCACTAAAAACTACTTTCTGAAGATTAATGCCTAAATGAAATGACGTCAGTGCTTGTGGTGATCTTATACTCAAGGACTTGATTGCAGGAGCCTTCTCTAAGCCACAATCACCAACATTTCACCTTCTACTTGCCCTTTGAATAAATCATCAGATGCTCCTTCAAAACATGTTGAATTTATATTGCATTCCCTCATAGATTTTCCATACCCATTAATGTGTTGTGGTGTTTTGTTGGGTAAGTAGTTTATAGAGTAAACAGTAAATGTCATTGGTTAGAAAGATTATCTTTATCCCTTTGATCAAAATCTTCATGTTTAGTACAGTTATTTTACCAAAGATGTCACCTACATGTGACCAATGGAACAGACAATACCTTGGTGAAGAGGAGAAAGGGCCATAATAGGCATCTTGAAAACAAGTGACCAGCGTAAGACAAGCATTTTAAGAAATATTATAGGATACAAAGTGAGGATGCTAGGTTTTCATTAGTGGCAAACAACATTTTTTTTTGGCTGGCTGAATGAGGGGGTGAGTTCTTAGAGTAGATAGTTGAGCTGTGATGAAAAAGAAACATGATGATCATGACTGCCTCAGCATAGAAGAGGGACTTGTAAAATATTACAAGTAATTGTAAGTCAACCATGAAATTAGAGGCTAGTAAAGTGAAGTGGACTATGTAATCTTAGAACAAAAAAAGGGGTAAGGTGAGTATGTTAATAATTGGCATTATTAAATGCAATATCCAATAAAGGGGACTTAGAAGTTTGTGAGGTAGTGCCAGACAAGACATGCTGTTGGTGATATCATGTTATAGATCTCTGACCAAAAACCTGGCAGGTAACTCACCTACACACAAGACATAGGCATCTGTCAAGTGACTCACCACATGACTTGCTGATAACTTTAGGGTGAGTATTTTCCAGTTCATTCAACCCACATTGTCCAAAACTTTCTGAGTCTTAAGTAGAAACTCAGCTAACTGCATTTTTGGCCTGTTTTGCACGCAATTATAGTCAAAAGTCCCATTTTTCCTCATTTTTCTGGCATTTGTACTTGTACTTTGATGATCTTGACTTCATTACTTCAATTGTTCAGTTCATTTGAAATTGTTTGAAGCATATACACCTTAATACACATCTCCGTAAGGCATTCATAAAAGTTTAAAACACACACACACATACAGTTTAATAAATAAATCAATATTATATATTTAACATATATATTTAGTACCTAATAAATCAAATTTACTAAATGATAAACTGAATAAAAAACAATCATTAAGATAATAATAAACAACATTGGATTTAAATATTTTTATAACATACCAAACAAACAAAGAAATTTACAGAAAAAAGATAATTCCATTACATTTATAATTTAATGTCATAAATGTTTTATGTAATGAAATAACTTGCACAAGAGAAGAATATAATATGGAATATGCTGCAAACACTTGATAATAATATGCCACTTCAAGGGGGCAACCTCCTAATGCACTTCGAGGGGGATACCTCCAATAGTCTT
Organism: Sequoiadendron giganteum; assembly: GCA_007115665.2. NCBI lineage: Eukaryota > Viridiplantae > Streptophyta > Pinopsida > Cupressales > Cupressaceae > Sequoiadendron > Sequoiadendron giganteum. Next base: position 825,393,605 of record CM021102.1, read on the forward strand.
CACTAAGAACACAATACTTAACATGATGATCAAATAAGACTCACAACGTCCTATATATACCTATTTATGCCTAGGATATCACCTAGGCCGACTTAGATAACCCTATATAAGTCTAAGGCCAACCTAAACAACTAAATAACAATATACTAATGATAATATGATTTAATTAGGAGTTAAGATAACCACAAGCTGACTATTCATAACCCGATGTACACCAATATTAAGGGCATAGCATGCCCCCCCTCTTCAAAGAAGCGTTGTCCTCAATGCTAATCAAGTGTGGATTCTTTTGAATGAACGCCTCATCCTCCCATGTGGCATCTTCAATTGGTAAATTCTTCCATTGGATGAGATACTCGGTGAGAGTTCTATTCCTCAACTTCTTCGTGCATGTTTGATGAATGCACTCTGGTTCCAAAATGATTCTTCCTTCTTCATCACGCTCTGGTAGTGCTGTTTGAGTTAGAATATTATTCCCAATTACCTTCTTCAAACAAGAGACATGAAAAATTGAATGTATCTTTGTTGTTGGTGGCAACTCTAACTTGTAGGCAACACTACCAATCCTTGGCATGATTTGGTATGGCCCATAATACCTTGGTGACAATTTAATATTCTTTTTTTGTTGCTTTAGTGAGATTTTCTTATAAGCCTGCAGTCTCAAGAAGACCCAATCGCCAACTTCAAAACTTCTTTCCCTACGATGCTAGTCTACCTGTTGTTTCATTCGATTTTGTGCCATGGCTAAATTCTCCTTAAGTCCTGAAAGTACCTATTGTTGATGAAGCAAGTGGTCCTCTACTGCCTAAACTCTCGATGACACCTTTAATGATGATGTGATGGAAGGAGGATGATATCCATAAATCGCCAAAAATGGAGACATTTTTGATGAGCTATGAAAAGAAGTGTTATACCACCATTCTGTAAGTGGTAGCCAATCTACCCATTCAAATTGTTTCTCTGAAGTGAAACAACGTAGATATCCTTCCAAACACTTATTAACAACCTCAGTTTGCCCATCCGATTGAGGGTGGTATGAAGAGCTATGAGCTAATTGAGTACCCAAACATGAGAATAAATCTTTCCAAAAGTGACTAGTGAAGATAGGATCACGATCACTGACAATAACCTTAGGTGTACCATGTAGCTTTTGAATATTCTCCAGAACAACTTTTGCCACTGTGCTTGTTGTAAAAGGATGTGATAATGCAATGAAATGAGCATATTTAGTGAGACAATCCACTACTACCATGATGACATTATGACCTTTGGATTTGGGAAGCCCTGTGATAAAGTCCATGGATACCTCTTCCCAACACTGGCTAGGAATAGATAAGGGCTGCAAGAGACCTGGTGTCTTAATCGTCTCCCCTTTATTCCTTTGACAAACCAAACATTCAGCCACAAATTTTCAAACGTCACCTTTTAGCCCTTCCCAAAACAAATCTTGCTGGACTCAAAGATGTCTTCAGAAATCCTAAATGACCACCAACTAGAGACTCATGTAGTTCTGTGAGAATCTTGTGTTTAAGAGTGGAATTCTTGTAGAGATACAAGCGCTCTTTATACCAAAGAGTATCTCCCTTCCAACAAAACTTCTCTGAACTACTAGGATCACTTTTTAATTGTTGGATGAGATTACTTGTCGCAACATCATTTTGCCACTCTGCTTTGGCTTCTTCCACCCAATTTTCTTGTAATATTGAAAGAGAACACAATAAGGCTTCATCTTTCTCATCCTTCCTAGAAAGTGCATCTGCCACAATATTTTCCTTCCCTTTCTTATATACAATCTCAAAGTCATATCCTAACATCTTAGTGACCCATTTTTGTTGCTCTTCAGAACATAATCTTTGTTCCAAAAAATATTTTAGGCTATCATGATTTGTCTTAACCTTGAAGTGTCAACCCATTAGATAAGGCCTCCATTGCTTAACTGCGTGAAGGATCGCTAGCGTTTCCTTCTCATAAATAGGTTTTAGTTGATTCTTACCCTTTAATTGGTGACTCTCAAAAGCAATTGGTCGACCTTCTTGCATGCGAACTGCTCCTATCCCATTTCCAAAAGCGTCATATTCCACAATGAATTCCTTGGTGAAGTCAGGAGTGGCAAGCACTGGAGTTGTACACATAGCCTCCTTCAATCTCTCAAATGTTGCATTAGCGGACTCATTCCAATGAAAAGAATCCTTCTTCAATAGAGTGGTGAGGGGTGCTGCTATAAGACCATAATTCTTCACAAATCTTTTGTAGTACCCTGTCAATCCCAAGAAACCTCTCAGTTTCTTAATGGTTTTTGGAATAGGCCATTCCATGATAGCCAGAATTTTGTTAGGGTCCACCTTTACTCCTTCATGTGAAACTATGTGTCCCAAATACTCCACCTCCTTAAGACCAAAAGCACACTTGGATGGCTTAGCATAGAGTTGATGATCTTCAAGTATTTGTAATGCTTGATCTACATGTTGCAAATGTTCTTCCCAAGTCTTGCTATAAATCAATATATCAAACAACACTAATACAAATTTTCTCGAGAACTTCTTAAAAATGGAATTCATCAAACTTTGGAATGTAGATGGTGCATTGGTAAGACCAAATGGCATCACCAAAAATTCATAATGAACCTCATGAGTCTGAAATGTTGTCTTACAAATATCTTCCTCCTTAATCCAAATTTGGTGATCACCAGATCTAAGATCTAACTTGATAAAATACATAGCTCCATTCAATTCATCTAGCAAATCATCAATGACTGGAATAGGGAACTTATCTTTAATGGTGTACATGTTGAGAACTCTATAATCTGGACACATGCGCCAAATTTCATCCTTCTTACGTACCATCACCACCGGAGAGGAGTAAGCACTTTGGCTATGCCTGATAATTCCTGCCTCTAGCATCTCCTCGACAATTTTTTCTATCTCACTTTTTTGTAAGTGTGGGTACCTGTAAGGTCTGATGTTTGGTGGTTGGCTCCCTGGAACTAGTTGTATGGCATGATCATGATCCCTCTTAGGAGGAAGTCCTTTAGGGATATCTCCAAGAACAACTGAGTGACGATCAATTACTTCTTGTAAATCTAGATGGGTAGGAGCATTAGATTGAGAGACTTCTAATGAACATAGTTGGGCCACAAATCCATCCACTCCTTTCTTAAGAAACTTTCGCATTTGATGAGAGCTAACCATCTGTGGTGACTTTTCCTTCAACCCCCTTAGCTCTACTACCTTTCCTTCTTATTGAAATCTCATGAATAGTTCTTGGAAGTTCATCTCAATTTTTCCCAATGTAGTAAGCCATTGTACTCCCAAAACAATATCTGTTGTACCCATGGATATCGCATACATTGGGGTATCAAGTCGATAATTTTCCATCGATAATTTAATGCTATGACACTTCCTTGAACAACTAATTGTACCACCATCTGCAATCAAAACCTGAAACTCTGGAGCTGGATATATAAAACAATTTAAACAAGTAGCCAACTTTTTGTTGATGAAATTATGAGTACTACCTAAGTCAATCAGCAATGTTACTTTCTGCTTCTTTAAGAACCCTACTACCTTGAGAGTTTGTGGAGCACTGAAACCTGAGAGTGCATGACAAGAAATGATCAGTTGAGAATCATTCGATTCCTCATTTGACTCCTTTTCATCCTCTAATATGGTTTCCTCCTCTTCTTCCTCACTTGGGCCTTCAATATAGAACAATTTCTTTTCACTACATTTATGTCCTCAACTGTATTTGCCATCACAATTGAAACACATCCCTTTTTCTCTTTTCTCCTCAATTTGTTGTGGAGTCAACCTAGTAGATTGAGGAAGAGAAGGTGTTGAATATCCTTTCTCTCTTGTCACATTAGCCCCTTGCTTCTTAGGAATCAAATACTTCTCCTCTACACTGCGTGCTAAGGTAAATGACTCATTTATAGAGTTAGGACTAAACATGCTTACCTCATGTTGAATGTGATCCTTGAGACCACCCAAGAATAAATCATTCATGTTCTCCTCTGTAATTGTATCCACTCTTAAGGATAGATTTTGGAATTGATGAATGTAATCCTTAACTGATCCTGTTTGTTGAAGTTTAGCAAGCTGGCTGAAGAAGTTGTCTGTCACACTATTGCTATATTGTTCTTGGAGTTCTTCCATAAAAATTGACCATGAAATGGTGAGTCCCATTTTCATTCGATGAGTACAAAGCCAACGATACCAAATGAATTGATTTGGTTCTAGATATAGGGAAGCCATCGTGACCGTTTGTCCATTTGGGATTTGATGTACTTCAAAAAAATTCTCCATTTGGTTTATCCATGTTAGAGGATCCTTTCCATCAAACTTGCACATATCCACGTTTGGAAACAAATTCCTAGATCCCATAGGAGTATTAAAATTTGTGTCAATAATAGCTGACCTAGAAGTTCACCTAGGTTGCTTGAGAAATCCTTTCTTGGTTCATTCATATAGGCGCTTAACATGCTTCGTATATCCAATATATCTCCTCTTAGATCACATATATCCATCTTCATTGAGGAAATTTCCTCCTTGACCTTACTTATTTCCTCATTAGGATTAATATCCTCTATTGTTACCCCATCCTTATCAGGAGTCTTCCCCGATGTGACAACATTCTTTTTGCCCCTTGTTGCAGGCCCCGTCATGATGGGAACCAACAATTTTGAAATAAATCACACAAATGAGATTTAAATTCTCTAAATTTTTTACTGTAATGTACTAGGGCCAAAATACCTATCACCTAGAAAAATTTCCAAGAAATAAGTAGATTTGTAGTCTTGAGAGTGATATTTGTGGAAACCCTAATTTTTCAATAACTTGCTTATTTCTGATCCAATTTCTCCAATTTTTTTATTGTATGCTCCTGTGGTATGCCTCCAAAAACCCACTAAAATTAGGCTGCAATTCAAGAGGATTTGAGAGATATGCAGATTCCAAATAAATTGTGTAGAAACCCTAATTCTGCAATAATTCGCTCAATTCTGCTCCAATTCCTCTGAAATCTGGACTATAGCTTCTTTAATATGCTCTTCAAAAACCCTTTAAAAATCAGAAAAAAAATCGCTAAAATCTGAAAGATATGCTCTTCCCAAAATCACCTTCAATATTGAGAAAAAACCTTGCCTCTATAGTGCCAAGATCATGCTCTGATACCACTTGTAATGAAATAACTTGCACAAGAGAAGAATATAATATGGAATATGCTGCAAATACTTGATAATACTATGCCACTTCAAGGGGGCAACCTCCTAATGCACTTCGAGGGGGATACCTCCAATAGTCTTCACTAAGAACACAATACTTAACATGATGATCAAATAAGACTCACAACCTCCTATATATACCAATTTATGCCTAAGATATCACCTAGGCCGACTCAGATAACCCTATATAAGTCTAAGGCCAACCTAAACAACTAAATAACAATATACTAATGATAATATGACTTAATTAGGAGTAAAGATAGCCACAAACCGACTATTCATAACCCGATATACACCAATATTAAGGGCATAGCATTTTAAAAACAAAAATTATCTTTACAGAAAAAATAACTTTACTACTATTTTTGTAATGAATCGATATGCAATGAAACTTACGGCACATAATATTTTAAACATAAAATAAAAATAATTATAAAGTTGAAAATTCAACCTAAGTTTTAACATAAAACATTAAAAACAAAACACAAAAAAAAACTTTTAAAAGAATAACAAACATTCACTGTCGTAGTATTAAACCTAAAGACTATACAGTGAGTGGAAGAAGGAAATAGTAATGAAGCACCCAACCTCACTATATTGTGAGACTCTTGTTTTGGTCACTCTTGACACCACGATGTATTGGTGTTCTTTCTTATGCTTCTAGGGTTTCTTATTTGTTTAATTATTGACTTGTGTATCTAAATCTAACACTCATGAATGACTATGAGAATGTCCAAAGTGTTCCCAAATAGTTGAGTAGATTGAGCATGATTCCAACACAGAGGAACATTTCCATTATCCAAAAAGTGCTATTTATTTGTACACTCTTGTAGACGTACAAATTTGTGAAGGAACAGTGTACCTCGAGATGTTATAAAGATGTAAGAAAATTTATTTGGCAACGAATAAAACAACTAAAGATCTCAAATTGCAACATTATATTTTTGCGCTGAAAAACACAAGAGATGTGGAGTATTAAATATCCTACACATTATAAATGTATATGCCTTCCAGGTATTCATCAAGGAACATTACAACAGCTTTCCTTCTTTTAACATGAAATATATTTTCTAGATGCTAACTTTTCTGGAATATATAGCAAGAAAATTTTATTGTAATGTTGTTGTTAATTTGTTGCATTTTTCATGTTCTCAAATGAAATATCAATAGCATCAATTATAGCATCTCTCAAAATACATTTATAAAACTGTATATAAGTTTATGGAAAGAAAGGACCAATCCAACAAATAAAGACATGTACAACATCTCTTTCATAAAAGAGTGAAATACAAACCTGAAACTCGTATAAATGGTTGAAATTGCGATGTGTTTCACAGTAATTGCATATACGGGTTAATGCATTAGCTGTATAGTGATTCACAGCTGTCTCTTGTGTGCTAGATCCAATACTTCTCATTGCAATTACATGCTCTAACACAGACATAGCTCCATGGCCAATGCATAACTCACAAAGATCATCAATTGTCCCATAATCTGTTGTTAATGAATCCTGCCTTTGTGGCAAGGAAGATGTAGTTGATGTTGGGTGCATATAAGGTTGTGGAGGTGCAGGAACAGCATTTGGAGGAAAGAAAAGCAAGCATGCATCACTATAATGCCCATGTCTAAACATGAACTCAAGTATCTCCACACGTGCATACTGAAAAAAAAAAGGTATATCAGTAGGATACGTAACAAATATTCATTTGGAAAAAAATCAGGATTAATTCAACATACATGGTAACTATTTCCTTCACAATTACTACCCTTGTAAGAAAGAAGTACAACTTGCCTTGCCACATTTAGAAATAGATAACTAAACAAATATAAAATCACAAAATAATACAGGTGATTCATATAATATAAGATTTCAATCATCAAGGATTATCCCAATCATAGGTAATATCTTTGACCATAAACATAACAATTGAATTTATAGTGTGTGTGCACCAATTTTACAAGCTATACCTGTAAATGCTGAAAGCTACATTGCCTCCAAGTAAATGTAACTTCAACATTTTAGTGAGAAATACAACAAAATAAAGAAGAGTGAATGAGCATTTAGATCATGAAACCTCAATTCCAGACCATAAGGGAACAGCTCTTAAGAAAACGTAAACATCAAATACACATTCCAAGCAAATTCATTTCCTTGATTGGCTGCCACTCCATTACAAGTTGAAACTATGTAGTGTTGCTCCATGATAGTAGAGAAAAGCGTACCAATCTAAATGCAAAATCTACAAGTTTAGAAATGACTCCTATAGTTATTCCCAAAATCAACAAAAATACAAAAAACAAAGGCCTCAAGAACCCAACAATTATCACCATAGTTGAGACAACTAATCAAACATCAATCAACCATACCATTCAAAGCTACTCACTCCCAAAATTGATGGAAAAGGTGTCATACACCTTGCATAATGACACTGTAGTGTTGTTCCTAGAAACATGTGCTGTACATCTTGTGTAATTAACATTAAATATTGTTGTAAGTTATGTTTTCATGAAATGAGACACCACACATGGGTTTAGGTTAGTTTCTCCCATGTAACATTGTATGTAACATTGGAATTACAAATCTTACAAAGGTTAAATAAGGCCAAGCAAAGAGACAAAGGAATGTAAGGTGAAAGGTCACATGGAACAAGGTGAACCACATGGGATGCCTTGGAATGGGGCAAGACTCTTGGAGGATGTCAAGAGTCACACATGGGCATTTGGATTAACTTGTGGAACATAAAGTCATTAAGGAGAAATTCAGCGGGCATGGAAATTAGGGAGGTAGAAGCTTTGTAAAGGATTATTGGTAGAATAAATATGGAATTGAAGAGGAAGTTGTGTATGACCATGGGGCAACGAATGATAAAAGTCAATAGACTACAAAGGGATCCATTAATGCTTAAAGGGTGATATGTCATGTGTGGTGGTGAGGAATATATTGTAGTGCATAGTGTTGTATATAAAGTAGAAGTAAGATGAATTGTGATGTTGATAAATAAGAGATGGTCACATGGACACTAGAGAATAAATTAAAAGCATTGGGAATGTTAAGGACCTTTACAAAAGAATTGTCATTTTAAAACTTTGATTTCAGTCACCTTTGTCTTTGATCACAAACATTGCAACCTTTGACCAAAATATCTCAGATGATCTAAGTGGCAGTTTTGGGTAATATGCTAAAAGATTTTTGAAAATATATTTATTTGGTTTTCTTCTACATTTCTGTATTTTACATTTTTTAGGCCCTTTGGAGCAAAATTTGGCAATGTGACACTTTGACCTTACTTATGTCATGGGAATAACTTGATTAGTTCATTACCTAAGCTTTCCAACAATATAGGCATACTCTGAATTTCAAAAAACAAGCTAAGAGTTATAACCCTAACAATTAGCATACTATCAAAATTAAATAACTCCAACAAACTTTTTTGAGTTTTCTAATAAGATTGCCCTTTTTTGACTATCTATTTCTAGCTCCAAGGAGTACATGGGTCACTACCAAGTCTGGTGACTCTTTAATTCTTGTAGCCAATGTAGAATGTCTATTATTATGTTTCGATAATATTAGTTATCCAGCTATGTATTAATTGGTTGTCGATTTTGAGTAGTTATAAGCATTAGTTGGTTGATGATTGTGTTCTTCTTGGCAACCATCGAGCCCTTTAAAATATATTGTGTATCGTCAACGAGAGTAGTATGATCTAGTCAAATCAACTCTTATCCTTGGCTGACCATCTTTGGTTTTCTTCTGTAATAATCTCATGAGCGTATAAAGATATATTTTGCACATGTATCAGGTATGCATTGTCATCTCTATTATTAATTCATGTATTTAATTTATTAGATAGAGCAGCAAACATTTGGGGTTGTTGCCTTAAAGAAATTGAGTCATATTTGAGAGATTATGCCCTTAGACCCCAATAAAGGCGGGAAGAGACCACCACGTGGTCAAGATCAAGAGATAAGGCGATCTTTAAGGATCATCGAACAAAGAGAAAAAAGGAGACAACTAAGGGGTGAAGTTGAAGAAGGCAAAGGGTTCCTAAGGGAAAGCCCAAGTCAACCCAAGAGAAAAAGTCGAATCTTAAGTAGAAGCTGTAGTTAGGGGAGAGAAAAAACTTCTCGACAAGAGAACGCATGACACCTACTACTCCCTGACGAAGCATACACCAACCTCGCCGACCAATCTGGAGAACCATTTGGACCATCATAGTCAAATGAAGGGGAAAGTGAAGGAGAACCCACCAACTTCACCATCAACAAACCATCCGGACCATCACCATCAAACGAAGGGGCAAGCAAAGAAGAACCCACCAACCTCACCATCGGCGAACCGTCTGAACCATCACTGTCAGACAAAGGAGAAAGCAAAGGAGAACCTACCAATCTCACAATCAGCAAACCATCTAGACCATCACCATCAAACGATGGAGGTTCACCACTGGGCAAAAGGGAAGGGGAGGAAGAATCCACCAACCCAACCATCAAAGAACCATTTGTACCATTAAAGTCTTCTAAAGGGGAAGGCCAAAGGGAACCTATCAATGATCTAATAGAGACCAAAACACCAAATTGAAGACTTGACACTGACGGAAAAATCAAACATTGGAAGATCAAAGCCAATAACACCAAGACAAAGGGAGTATCGAAAGGACCCCAAAGGCAACCTGAGGGTGACAAACACTGAAGAGGGATGAGTGAAGGATTGCGACGTGTCCAAGACTGCAAGAAAAGCACTGGAACATACGAATCAAAACTCTCCAACCAGGTTATCGTGACAAAGGGTGCACCAAGAAGGCAAGATGGTGACTCCCCCAACAAGTTCGAATTTAGAGCAGCAAAAACTTCCAAAGTTCACTACAAATGGATCGGAGGACCCTGTAAGGCATTGTAAGACATGTGAGACAATCTAGGTCGCAAATGGTCAAAATGACAAAGCATATTGGTTGACATCATGTCTAGCAACTCTCAGACAGATAGCCATAGATTGGTACACAGAATTAAAAGCAGCAAACAAAAATACATGGGATGCATTGAAAAGAGCATTCCAAGAGGAATTCAAACTCCTAAAAGACGACAGTGAAATTGTGGCAAAGATCTACAATACCAAACAAGGGAAGCATGAGAATGTGCAAGCCTATAATTGTAGGCTCAAGGAATTACTGGTGAAATTAGAGAACCAACCGGTTGATGGACTGAAGACAAGATGGTTCATCGAAAGATTGATTCCTTCGCTGAGGAAGAAAATGAAAGTAGTGCCTTTGTCATCATACACCGAAGCGTACAATCGGGCAATGGACATAGAAAGTGAAGATAAAATGTCCTCACGCAATAAAAGAAAAACAGAGGAAGATGGAAGTTCGGATGACGATAGTGACCATGAATCAAGAACGGTACAAGCACTCTGAAGGTACATGCTCCAAATGATGAAAGAATCAAAGGCGGAGAAAGAAACTAATGAACTATGGTGTATTGAGTATAAAATTGAGGGGCACACAAAAGGTAATTGTCCGAAAAAGATGTTTTGTGAGATTTGCCAAGTTATGGGTCATTCAATAAAGGAGTGCCCATACAATTTGAAGACTAGGAATGCACAAGTACTCTTTACACGAGGAGAGGATTCCACTCCATTGATGCCACACAATGCATCTCCAAGCGGTTATCGAAATCAAAGAGGACAAATCCAAATACAATATGATACCAAAGGACGCCCTATCATACAATGCTGAGAATGTAGCGAATGGGGACACTTTGTGAGAGACTACCAAAACAAGCAAGACAAAGTGCAATTATTGTGCAAGTGGTGTGGACCTGGAAATCATGAAGACACCAGATGTCTAAAGCAAAAGGCCAGCATCAACACGATTGATATAAGGCAAAATGAAGTATTGACCATTACTCATGCCCAAACAAAGAAGGCTACATACCCGGACCCACGCATAGAAAAAGAAAGGCTTTGTGAAGCAAGGGCCAAAGTGGGGAATGCTATGGACAACGAACAACGCCACTCAAATGCAAATGCAAGTACGGTAGCAAATCAATTACAATTCGAGAAAAATATTGAACGGCAAGTAGTTCAAGCTACTGTACCAGTCAAAGTAGTGGATTATTACAAATTATTCCAGAACTTTGAAATGCTATTGTGTCGAAGGAGAATGCGACGATGCATTCTACGACCCAATTGAATCTGGTAAGAATGAAGAGCCAATAATTGAACCTCCATTATTGGGCGACCAAGTGATTGACCCAATGTTACTGACAGTCAACATCGCAAAGAAATCAACAGTGGTAAATATGGAGATCCTTGGAAGGAATCTCACCAATACAATTATTGATGGCAAGCCAAGCATGAATGTACTTCGAGAAGACACTTGGAGAAGTCTCAACAAGTCAACCATTTGGCTGCCAAATTTTCAACTAGTGGGTGCAAATCAACAAGGTATTAAGGTACTTGGAATTTTAATGGATAAAAAGGTAATTATTGGAACTCAAACATTTTTGTTGAACTTTGTGGTCATTTCATTAAGGAAGAAAGTGTACGATGCATTGCTAGGTCAGGGTTGGCTAGTGGAAACCAAATCCGATCACAACTGGAAAAAGAGTACAATCTCCACTGAGAATAAGTGTTGGAAATATATAATTGATTTGAAAAAACAAGCAGTTAGTGAGGAGGCAGTTTCCTCAAATTTGTCGACAAAGAGTCAAGGTTTGATGGAGTCAAATGATGAAGGAATCTTGGAGTTACAATCATGTTTGAACGATGAAACAAATTCTTTTCATGGCCTATTTCATTGGAAAATGGAGGACTATGAGGTATTTCCATCGACTTGTAATTTTCTCGATTATCACTCTCAATGAAGAGCAACCGATGAAAAAGGATATTGAAAAGTTGGATAGTTTATGTGTGTGGGATGCAGACCATGGTTGGCAAAACACAAAAGCTGCAATGGAGGTATCTAACTTTGTAGAAGAATGCAAAATAATAGACAATACATCTTAGAGTACTAAGAGAAAAATATTTAATGTGGAGAGTACAAATATTGGTAAAGTCAAATCAACTTCACAAAAAAATTAAAAGAAAATTAGAAAATAAAGAAACAATGGAAAGAAAGAAGCAAAAATATTATTCGGCAATTGAAGGAGAAAATATTAGAATACCCAACTATATAAAAGGCTTGAGTACAAAGCCAAACTGCATTAAAAGCTCCAACTATATAGTACGACCAAAATCTTGTAATAATGTATGCATCAATTAGCGAAGGGTATAAGATTTATCATACAGCCATTAATTAACATTCACATCATACAATGGCTTTAATTGGTACATCACGGTACAAAATCACTCAGCATGACACTCAAGCACATCGTACAATTTGTTCACATAGTACAGCAATTATTCATTGCACGGCTTGGTTTCCCTAAGATAGTACAACAACCCCTATCTTCACACCGTACGGTATGGTCATTATATAGTATGGCTCATGATTGGTTCAATCACAATGCAAGTCCTAACATATGACAATCTCGGAAGGGTTATACCATACGACTTCCAGTTTCGAAGGGCACTATTCACATCGTATGGCCAAGAAGTTTGATTAGACTGCACTACACCTTACGGTTGAATGTAAGGAAGAGACAGCATCTTGTTGTACAGTTTATGTACTACATACGACATTCGAGCAAAGGAAGGAATAGCAACATACAACACCTTAAGATCATACAACGATGAAGGAAGACTCGTGGTGTACGATGCAAACTCGACATCATACAACGAAGAGATAAATATTGCAAGTGAATCAAAGTACAAATCGTACAACAGAAGGGAGTACAAACCGGTTACATACTTATCGTACGACAAGAAAATTTTAGAAGCCACATAGGGCAAGGAAACTTCAAAGGCAACATACAGGAGAGAGATAGAGTCACCAAACACACCATATGGAGGCAAGGAGTCCCTAAGGGAAGTCGTAGAAAAAGGAGAAAGAGCAACATCATACGGATTAGGAGGAAGGTTGTACGCCCGTTTGCAAAGTTTTGCATCATATAGCCAAGAGGGATACAGTGTACAACAACAACGTTCAAGATCATAAGACAACACCTACAACATTCAAATTACAACAATTACAGCCTTCACATGGGAATTTGTGCATTCATCTCAACATACAATCGGGCTCCATCGCAAGAATTAATTCCTACATTGTACGGCTCAAACCAAGCATCCACATCATACAACCATCAACCACCATAAGGCAAATTCCTTCCCTAGTCACCATCATGTCGGTTAACACTATGAAATTTATATTTTTTGGCTTTGTAAGTATTGTTTGGAGCCTCTTAAAAAATCATGAAAATGATGTTCACCATGAATTCTATATGGTTTTGAGGCCATAAATTGGGTGCTGCCCCTTGACCTTGATGGGAGCACTACCCCCAAACCCCTGCAAGGGGTGTTTCCTTCAAACCCACATCACTCATTTGAATTGCCAAGTACACTCCAAGCCCAAGTTTGCAAAGTACACTTCCACATTTGGTTATTGATCCTTGTCCACTACATCATCAATTTGGCAAGTCTTCCCTAATGTTACTTGATGCTTACTTGTTGTGTGGAGGACAACTTTTTCTTTTGGAGGGGATGATGTAGTCGATGTAGAATGTCTATTATTGTGTTTTGATAATATTGGTTATCCGACAATGTATTAATTGGTTGTCGATTTTGGGTAGTTATAAGCATCAGTTGGTTGACAGTTGTGTTCTTCTTGGCAACCGTTGGGCCCTTTAAATATATTGTGTATCGTCAAGGAGAGTAGTATGATCTAGTCGGATCAACTCTGATCCTTGGCTGACCATCTTTGGTTTTCTTTTGTAATAATTTCATGAGCAAATAAAAATATATTTTACACATGTATCTGGTATGCATTGTCATCTCTATTATTAATTCATGTATTTAATTTATTAGATAGAGCAGCAAACAATTCTCACCAAGAAACCTAATTTTGTATAAACTCTCAATTGAAAATTTGAAATAACAATTTATTTTCTTCAGCTTTTTAGTAATTGTGAATCTCATTTTTTTAAGTTTTGTTCAATTGTTGCCTCTAATAAATTGAATTTCTCGATTAGTGAATTGTCCCCTAAATTACCAGTTCAATTCAAATTAACCTATTCCAAGAGTTGCTAAAGATTTAAAAACAACTTGGCAAGTCATATCACTTGAATTGGTTATAGCCCCATTGGCTTGCATATCAACTACCATGTTCTCACCTCTAGATCAATGTTGAATGTGAATTTCTTGGAACTAGCCAAGCATGTATTGGATTTGTTGAGAAGATTTTGCATTTTCTAATTGGACGACTCTTGTATTTGCCTCCCATTTTTACTATTTTGTTCTTAATGACTCTAAATTTTATTAGTTAATTTTGAGTTTCCCTCTTTTTCTATTTCTAAAAAAGTAGTAGCCTGAATCAGACAATGTCCATGGAAGCAAGCCAAAAACTTTGCTCTGTTGTTCATAGCTTTTCCTAAATTTTTACTACATGATAGTCACTGAAGAATGTTTCCTAGTCAGCCTTCATAATTCCTCAAATCCCTATATCGTCAAGGTTGTCTCTAGCAGCTCCATCAAACTTGAGTTTGATCCAACCATTTGGAGGTGGGTACCATTGAGGCCTTGCTTTGATCTAGAATTATTTGATATGGTAGTGACATGTGAGTTCTATTCCCTCATAAAGTGGTAGTCAAACATGATGGAGTCATAGGTTCCATGTTGATCAGAAGTCAGCCAACATGGTTGCGCCAATGTTGGTTTTATTCAATCCAAGATGTTGAGCTAGAAACTTTAATGATTACAAAAGAGCATATTGTTCCTCTGTATCTATATGTGCCAAAAGGATATGGCAGGAGCAGCTCTTTCCAAGTGTCATAGAATTGTAGCTTCAACTTCCATTGTATGGAGATTTTTCATAGGCATTTTCTATGGATGTGAGTTGCACACCTTTGGAATTAAACATTTGACCAGGATTGGTTTGAAGATAAATTTTTAGGGGGCACTGAATAAAAAGCAGCCCATTGCTTCAGCATCTGCTTAGAAATTAGGACCTACTTTGGCGATCAATAACACCCTTAGCTCGAATATTATCTGCTGTTAAGATTTTTCTATTATAGAGCAGCTATTTAGTGTTGAGACTCAGTGAACCCGTTAAGGATTTGCAAGTCCGAGTCTGATTCCAGCTTGGCAAGTCTATGGCATTGACTCACAGACTTGGCAGAGTTTGTCAAAAAATTAGAAAACCAACTTGTGATTTTCAAAAAAAACCATTACATTATTTTTTCTCATATTGTATATTTTTTTTTTAATTCCCAAGTTTCATTGAAACACCTTTGGCACCAAATGTCTGAGGTAAAAAATGGCTTGCCAAGCCCAAGTCTCAACACTATAGGCCTATAACAAAGCTTTAATTTTGGCCAAGTATCGAACTGCCAAAAAGTATTCCACTTTCTGGATCTGTTGGACTGGTTGTTAATTTGATAGTATGCTGAGCTGATCATTTGTGTCTGGCCATATTTTTCAGTTCCTCTTGGAAGAAGGGACATCCTCCCACTTCATAGTTCTTGTTTTAACATGTGGCATTCTGTTTGTAGTGCAGCATCAAGAACCCCAAGAAGGCTGAATCTCCACTCTCTAAACTTTTACTGATTAGAAATGCAGATATCAGCAAGAGTTGCGATATTTTGCTCCTCAGGGTTGTCAAAGTCTTGGAAAAGAATTAGATTGAAGCTCTTGTAACCATTCCACTTGTCAGGTCAAAACATGACTTCAATTCCATTTTCTAGTTGCCAAGTTAGGTGATCATGAAGTATGTTGATACCTGTGTTGATGTATTTGAAGACACATAAGTATTGGATAGCTATTGGGGAGACTATGAACCCGTTATGAGTTTGAAAGTAGTATTTTTCTTTCATAATTTGGACCCAAGTGAGTTATTGAAAAATGCGTCTCCAAGCCATTTTCATAGAAAGAGCTACCTAGAACTGTTCTCAGTTCCTTCCCAAAGAAAGTCTTTAACTGCTTCAGTTTTTCCCCTCCTAGTCATGTTTAGATTTTGCATCCTTATTGTTTTAGTGTTAGTGTTTAGTTGCCTTCTAAAATCTAATGTTCTTTCTACCCTGCCCATTTTCTAGTGTAATTATATGTACTTAAGAGTCTCAATGTTAAACTTTGGACATTATAGAAAATTCTTTTCTATTGAATTTTAAGGGATTGTCCTCTTTTAGCTAATGACATTTTATCTAGCAACTTTTAGGTTGCTTTGTCTTCGTTTACCACCTTGTTATTTAGGAATTTATTTTACCACCTTTAAACCTAAGAGATTCTCTCAGAATTCATTTTATGCTATAATTTAAGCTGTGTTGTTGAGACCCATCGACCTATTTGGGTCATTTATGGACATCAAACTAACTTTTTTCAATGCAATAGGCGTTTAAAAGCTCACTGCTATCTGTGCTTGTGTTACCATATATATAATAACAATGTTTGATTTCTTGCTTAAAAATATTAATGTCCATTGTAGTTTGAGCCTTTCTCCATAGTTAGTTGCGCCCAATGTTGTATTAGATATACTGATGTCATATCCAACTAGCAACAACTCTTCAGAACACCAGCTTGTAGTCTTCTGCCCTTATTAAAACAATAATTAAATTTTGTTTGTTATAAAATTCATATCTAATTTTAGCCTTTTCACCAGTTTTCTGGCAATCAATTTTGTGTAGTCATCCAAATAAAAAAATAACTTTATTTAATTATTGGCCAAAATATTGCCATCTTTCCTGACCAGGATGTGAATCAAAGTCACTAACAACCCAACATGTATGATATAATCCAGGGGATTAACAAACATAATGTCAAACCATTTTAGAAATATTATCTCATACAGAGTGAAAAATTATAGCCAAATGTAATTGTCCATATTTCTGATATCACATAAATCATGGCTCCAAACTACCAATGATAACCCACCTAAATATGATATAGCTTACCTCTTGTAAATAACTAACACATTCCATATAACGAACATTGTCCAGGTTACTTCGAGGGCCATCTTCTGCCATTTCTTGGGTAGAAAATGGCTTGTAGGCATCAACAGAATCTTCAGATGACCTTCTTAGTCTTTCAGACCTCGGAAATGATGAAGGCATGTACAGCACATTCAAATATGCATCTGCAGAAAGAGAATCATCCAAAATGGTCGGTGCACTTTTTGCTAAGTGATCATACCTGCAATGAGCAGAACAGATGAAAATAAGTCCCTTTTTCTGGTTCTTCCAAAAGCATTCAAAGTGCATGGTAGATGTTACTTACAATGAATGCACACCAGCTTTATCTACAGGTGGACCTGCTTCAATTGTATTTATAATTTCACGAATAACAGGTACAGGGTCACCTTTGTGCAACTGAAGAGCCTGCCTGTAATTCATTAATAATAAAATGAGAGAAATTAGTTAAAGTTTTTCTTGAGCAAAATGGATGTTAATTCTACATATAAATGTTGTAAATTATTCATATTTGATTATAATCTAAGTTACCGGTTAAGCTTCAGGTTCGGGTTCGGGTTCGGGTTCGGGTTTGGGGGTTCGGTTCGCCGGGTTCAGCTAAATTTTTTGGGGGGTGGGTTCGGTTCGTTAGTACAAAAAACATGTAAATATATATACATATATGCAGCCTAGAAGCATGAATTAGGATTAGAATATCACATAACATCATATAAACAACAAAACCACCATAAACTTGAATGTCATTTAAAACATGCATGATAAATATTCATCGTTGAAACTTGAATTGTGGTAGCTTGATATACAAAGTCTATTGATAAAAGGGTTCAGTTTGTATGATTTTGAAAAAAGAAGTCAACTAAGTAGAGTTATCGGCATTCTTCAAAAATCATAAGAATTTGTTTAATACACTAGCCATTTTGATGTCTTCTTGCAGTCTCAAACATTATTTTGTATCATTGTTACATTGGTCTTGAGAGTGGTAGCTTAATATAGCTCCACAATGATGCAGAACAATTTCTGAAAAAAGAAAGTTGTGTCATAGTCCGCTTTCAATCCAACAAGCACAAATGAAAGCTCAGCCTCTTGGCATGAAAACGCTTGTTTGCAAAACAAATGAATAAAAATGAGGTAGTTAAGGTGTTTAGAGTGATTTAGAGGTCACTTTTAGGGTTCTCTTGGGCGTGGGTCAAAGTCAAACTCCATAAAATATTAAAAAAATGCTCAAAAAATCACTTTTTGGATGCCTAGGCATGTGGGTTCTGTCTCGGTTCGCCTGGGTTCTGTTTGGGTTGTGCCCGGGTTCTCTTGGGTTCTGCTTGGGCGAACCAGACCCAAAAATGAAGGACCCTGGTTGAACCCACAAGCGAACCAAACCAGTACCCGAACCAGGAGCGAACCAGGACCAGAACCGGGGGTAAAATAGAAGAACCCAGTAACTTAGATTATAATGAATAACAGGTAAATGTAATTGTTTCATAAGAAACATACTTGAACTTCACTCGAGCCTGGGTATAGTGTTCCATGCGAATTAAAGCATGTCCCCATGCATTCCAGACAGGAAAAGCATCAATCTGTACCAACAAAGAGTACACACAGGTCATTATGCAAGAAGTTCCATATAAGTTTTTTAGTTCCTGTAGTATAATACAAACCTAAAGCTTAGATTCTCACATATACCTTACACTTCTTGCATGTATATACAGCCATGCTATACCGTTCATCTTTAATCAATCTGTCACGAAGCTGAGCAGCTGATTCTTTATCTGCCACATCATCCAATGATGCAACTACACCTGATCCTAGTAAACTTTGAAGCAACTCAGCATGACTTAACCACAAATCTGCTTGTGATAAAAGTTCGGATAACTCGTCTGTAACCTGATTTCCAGTGCTAGAACTACCAGCGTCAGATGATCCATCATCAGTCTCACGGTTTTTATTCATGCTAGTTGATAACTCTGTTTTTCCAGCAAATTTCCTCAATTCTGTTTTTGCATGTGCTAGAACCTGTAAGTAAAAAGCACTAATTCTTAGTATTTCTCTTTTATGAAAGATAAGTAAATAGTCATTTGTACTCAGAATTACATGGTATAAAATGGTTACCACCTGTACAAAAGTCTCTGTAGCATGATATGCTCGACCCACAATTTCAGTTGATGCATTCAAGGGTATCTGTTGTGCACTAAGTACATGCTTCATTTGTGTAATACACAATTCCAAAGCTCCTTTAGCAGCTACCGACTGATCCGAGCACAAAGAAAGGAGGGCCTACCAGTAGAAAGAATGCTTGGACTCACCAATTCCAATGTGTATACTCACGAGAAATTATAATGTTCAAACAATTTAACATGTAAAACACCACTAGATAACATTTATTCTGAAATGATAAATCATAATTGTACCACATACTAAAATTGATGATATGTACCTTCAACAGAATGATGTCAGGTGCACTCTCATATCGGTGAGAAAGACGAACACTCTCGTCTTTAACTGGATCTCCAGTCAATACCCACCCTTCAGCCATCGCTACTGATGCAAGACGTTCTTGCCCATCCACAGAGAACACAGGTGTTCGATCCTCCTGGATACCTGCCATTGCTTCCCATGCAACTCTTTGTGATGGAGGCAATCCTGAGCTTTTTCTTTTCCTGTTCATTTCTTTTGGAGCAATTTTATTTCCACTATCACGAGAGGTCCATGAAAATGCTCGACGGGCCTCTTTTTGCAGATTGTTTAAGCTGTTACTAAAATTTGATCTGGTCGATGCATTTGTGCGAGTGCTTGGTTTGCTTGCTATATTTGCCATTGATAAACGTCGTTCACTAGAAGGGTAAGTGCTAACAGCAATTGCCTTAGCAGCATATGTAAGAATTAAATGTTCATCTCTCAAGGAAGGAAACTCATTTAGGAGCTGCAAACAAGATCAAATTAAATGACAAAACAGTCCCATTCATTTCAAACATACAAATTAGACAACATGAATCCAATTTCCTTACAAGTTACAACCCAGATTTAGATAAATATGTGGGCATGTACACTTTATGACAAATAGTAGAAAATAGGATACCTGTTTAGCAGACTGCAACTGTTTCCACATCAAGAGAGTCTCCAGTATAAGATGTGGATGCTCATGCAATGCTGAACACCGTTGCTGCCATGGCAAAGGCAAAGCCCCAAGCACCCGAAGACCCAAAGCCCACCTGTTCAGTCTGGCAGCTTCTGTATCTGATAGTGTTCCCATTCCCCTCTTCAGAAAAAAATGGACCTATACAAACCACCATTTTGGTGTTTTCATGGACACTTTTATCCACTTTTTTTGCTTGATAAGTAAAAGATAAAAGGCCCTACTCAAATACAAACTGAGATCTTAAGTTCACTCATACCAAAAGTTGTTTGGATTGCAAGTTTGGTAGTTGTTGCATGGCACCCATTGCAACAGGCAAAGCATCATCTGGTTCATGCAATGAACAAAGAAATCTTGAAGCTTCTGCAGGACCTCCACCACCTATGGGATCAGCTGTCAAAAGCTTTACAAGCTGCCGTCCCTGCAACTCCCGACGTAGTTCAATTGATAAACCAGCACTTTCAGCTACTTCTAATGCTGCTGAAACTGCTCCCTTCCCAGCCAAACGAAGTGCTAGCCCTTCTGGATCTACCTTACACTCAGCTTCAACCTGTCATGTTAACATGAATAATGAATTGAATAAACAGTGTTTACTTTTGGACCAAATTCAGTTATGCATAAGGTTATAAATATACATTGCAATAACAATATAATCCTAGGAAACTAATAATTCATCATCAAGAAAAAATTCATTATAAATAACATCATAAGGAGAATAAAACTTTCATTATATTTTTCATAAAGGCGAAACTATGAACCTCTTGCCAGCTGCCAAACCGTCCATCTACACACAAAATGTGATTACATCTCTGCAGTGCTTGCTTCCTGTGTACCACCTGGATAAAGCATAATTTGCAATAACACATTTTCTCCATATATCAATATAATTGCTACATAGAAAGAAATACACACAGTATATAAATTTTGTACATTGAACCACACTATGTTTTGAATTAATCTTAGTATGAATCTAGCCAACATAGAAAGGAAAGAACCCTGGTCCTCAAAGCATCTCCCTGAAATCATTAAATTATAAAACGTCCAACAAGGGAAAACTAAAGAAATGCATATACCTCACGTCGCAAAGGATCCTTTTCATCTAAGTGGCAGCTGCACATTGTAAGAACATCCATAGCCTTATCTAATTCCCAACGGTGCAAATACCTACAAGCATCAATAATAAGATGATCACAAAATTATATGGACCTCAAATCATTAAAAACTCTGGATTCATGAATATATCATCAAAGATAAAATTCAAAAGATAGTTTACAAAAAGGGCCAATATATGTTCTTTAAGACAACTGTCCTATAGCAAAATGCAAATGCAAAAAATATTGCAGCCTCTAATGCTTTCGATCAGCAGTGTACTAGTTAATATAAAGGAGGTTTAGTGCATGCAACTGTTCCAAAAGGAATACACCTTTATTACTACAAGAAAAAAAAAATCAAACAAACTTATATTCATAAAATTCTAAAGAATACTTGAGAGCCAGATTGCCAGCAAGTCTTTTGTCACGAAGCCGAATACAGTATTGCCAGCTATTACTCCAAAACTTTTGATGAGTTCCATATCCATATAGCTGACCAGACTGCAAATGGCCCTCTTCTCCTCGCTCAATAAGCAACTGTAATAACCGATCTGAAGCTCCATCCCGTAAACAGCGATCTGAAAGAGCTAGGGCATCAACCAATTTCCCTTCCTCTATAAGACTGTAAGAAATAGAACGAATTCAATTAAAGAAATATATAGTGGGACAAAAATTGACCAAAATGAAACACAAACACTAGACTGTAAGAGCAAGGAGAAGGCAAAGATTAAGATGAACCTCTCTACAGCCTCTTCATAAGGCACCTCATTGTCCCAATCAAACAATAATGATTTTATACTGTCTGGCTTTAGATTCCTTGAATTCATAACATCCTGTGGAATGGTTGAAGAGGTTGGATCATCCTTGGATTCAATGTCAAAAACAGATTTTGTTGATGGCATTCCAAGGATAACATCATCATCTTCTTCTGACTCATTGCCTTCAGACTCACGAAGCCGTTTTACAGTAATTCGCTTATCTTCCATCTTTTGTAGATTGGCTTCAGTCACACGCCTGGATGTGATTGGTGAATCAGACAAGCGATGCAAGTTTGCTTGCATTTGTATCCAGCGGTTGAGAGTTGGAAACCTATTTCAAAATTTCACAAAAAGAAATTAGAAAATTAGAAAACAAAACCAGGTAACATATCAGATGAATACAAGAAAAATACATGCAAGAATAAAAACAATCATAAATCTGAACAGCTAAACTCAAGTTATCAAATACCGATATGATTGGTCAAGAGAAAACTCATAAAATATTCTGTCCGCATCTGATGAGTCTGATGAAGATTTTTTCAAACCAACTGTGTCAGAGTATTCATATCCAGATGAAAAAATGCTACTCCCAAAAACACATGCCAATACAGCTCTAACAGGGGAAATTGTAGCTAGGTGCTTGACTACATTCAACCGAAGAGGATAAAATTGAGCTTTAACATCTTTGGATTTGCCAAACACACTGGCATGAGATCTGGAAAGCATTGAAGCAGAAGGATTGCCATGAAATCCATTTTCCACATTTTGTTGGGGATAGGCAGTGCGAGGAATGCATGCCCAGCCATTTTTAGATCTTGGCTGGAAAACAGGAGGCACACAAGCTGAAATCACCTCGTGAACCAGATCTGCCCCCATAACATCTGCTACTTTACCAGCTGCATCAGCACTTCCTCTCTCAAAAACCAATCGAGTCAATAACTGCAAAATTAAATTCCAAGTTAGAAAAGTTAGCAAAGAAGAGCACCCTAATTAACATATGTACCAAGCTAGCATAATCGAAGGTATGGTAAACATGAAAAATCTATATACCAGTTACTGGTCTTTATGACTGTTGCAGCTCCAAAACAACCAATAAAACATCACATTAGCACATACATGGCTCACTTTATGGCATATTGAACTGGAAAAAACAGACTTATCTTACAGTAGAAACAACCCATATGAAGGACATGAAACCAATATGGTCCCTCATCCTCACAAGAGGCCTTACGTTAGCTAAAACTTGCTGAAAATGCCCCACATAGATATGCAGAGTCATTAGGACCAACCTAGACATTTATTTTGACCCAAAAATGGTGCCGCATTTCACCATAGTAGTGTACAAGTACATGAAGCCAATTCTCTCCCAAACATTCCTTATAAATATTGCTTCATCCATTTGTATTGCACTTTTTCTTACTGTTTACTGTTTAATATTTACTATACAATCTGGCATGCTTTGGTTTATGATGTATCTGTTTGTTTGAGAAGTCTATGGACATAAGCTACTTGATGGTTAAGGCATGTGTACTGGAGACCACATCTTCAAATCTGAACAGAAATAGGGTTCTACACTTCTAAACTAAGTTACCGTGTTCGGCACTCCAGCTCAGGGTCCTAGCCCAAGTTAGCTCAGGGTCCTAGACTGGGTTAGCTCCGGGTACCGGTCCTGGTCCGGTCCCTCTGTGGGTTCGACCAAGGTCCGTGATTTGGAGGCTTGGTTCGCCGGTGAAGAACCCAGGAAGAACCCAGGTTGAACCCGGGCGAACCCAAGGCGAACCCATGGGTTTGGGCGACTGAAAAGCATTTTTTTTTGCACTTTTTAATTAATTTCTCCAGTTTGACTTTGACCCACACCCAAGGGAACCCTAAAAGTGACCTCTAAAACACTCTAAACACCTAAACTACATCATTTTTATTCATTTGTTTTGCAAACAAGCATTTTCATTCCAAGAGGTTGAGTTCTTATTTTTGCTTGTTGGATTGAGAAAAGGAGTTGAAAATTGATCATTGAAGCTTCTACAAACGATTGCATTGCCATTCCTACAGATTTGCAAGTGTTTATTGGCTGCCACAAAGATTGTTGAACTATATTTTTGCAAAGAAGTAAGTTTTTCTCACTTTTTTTGAGTTTTTTCATCCATTTTTTTTACATTTTACAAACCAGAAACTTTGTTTTGTTTCATTTTGTGATTTATATGTGTTTTTCCTTTCCATTCTTCTATGAATGCAAGATTCAAAAGAGCTAGGTTTTATAAATCAATATTTCGTTTTCATTCAAATTTTGAATGTGTTGTTTGCAAATCAAATTGCCATAGGAATCACAATGTCAATGGGTTCTACCTCCAACTCCGTAGCTAAACCAAACTCAAAGTTCAAAACAAATCCTAATTCTCCTCTATGGAAGTATGTTGAGATGATAAAACTGATTTCAGGTGGTGGCAGTTATGTTTGGAAATGCAATGGGTGTGAAGTTACATATTCTAGTTCATACCATAGGGTGAAAGCAAATTTGTGTGGCATGAGTAGAAAAGGCATCACGTCTTGCCCTGGAAAAAAAGATGAACCTATTCCACCTGAGACAGTTGCAAAATACATTATGGAGCAAGATGCAGTAGATCAACGGAAAGCCCAAAAAGGAAATAACCCTTTGTTAAAACAATAATCAAAGGGAACGCAGCCCCCATCTAATCCCAATATTGTGGTAAAAGACCACCCATTTATTGCCATTCCAGATCTTCAAGCTCGAAGTGCACAACCTATTGCAAACAAGAGATCAAAGGGGCCTTTGGAACTTGCATTTCAAAATGAGAGTAGAGCCCTTGCCGACCAATGTGTAGCAAGATGCCTATATGCCAATGGATTATCTTTTAATGTTGTTCGTTCTCCATATTGGAAAGAGATGTTGAGAACGGTTAATGAAGCTCCAAAAGGGTACAAAGGCCCGGGTTATGAGAAGGTGTGTGGCACTTTATTGGAAAAGGAGGTTGAGTTGGTTCAAGATGCATTGAAGCCTATAAGAGATTCATGGGTTGAGACAGGTGTGTCCATTGTTTCGGATGGTTGGAAGCATAGTTGCAAGACTCGCCAATTTCAAAAATTCGCCAAGCCCAAAAAATACGATACGGAAAAAACTCAGCAACTTAAAAAATTGCTTAAACTTCATTAAAAACACTTTTTTTTTGCAAAATTCATTGATAAGATGCATCCAACGAGTCAATAAAATGAGTACATAGAAGAAACAAGCTGAGTATAGTTATATTTGATTGATTTGAAAGAAAATTAGACACAAAACCGCATCATTTTCAAAAATCCATTGTCTTGACTCTTAAAAATTCATCAATGATATGTTCTTGTTCATCTATAGGAATAAGATTTGTAGATGCATGTGACAATGGTGGTGAAAGATCAATATATTCTAAGTTGCATTCTTTATGCAGAGGGGGTATAAAAATATCACTTTTTGTCAGCGCAATTCCCCCACCAAGTTCTTTTGTTTTTAAATTTGAAAGCGGGGGTCTGGGGGCGGCAGCCCCCAGTGGGGTCAAGGGGCAATGCCCCTTGCAAGGTCCCAGGGCAGCGCCCTGGGCGTGCTCCCTATCACAAGACAGGGCGGGGTCGAGGGGCAGCACCCCCACCGCCAAGCACATTTCTCTTCTTGCGTGGCCTTCAGATTCTTCATTTTTGAAGCATTTTTCCTTGAAAAGTGATGTGTTTAAACTGCTTTGCAAATGCAACATTTTTATTGTTTTTATGTTGTTTCTTCAAAATTGCTTCTTAGTTCTTTCTATCAATTTACTCACAACAACTGGTGTTGATACATAAATGGTTTTTTTCTAAAAACCTACAAATTCTAACAATGCATCTATATGATTTAAACAACGCAAATTAGGACTAATCATCGAGCAAGGCTAGCAGTTGCACGAGCTTTCATCCTAACGCATTGGTCCTAACTTAACTCACTGTATTTTCCAACCTTTAACACCTCTCCCCGGCAATGGCCTGGTTTTTCCAGAAAACTCGTCGTACATTCTAGAAAAACTCGCCAAAAGTACGGCAAGTTTTTCCAGAATGTATGGCGAGTTTTCTTGGCGTACAATTACTTGAAAAACTCGCGAGTTTTCGAAACTCGCCGAGTTTTTGGCGAGTGTTGCATCTATGGTTGGAAGGCCTCAAAAAATCAGCCTTTGATCAATGTCATAGCGGTGTGCCCTAAAGGGGCAATGTTTTTGAAAGTCGTGGATTGTGAGGGGCAAGTAAAAGATGGACAATTTATTGCTAATATTCTCATTGCAACCATTGAGCAAGTGGGACCCCACAATGTTGTTCAAGTTGTAACGGACAACACTAAGAATCGTAGAGCAGCAGGGTTGTTGGTTGAGGAAAGATATTCACATATCTTTTGGACACCTTGTGCAGCCCATTCACTCAATCTTATGCTGCAAAAGATTGGGAATAAAATTGCATGGATCAAAGAATTGTATGCTGAGGCTGAGGACATTCAGATGTTCGTCACCAACCACCACTTGTCTCAAAGCATCTTTAGATCATTTTCAAAATTGGAGCTATTGAAGGTAAGTGAAGTAATATTTACATTTGTCATTTTCTGATTTTCATAATTTGATTGTGCATTCTAATTTAAATTCTTCTTTAAAGTTTATTTTTAAATTCTAATTTATTTTTTTAATTTGCAATAGGTTGCAGAGACCCGCTTTTCCTCTAATACAATCGTCTTGAGACGACTTGTGAAAGTTAAAGAGGCACTTTCTAGCATGGTGATTAGCAACAATTGGTCTATATGGAAGCAAAGCGACATTGAAAGAGCAACAAAAATTAAGAGCATGATATTAGATGACTCATGGTGGGATCGTGTGGAGTATCTCCTTAGCTTCACCGAGTCCATTTTGAGTATGATTCGCTATACTGACATGGACAAGCCATGCATTGGAGAAATATATGATGTTATAGACTCAATGCTTGAGAAGATCAAGTGCACCATAAATGCAAGAGAGCAAGACCCTGAAGAGACTTTCTTCAAACAAGTGCAAACAATTGATGAAGAAAGATGGAACAAAATGACAACTCCATTCTTATTGCCTTTGCATTGACTCCAAAATACTACAGGAGTCGGCTTCTTTCACAGCCAAGAAGGCTTCCTCCATATAGAGATTTAGAAGTGGCTGAAGGGTACAAGGCAGCATTTATGAGTCTCTTCCCTGACCAAGATTTGCGAACTGTAATCACGAATGAGTTCATTGATTTTGTGCACTCAAATCATCTAGATGTTGATGCTTCTTGTGATAGGTTCTTAAAGGATGCTCATAGTTGGTGGTACTTCCATGGACAATACCTCCAAAATTTGCAGCCCCTTGCAATCAAAGTTTTATCACAAGTAAGTTTAATAAATTTTCATATTTTCGTTTTACTTTTAAAATTTAAAAGTTTAATAATTTCATTTATAATTTTAAATTTTTTAATTGTTTACTTTGTCTTCATAGGTTGCTAGTTCATCCGCATCTAAGAGGAATTGGAGCACATATTCTTTCATCCACTCAGTAAAGCGCAATAAATTGCTCTCAAAAAGAGCGGAGAACTTAGTATATGTGCATTCCAACTTGCATCTCCTTTCACACAAACAACATGACTACAAGGAAGGGGATACGAAGTTGTGGGATATAGGGCCAAAGGATACTGACTTGGATGCTTCCACTTCCCACCATGTTGCATATGAGGAGTCCAATATCCAGCAAGAGCATGGGCACAATACTAGTGCTAATGACAATGCCATTGGCACTACTTGCGATTCATCTAGTCTCCCTACTTCATCTAATGTCAATGTTGGCAATGACTTTGATATAGATGATTTAGAGAATCCATTTGATGATTAAACTTTAAAATTGTTGTAATATTGAACTTGAAGTTTGAACGATGAATATTTATCATGCATGTTTAAAAAATTAAATGTTTTAACTTTTAAATATATTCAAGTTTATGGTGGTTTTGTTGTTTATATGATGTTATGTGATGTTCTAATCCTTATTCATGCTTCTAGGCTGCATATATATATATATATTTTTACATGTTTTTGTACTAACAAACCCAACCCAACCCCAAAAAAATTTAGCCAAACCAGCGAACCGAACCCCCGAACCCAAACCCGAACCGGTAACTTAGCTTCTAAACAATATAAAATATGCAACAAAGCTAAAGCCATCTTCTAAGTCTTAAGCTCTAATGTTTCAGCCATTATGAAACCAGATTCAAACATGTTTAAACCTGAACAGGAATAGGCCTATAAACCTCAAAACAATATAAGATAAATGCAAGACAGCTATAGGTATCTTCCAAAACTTAAGCTTTGATGTTTCAATGGTTACCAAACCAGATCTCAACTATCTCCCCAATCTCCCACCTGGTCTGCACAAGTTTCTCTATCTTCTAGCCCCTCTAGGGGTGGGCAAGGGAATGTGGGCAATGGCCTCCTGCTACACCATTGCAAGCTCCAAATTTCAGCCAAATCCTCACAAATGGCTCAACATAGGTCAACAGATCCAGGCTGAAATCTCTCTTGCAAGAAAATGCAGACTGCAAGAATCTGATACACCTACAAAGGAGAATGGCTTTTATCTCAAAACAGTGTCTCCTCCTTAATTTTCTTGCACATTTACTGAAATAAATCATACAATACGGACCCTAGAAAATTAGAATCCTATTGACTTGATGGAAGCATTGATGACGCAAAAGGTTTACTTTCTCACGATCTTCTCCTCCCAGTAAGAAAGAGATGGAATCTTTCAAGGAGGATCTTGGGTTCTCAACATTCACACTTATTTATGAAACATTGGTCTCCCAACTTAATCCCATGGGGAAGATCTACTGAATATAGTACAAATCTAGGCCCTCCTCCCTCTACTTTCAAGTGAATTCTAGCACAAATCAACATTGAAGAATATTGAATCTACAAAGGAAGAGCATGTTAGGGCTTCAAAAACAGCTTTAAATCTGGGCATTCTGAATTATGCATGTTTATTTCTTAATCTGGATTTGGCTAAGCTGCTACCAGATCACATCTATCTTGATCTGGATGGAATTAAATGAGAGCAACCTATCAATTACAAAATTATCCCATTTTTATGTTAGAGCTGCCATGAACATGGTGATTTGGCTTGTATCTGTCCAAGCTAAGCCCTAGCTGAAAAGCAACAACCATAGCGAACCTCTCAGATGGCTCCTGCTGAGACTCCACAAAAAGAATTTCCAACAAAACTGACTAGATCTTTCACCAGCACTGGCACTCAACATGAAAAGGTTGCAAATCTGTCACAAGAAGAGGCCAAATTTCGAAAACAATATTCAAAAAAAGACAAAACACATGCTATTAAATCAGGTAACTACAAGCAACATGTTTCATCTAATCAAGGATACAACAACAGAAGAAATGGACATCACATATGCAATGCCAACACTAGAAGCTGACTCTATTCTCTTATTTGTCGGGTAAGACAAAACATGATCTCCCTTCAGATTTACATTTGTCAGCTACTAATCTTACAGCCAAATCTCATTGAGAAGCCAAACACCTTCAATTCCAACAACAAAAAGATCCCACCTCCAATCCCTACAAGTTTCTGGGATCAATCTCTTCAACAATTGCAAAAAAGAAACAGGAAACATCAGAGATACACTAAGCATAGCTATGCCCCAAAAACAGCAATTGACAACAAGCACAATCCTTCCTTCCAAGAGAATGACGAAATGAAAAAAACAGAGCAAAAGATGGACATGCCAAATCTGTTCGTACAATAAATATTCTGTCTTAAAATGTAATGGGATTAAGCTCTATCAGGTCCCAATAAATGCCTTATTTTCACAGATCTTATCACAGCTAAACAAGAAGATCTTCTCTTTCTGTTAAAAATCCATAAAACCATCAACTTTCTCTTCAGCATCTGTGGATTCAATCAGAATTCAGCAAACTCTGATGATCATGCACTTACAAGAATATATATCAATTCCCATCTTGTTTAACTAATTATCATGGGAGATGTCAACACCATACACCATCCTTAAGGGAAGAAAAGGATCGTTTCATTCAACCATAGGACAGCTGTTGGTCTTCATCAGAGGGAAAGCAACACCAATCTAATGGAATAGAATTCTAACAAGGGCTATTTACTTAGCGACATCCTGCCTGCTCCTCTATAACTGTTGGCATTTCAATTAGCACCTTTGGAGTGCTTATTGGAAATGGATAGCTATTGCAAGTGTGTTAATACTGCTCTTCGGATTATAGAGAGGCAGATCTCTCTTTGCTGATTATTCTATGTAAAAAAGGTGTACTAAGGTTCCTATCTTTTTTACTCAGCAGTAGGACACAAAGGTGCATAAACACAATGCGCCGTAGCTAAGCTTTTCTCTGGTTTCCACAGATCTTAACTATGACTAACTAGCTTCTAGACTATCCTACCTCCTCAAGATAAACAGAGCACGAGGGCGTAGGAGCGAAATGGATGGGTTGGATTACTTGAATCCACCGTCTCTGTAGAATATGGTCGAGGCTCTGAACTCTCGGATATATGCCGAGATAAGGTTTTATGCAAGTAAACACTCTTCACGGTAGGCTGGATCTGGGACTTGCCAAAAAGGAAGAACCCCTATCCGAGGTATAGGCTTAGGAACAGCTTACTGGAAACAACAAGGTACGATGATTCGACTAACAGGGTTCCCGAGCAGGTGACGACACCTGTCCAAAGTGTAGGCTGAGAGACAACTCATTAAACGACATCAAACGATAATGATCGATAACAAAATATCCGAGGAGGAACCCCTGTCCAAGGAGGAGATTGATACAATACACTATTTAGAACAAGACTTTGAAAGAACTCAAATATTTAGATCAAGCAAGCATGCACCATCCGATTTTCTTCTTCAAGCTTCTTCAAAGAATTACAAAGGTCGGGACAGCAAAGGCATAAAATAATGAACAATTACGATCAACCAACAAACTTTCATCCAAGAGTGAACAAATATAAACAAGCGAACTCTGGCAACAATGGCGCAGCAATTTTGCCTAGTAAATAAAGGTTAAACAAATAATGAGCCTAAGTCTCTTATTTATAGAAACTCAAAGGAGTAAGCAAGCCTAAAATCTCCTTGAATTAACAATTAGTTCTTGCCAATCGGCAAGATTTATTCCTATGTCTAAAAGTAGGTGAGCAAGCAATTAACTGGAAAACTACTTCAGTTAACTGAAACTAAACAAAAGTCAAACTGGGAGTCTACAATAGTTGACTGACACCTAACTAAAAGTGAACTAAAATTGCATATGTGTCTCCAAAATAGACATCCACCTTTCAAGGAGATCTGAGATCCACAAATCATGGGAGTCAATTAGACATCCTAGATCAGTGGGATCTGACATGCATGATCTGTGGAGATCTGGAGTCAACTTGGAAAGGGGCACCAAGTTGACTTCAGTCGTATTTATTGCTATTTTGGAGGGTAGGACGTCCTTCTTCGATGATTTACATCTCTTCACCGCTAGTCAACAAAGTCTCAATCCGGTCGTTGACCTCTTCGGCCCTTGGGAAATTAATGCTCTTTAAGATGACTGCGTGGCATCTCAGCATCTCTTCACCTGTTACAAGCCATTGCTAATAGTTTATGTATTTGCAAGCTGCTTCATCCAAATTGACAAACATGGCTGCAATTTTGGCTAACTTGCAACCATTGGGGTCATCAAGGAACGAACCATGGATGACGTCTTGAAACTATTTTTGCACCGCTCCAAGCTCAATGTATTCTCCTCCCTCAAGCTAATAATTTACGTGGGGAAAGGATACTACCAACGTTCTTGCAAAGTTGACAATATCTGTGACAATATGCTTATAATCAATCAGCTCCACAGAATTGAAATCGTAGGCTTTCACCTTGTATGCCAATTGTTCCTTCCAATCAAAGAGAAGGCATTTGTTTTTTGTGGTTGTAACTGACTAATATGTCAGTTGTAGATCAGCAACTGTCACTTCATCCTCGGGCCTCTTTTCTACTGCCTTCAAGTCTGATTGTTGGATCTTTGCTCAGAGTCCATGTGCTCTATCTCTCAATTGGTATGCTTCTGCCAATACACCCGTCCTCTAACAACAAACTCATCCACTTGACGTCTCAAGTGTTTGTCGTATGTGATCAACTAATGATGGTTCTCTCAACTGGGAGATCTAGCAACTCTTGAGGCAAAGCCGAGTTGGGAGTGTCGTGCATTAAGCTTGAAATGTACATTCTTAATTGTCGGTTTTTAACCTTTAAGGTTGCTTTGTCTTGTCCATCCTTCGTCATCCTTTCTTGGACGCTTGTTGAGGCAAATCCGAGAAGGTCTGCCTCCACCTAACGAGTGGTCTTTCCAAGGTTCACCTTTGATAGCGTGAAATCCAAGGGTTGTAATGCTTTGTGCAAGCAGTTACAAGCTCAATGCTCTGTAAAGTGATAGGAATGGATGCAGCTTGGAACAAGCCGGACTCTTCAATGTTCTGCAATGTAATTTGGTTCATGCCCTCCAAGTCCTTAGAATTGACCTCCGGGTTTTTTTGCCACAAGTCTGTGTCAGTCGTCTTCAAATAATCATGGTACAAGACCATCTTGGTCTTGTATTCTACCTGGGACTACTGCATTCTGAAAGACTTTAAGACTGACTGGGCACTTGACCTTGTTCTAACACTTTCCCGAAACCCTTAAAAATAGCACCTGCTGAGAAGTATTTTCCCAAGAAAAATTTGGCACTTGGGTTTTGTTCGTGCTTGGCAGCTAAACAAACCCAGTTCCTTCGATTTTTGATCTGGAGACTTTTCCGAAAAGATCCCTAAAAATAGGGGCAGCAAGTTTGTTGATTCTGGCAAATCTGGAAAGATGGGTTTCGCTGGAAAAATGCATTGATCATACCCAGTTGGTCAGATTTGAGGTAATTTGTCGTTTCCTGTGACATGCAAAGAATTTTAGACAGAAATAAAGGAAGTACACAGAAGGTGGATTGGAAGTTATAAACTGCGACTTTGCAAAAATCTGCCTCTAGAAACAATCCTCAGAGAAGAAAACTTTTACTGCCACTGATCTTAAAAAAAATAGAAGATCCGTTCAAAACCTCTCCCAGATCTTGAAAATTTGTTCTTGGGAGCAATTTGTTGTTTTATCCTTCAACCTACAAAAGAATAAGTGAGAATGGGATGCCTAGCATGAATATATGATGATTTGAGTTGAGATCCACCAAGTATGGATGCCAACTCGTGATTTAGGTCTAATATGGAGCTCAAAAAGGTGATTTCCACTGATTGTGGAGTGTTTGGCCTCTTTTTGCCTCCAAAATTTGCTAACTCAAGTCAACATTTTGCTTTGACTTCTTTAGGCATCCATCCTTGGAGTTTTGATCTTTTTTTATCAATTTTGCAGGCTGAAGTGCCTCTGTTTGATCTTCGATCCTAGCTGCTCAGTTGATCTTCGGCACTTGCTGACGGATCCGTTGTTGAGATGGCATCAACTTGACGAGATATGCCTGGAAGAGATTAACTCAGAAAACTGAGTTTGGACCTCTAGAATGAAGGGTGCCTTTCTTCAAGAGGGGCGCTTTTGGCAATGCCTTAGTCAATTTTCATTGACTATTCTTCGTTTTGACCTTTTCAGGCCCTCTATGCTTTGATTTGACGTTCTTGTTGATGGATAAGTCGGATCACTTTGCTTTACAATGCATCAAGTAGCCAGCTCGGTCTTACTCAAGATGGTTGACTTCTCAGTTGATGATAGTGAGTTTATGCCCTTCAAGCTCAAGGGCGCCCTTAGCCAGTAGGGGCGCTTTTAGCTTGTTGACTGGTTTTGTATACTTTGAAAACTGCCTACTTTGATCTCTGTCGTTAGATGATTCGATTGTCAGATCTTTTTGTTGACAGTCTCGTTGTCGAGATTGATCGTGGCTGAGAAGGTCGTTCTAGAGAGCAGTAAGCATTCAGGCTACATCTGCATGCCTCAAAGAAAGGGCGCATTTCTCCAAGAGGGGCGCTTTTCTTCTGTCCTTAGCCAATTTTTGGATTGTCCTTTCAATTCTTCCTTTCTAGCTTTTTCTGCTTGATCTCAACGTGTGACCGTTTGGCGTGTCCAATGGATTTGTTGTCAGATTGATCACGTAGCTAGGAGGAAACTAAAAAGATGTCATGTATGAAGCAACTGATGATGGATTCATCTAATGCCTTGAACTGAGGGGCGCCCCTAGCTAGCAGGGGTGCTTTTACCATGAAGCTCTCTGACTTGGCATCTTCATTGTTTATAGATTCTCCATACTTCGCTAATGATTGGCCAATGATTCCTGAATCAAATGATTTGATCGATAGATTCATTGTCGAGCCAACACGAACGTGAAGGGGATGAATGATCTGAAGATGCAAGGTGATCTGATTTACCCTCTGAGATCCAAGGGCACCTTTCTCCAAGAAGGTTGCCTTTTTCAACTGTTGACTGTGTTTTGCCTTGGTAGCAAAACGTGCACCTTCCAAAGTTAGCCAAATTTTGGCCTTTTCCGTTTTGACAATCTCCTTCGTTGAACATCGTCATTTCATCCTTTTCTACCATGGCTTCTTCGTTCAAGTTCTTGAAGTTTAGCTTTCAGCACCTGGTACTGGCCAAACTGCCATTAATGGCTGCAAAGCTCCTAACTTTGTTCCTAAAAAACAAGAATAGACCCACCAAAGTAAAACATATCTTTTGATGATTTTGACTTGATCAGTGTGATCGTGAAGTCAATTAACCCTATCAAAATCATTTTCAATCATTTCCGGGAAGGTCCTATTTTTTAGGGTTTCCTTAAAAATAGGGGTATAAAACCCTAATTTTCAATTTTCATAATTTTAACGATAGGTTCCCTGAGAGAAACCCACAAAGACCTTATGTTTGGTTTGACCTAAAACATACTTTTGACGGCATTTTTACATTATTTAGCTCAATTTAAGCAGAATGCCAAAAATTTATTTTGGGTACAACAATAATCTTTTAAAATAATGTGACAATAAGTGGTATACTCTTTGATCACCATCTCATTGTCCCAAGTTTTTTTAAAACTATGCATGCCAAATCTGTCTCTGCAATAAATATTGCATCTTGGAATATAAGGGGATTATGCTCCATCTGGCCTCAATAAATGCTTATTTCTCACTGTTCTTTTCAAAGCTAAACAAATATATCTTCTCTTTCTGCAAGAAACCCAGGCAATCAAATTTCTTGTTGGTGTCTTTGCAGATTGTTCAATACTCAGTGTCTAAGTGTCTACTCCTATGGAAACCCCAAAATACCAATTCAGAATGTCTTGAGACCTTTAA
Source organism: Sequoiadendron giganteum (assembly GCA_007115665.2). Classification (NCBI taxonomy): domain Eukaryota; kingdom Viridiplantae; phylum Streptophyta; class Pinopsida; order Cupressales; family Cupressaceae; genus Sequoiadendron; species Sequoiadendron giganteum. The sequence goes on from CM021102.1 coordinate 825,429,202, forward strand.
TGGAGCCTCTTGATGTGATTTTATTCATATGAATAGCAGATCTGCTTTGAAGTTCTCGATATTTATATTCCCCATTGGAGATCAAAGAATCCTAGTGCTCATGCACTTACTAGAATAGATATATATTTCCAATCTTGCACAGCTAATTATTGTGGGAGATTTCAACACCACAGCATCCAAAAGAGAAGAAAGGGAGCATTTCATTCAACCACTGGACAGTTGTTGTTCCTCATTAGTTGGAAAGTAGCACCAATCTAACAAAAATGGAATTCTTACAGGGGCAATTTACTTAGCTACATCCTACCCTCTTCTCTATGATCTTTTAAAATAGTGTTACAGTAATTGGGACACTCTCTAATCATCATCTCTTTGTACCAAGGTTTTTTTTTAAAACCTCTAGATTACTCTCCATAATAAGCTTCTCACTGCAGACAATTTCTCCGACTAGACCTTGTAGATGCCCTAATTGCTAATTAAGCAAAGATATGCCAACCAATCTAATTTTGGACTAACTGTTGGCCAAAACACTATGGCAAGAATTGGCAAAACCATTTCGCAAACAAACAATCAATGTTAGCAATACCTGGAAAATGTGCCAAAAATGGGCAAATATCAAAATTGACATGCCTGTTCTTTGTAAAATATCTGTATTAGTTTTGGGTTTCACCATGTGGCAGATATCAAAGAGTGACTTGCTCATCTATTGAAAGGGAAACAACACATCATCCAGCATCTCATTCATACAGTGAAGGCCAACACTCATCTAATAGCCCTGTCTTTCTATGGATCTAAAAAGATGTTGAGGGATCAGCTAATAGAATGGATGTCCAAGTTGCATGACAATGACACATTCCTTTCCATTATAAAAATACTTGGTGATGTATCCATCTTGGCAGATTCTAGATGGATTCTCCCTCATCCAGCATCTCATTCATACAATGAAGGCCAACACTCATCTAACAGCCATGACTTTCTATCTAAAAAGATGTCGAGGTATCAACTAATAGAATAGATGTCCAAGTTGCATGACAATAACAGATTCCTTTCCATTATAAAAATACTTGGTGATGTATCCATCTTGGCAGATTCTAGATGGATTCTCCCTCTGCCCCAGATGGATAAAAATTAAATTTGATCCTTTCTCCCAACAGGATCCAAGACAAGTCGTCGTTGGAGGCATAGCACACTAGTCACAATCACATGATTTTGACAATCTTTACCTTCTCGCAAGGCATTGTCATGCAAACCAACAATATGGCTAAGTTCTTATATTACCTTAAGGAAGTCCAGATTGCCCTCTGGCTTTGGCTTTAGAATATTTGCCTAGAAAGCTACTCTCAAGTAGTTGTCGAAAAGCTTTAACAAGCTAAACTCAAACACATTGCATCACTATGACACACATTGATCTTTATGTGCTCTTCTAACAACTAGCTCTTGGAATTTCATGGCTCTCAAAAGCGAGAACAAAACCATTGATAGTCTACCTAAACACGCCATATCTCCCCCAAACAAGTGTTAACCAAACTTGGCTTCAAGAGAAGGGAACCCCTTTATTAGTTTAACCCAAGTCATTCTTGAGAAGTCATCAATCAGCAACATAAAATATCTTTCCCCATTCATGCTCTTGGATTTGGTTGGCCCACAAAGATCTGTATGTATGAGTTCTAATGGCTTTGATGAAGAATGCTCCTTAGACTTAAAGCTTGACCTTGTTTGCTTTCCAAGTTGACACTCTCTACAAATGATATTAGAAGGTTTTGTTATCCTTGGCATATCTCTCACAGCATTTGATTTGCTAACTTTGACAATATTATCAAAGTTGAGATGGCCTAGCCTCTTGTGCCATAACCAACTTTCATCCTCTTGTACTAGGTTGCAACTTTCACAACTTATCTCCTTTAAGATATACAAATTATGTTTCCTTTCAGCTTGAGCAACCAGCTTTCCATCTTTCTTGATATCACATGTATTAGAAAGAAATGTGATACTATGTCCTTGATCACAAAGTTGACTAACACTTAGAAGATTTTCTTTTAGGCCCTTAACATACAAAACATTTTCTGTTTTTGTTCTCCCATTATCTAGACTAAGTGTTCCTTTTCCTTTTATTTGTTTTCTTGTATTATCACCAAATCTTACTGTTCCTTCATCAGTAGGTTCAAGAGAGATGAATTTGCTCTTGTCACCTGTCATGTGCTTTGAGCACCCACTATCAATGTACCATCTATCTTTCTTACTTTCAGCATGTAAGGCGGTTTGAATGAACATTGATTTCTCCTTTTTCTTCCACACTTTGATAGGCACTTCTTTCCTTTTAATGGACTTATCTTCCTTTTTGTTTTGCTTTGGAGAATCATTAAAAGCTGTCCTACAAGCTTGAGCTTGGTGCCCAAAGTTATTACAATTGTAGCATAAACTATTATAGTCCATTAATGGTGTGAAAGGATTATAATCTCTCCTAAGGTAGCTAGGAATATTTTTTACTTTATTTTTACAGTTTAAGGCCTTGTGGCCAAATTTGTTACATAGAAAACAATACCCATTGAATGTATATGATTGCCTAGTGTTTGATTTTCTTTTAGGATCAGCACTTATCCATTCTTCTTCAACTTGCTTTGAGAAGGTCTTGAAATCCTTTTTGGAATTAGTGACCTTCTTGGATTGTTCTTCAAAACTACCTCCCATTTTGCTTTGAAGAACATCTTGAGCCTTCATTAGCTCAATCAACTTGCTAGATTCTTCATCAATCTTTGTGTGTTGAACCTTTGTTTTCTCCAGTTCCAATTTTAGCATTGCTATCTCTTGCTCCAGCTTGTTACATTTCATCTCCTTTGTATTGAGTTTGTTTTTCATTTCTTCTTCATTTCTTTCAGCTTCCATGATTTGAGCTCTCAAATCTTCAATGGTTTTGTTTGAATTCTCTAAGTCTTTTGTTATCACTTTGACCTTCAATTTGTACTTGGCAGATTTCTTCTTCAAATCTTCATTCTTCTTATAAGCATAGTGCAGTTCTTCTTCAAGATCCACTTCCTCTTCTTCATTACATTCTTGATCAATCTTTTCTTCTTTATCAAAAACTTCATCCGCATTTAGTTCTTCACATTCAGCCATGAATAGTATTTCCTCTTCACCATTGCTAGAGCAATCTTCACTTTGTTCTTCGGAGGTGCTACTATCTTTCTTTGAATAGAAACTCTTCTTATGTTTTTGAAACTTCCTTTTTGAGTTATTATTGAAATTCTTCTTTCCCTTTTTCTTGTTGCTGATTTCTTTTTCTTCTTCACTAGAGCTGTTTTCATTTTGAGGACATTTTGAGGCATAATGTCCAACTTTTCCACAATTGAAGCACTTAAAAGGAAATTTTCCTTTGTATTTTCCTTTTCCTTTCTTAAGTTTACCCATGAAGTAAGCTTCTGCTTCATCATTTGATTTTTCATCCTTTTCTTCATGCTTGTTCTTGCCCTTTTTGGATGCTTTGAATGAGACTTCCTTTTGTGGTGATCTTCCTTCAATCCTCATCTCATAGGCAGCAAGGATTCCATGTAATTCATCTTTGGTTAGCTGATCCAAGTTTGTTAATTCCTCCAATGCTGCAACCTTGGCTTCAAACTTTGTAGAAAGAGATCTTAGAATTTTGTCAATAATGAAGTCATCCTTGATCTCTTCACCAAGTCCCTTCATGATATTCACTGTTTCATCAACACGAAGGAAATATGAAGCAATATCTTCATCATCCTCCATTTTGAGAGTCTCCAACTTTCTTCTATGAATTTGCAACTTTGCCTTTTTAACTTTTGCATCTCCTTCATAAATATTTTGAAGTTTGTCCCAAATTTCTTTTGCTGATTTGCATCTCATGACTTTTGTAAACTCAGAATCTGTTAGGCTGCAAAGAAGAGCATGCTTGGCCTTTGCATTGTTTTCACTTCTCTTTTTCCCTGCTTGATCCGTTGGAGGGGTAGCTGGAGGTGAATACCCATCAACAACAGATTGCCACACATCAAACCCAAGTGCATTCAAGTATGCTTCCATCTTGATATTCCAAAAGGCATAATTAGTCCCATCAAAGATGGGTGCTTTCACAGTGTTGCTTGAATTCGCCATATGTGCTCTTAAGGATCTCCTTCAAGCGGTTAGGCTTTCAAGAAGGACCTTGCTCTGATACCAATTGAAGAGCACAAAAGATTTACTGAGAGGGGGGGGGTGAATCAGTAAATCAATCACAAACTTTTATTTCTTAATCATTTCAAACTTTTTACAATCAATTTTTGATATGAACCAATTTCCCCAAATTGATACAACTTTATTGAAATACTATTTTTAAAGTAGGCACCAACCTACAGATTTACACCAAGATGATTTAGTAGAATGTAGCCTACAAGGAACACCTAGACCTTCACAAATTTAGTAGACACCTGCCTATAAGGAGCACCAACCCCTAATACAAGGCACCGATCCTTGACTTGATGGAAGTGAGACTGCCTTCAATCTGATCTGCACAAACCCAACTCTCCAATCTGCTCTATGTGATAAATAATATCACCTTCAGCCCACACAAGGAGATGGAAATCTGACTGAACTGCTCTCTTACTCACGCAACCACACTTACAAATCTGTTTTGAATATGGATTTTATATGTTGCTTATGAATTGCAACCCTTGACGAAAGAACACATTATTAAAAATCTGCCTCTTCATGTCTTAATCACATCTTATCAAATTTAATCTTTGAAAATATGATTTAGTTTTCCAACGTATCACTTCAAGTGTTTTGTTTAATATTAAACATATCCTTCCAAGGCTGGAACACACCACTTCGGATCTCTCTTATTTTTGTTTAGGGTTTAGCATTTAGGGGTTTATACCACTTAGAATGAGGCACTTCATGAAATCGTATTATCTCATTTCTAATTTTTGATAAATTTGTGATAAAAGAACACAACGTATCCTTTAAAGAATACACCTGTTTTTTATACACGTCTTTTCAATAGCCTCATTTACATCTCTTAAGATACATCTATAACTTCAGACATGTCTCTTCAAAAAGTTCATTCACACCATTCCATTTAGAGAACCGTGGCTCTTCATGAAGACGTGTTTCCTTTTTTGACTCATAATTGGATTTAGTCTTAACATATCACATCATTTGATGAAATCGTATTCCTTCATAAAGTCGTGCCTTTGCCTTGTCTTTATTGATTCTTTTGGTTAATTATCATTTCTTGGTTGAATTCTTCAGAAACAATATTTTTCTTTAAGACCCTCGTAATTCCTTAATGATCATCGTTGCTTTGTTAATAGTAATCCGCCACTCTATGAACACCCCTAAATCTGAAAGCAACCATACTGGCGGCTATGCACTTGAACGTCCCACAAGAGTATATCATGAGAGTGTATAGTGATCTTGCATTTGGCAGGGGTGGTATAATATTAATGCTTTCCAATGTGATCTTTTATTCGTCGTTTATGCTTTCCCAATGACATGAATTTATAGTCGATATCTTCTCTATGATGAAACTGAAATCTGAAATCTGTTTGAGATCTTCTCGATTGATCTGCTTCCTTAGTCTGAATTATGTCGCCTCACACACAAATTATACTTTTGTTCTTCTATTCATATAGTCACCCTCTCTTTCAACAAATAATATATACAATATTTCACAAAATATGTCCCACAATTCTCCCTAAAGTTTGTTTATAAACTTTCATAATTTGCTTTGACGTATCTATATGACAGTGTGATATTTTGACATCAATGACAATACTTCTAACATCCTCAACCCTAAAAATAACCCCAACCAATCTTAAAAATCTTTATTTAAAATATAAAATTAAATAAACATAATAAAATGAAACATCTATTTACCCTAAAAATCTTAAATTTTCAACATTTAAAATACTAGTCACTAACTAAGATAATGCCCTATGTCCTTCCTACCCTTTTATTCCCAACTCAATAACCTCCCTCTTACCCACCCTCAACCCTGAAAATTGCCTCAAGTCACAAGGGAGTTAAGTTGTCAAGTGAGGCAATTGAAATGTCCCCATATTTAGGTTCCCTTGCAGTGTAGTTGGCATTGACCTTGTGGTTGTGTATGAACATGATCAGAGGAGTTATTTGATGATTCCAATGAGCTAAAGAGGTCCAAAGGACTCATATGCCACTATTCGGAAAGATTTTCGGATTTTGGTGTGCTCACCAAGATTCTTGGAGAGGGCGTCTATTTATAGTAAGCCACCTGATTGGCTTTGTTTATCATTATTCTTCATCTAGATCACTCCAGTTCAATCAGTTTAGCTTTCTGATGCATTTCAGTAGTTTCCACAAAATGTGTGTATTAATGGCTTTATTTTAATTACTTTACTAAGGTCACTAAATATTATTTAAAATATTTTAAAAGCACCCTAGTGTTATAGCTCATTGGAACCAGGATGAAATATTTTAAATCATGCATGCATAAAATAGGGACCTTGTGTGTCAAATTATGATTATTTTAATTAAAAGGTCCTTTTCGGAGCTAAAATGGAGTTTTAGTTAAAAAGTGAAGTTTAAAAACAAAAGCTTTTGGAGATTTTGGTGGAAAAGTATAAAAGGAGGTTTGGAGACTCATTTGGATATGCTTGAATATTATTTTGGATATGACCTTTATTGGTTTATGACTGGTTTTCATTGCCCTTTTTAGGACAAAAACCCTCGGAAGGAACAATAGCTGCAGGAGTGAAAGATGTCCCAAGGTTGCTTGTTGAAGGCTTCATTCAGAGATCTTGCCGGAACTTATTATCGCAGATTTTCAGAGTTTGTTTGTTTGTAGATTAGAGGTTTCTTTCGGTGATCTACGCATAGAAAATAAATTGCAGATTGGTGTTGTTTGTGAATGCCTTTATTGCTAGTTGCTCCATTCAGGGGTTGTATTGGTGATTCAATTGATCAATTTGCAGCATTTATTTGAGAGAATTGTTGAAGTGTTTGAGGAGAAGAATCGACATCGAATTAGAGAAGATATTGACAAACTTTTTCAAAGGATAAAAAGATCATTTAGGGACCCCATGTTGGCCGTACTACTTCAACAAGGGCCGTACCTACCAAGAAAGTGGTGTGTGGCTTTTCTAGGCTAAACGCCTAGGGTTTGGGACTGCTATCACTCCCATTGCAGGTGTCTAGGGTGAAGACATTACTGCACATTAGTTTCACAAGGGAGAAGTGTGGGTTCGGTGATTTGTGGGCGAATTTGTATGCACCAGCTTCCTGGTTTTCTATAATCAGACCTACAATTTTTCATAGCAGCAAATAAGTATGCTTCTACTAAGTTTTTAAAGCAAAATAATGATCTAGGTTGTAATGCATTTATACATTTTCTTTATAAACTAGTTAGGCTCAGCTATTTTCTTTATTTGCATTTCCTAGCAAGCAAAACAAAAAACAATCAAAAAGCACAAAACAAAAAAAACAAACAGCAGATTGGAGTGGGACATTACAGTGGTATGAGAGCTAAAGTTCCTACCAGCCTGTTGAAAGATTCTGAAAATTTCAAAGTTATGACAATGAATTTCAACAGGGTTGAAGATCACATCAAGAGGAGATATGAACAAGAAGCTATCCAACTCTTTGAAGAGTATCAAAGCATGCCTGATGGGTTTAAAAAACAAGTTTATTTTGATTCTTTCTTGAGTTTACTTGTAACATTGAAGCCTGGTACAATAGGCTTGTGAACTACACTAGAAGAAGAAAGAAAGAAAAATCAGAAGTTACCATTGAAGAACAATTAAAGAAGGAAGAAGAAGTACTTGTTGGTTGTTTGCATCTTGCAGCCAACAAGTAATCATGAGGAAGCCAAAGACCAGTCAACATGCAATAAAGATTGGACTCTAAGCCCTAAAGAAAATGAGGCTACAAGTGAAGAGCACATGACACTTCAAGATGACTACAAGATTGAAGAAGAGTCACCTATTGAAGCTGCAAATGAAGAGCACATGAAGATTGAAGAAGATACCACCATAGAGATTGTCAAACCAACCATGTTAGATCAGCTACAAGAAGGTATGAGTTCGTTTGATATTCCTCTAATGGAGCCTAGCACTACTTCATCACCCTTACCTCATCTTGGCAAGGAATCAAATTGTGGTTTAGGTGTCTTTGAGATAGATGTTGTTCATACATATGGTGGCAATCCAGAAATTTCAATATGTGGTGAACAAAAACGTTTGGATAAGACTGACTCGACATTGCAAGATATGGAGGGGAATGACTATCATGATGCCAATACTAGGGTGTTGGAGTGTAATTTGTTCATAGAGGCAACCAATCATGAGGAGTATAGTGATCAAAATTTTCTTGAATAGAGCAATCAGCCTTATAGCACTTGGGATCTGGGTGTGATGGCCCCTACATATGACGAGGATCCTGTTTGGGAAGAATTTACTTTTGACCATAGTGTTGTTCTAACTTCATCTCCACAGTTGTGCATGATGGATGGCATTGATAGCATTGATGGTGTTGTTCTTAATCTTGAAAACAAATCTGATTTCATATTGCATGATGCTGATCTAACTTCTCGAGAGTTATGCCCGAAGGATGACAGAGAGGAGGCTGATTGTGGGAAGCATGGTGTTGATTATAAATCAGAAAATTTGCATGTAGATGATAGTTCTCACGAGTCCCATCATTTGGCAGGGCAATTGAAGGTAAGTGAAGACATGATTACTACAGCCATAAAACATTTTGATGATACTCATAAGTTGATTGCAAATTATTGTTGGAGAACTCTAGAGACACATAAGAACCTTGATGGAGAACTTTCCCTTTCAGATTTTCAGGCACTTAGAGAAGCATTGGTGGTAATGAAGTCAGATTACCTACACCTACATTCCAATAGGGATCAACTTCTCATGCTTGATGAGATCTATTTTGGTGTAAAAGGGAAAGAAGAGGACGTGGAGGTGCAGGATTATGAAGACCAGTCGAAAATTTTACAGGGAATTAGAGAAGATAAGAGCAGCAGTCCCTTATCTTTATATCATCATGATACAACAGCCAAGAGGATCAGCCTTGAGGATTGTGATTTCCCTTGAGAGACTCATGTTAGATCAGCACTTGATGCAACAAGGAGGAAGAAGATGTTTGAGGTGAATGACGACACTATGGAAAGGTATGACTGCTGTTATGATTTTCTGATTTGGAACAGCGGTCTTTGGTTTTTGCATAATCTTGAGTTTGCAGCTCCTACTTATGAGGATGATAGTACGAACTCTTCTTCTATTGTTGGCATTCATTTGGGAGACAAACATGAGGTCTTATTTGTGTGTCCAAGACACAAGAAGACCAAGTTAGTACAACATGACATGGCAAAGGCAAAGAAGATTCAAAGCATGTGGCATATGAGGAATGAGCCTTGTATGCTGGCTAAGCAAGTGGAGCAATCAGATTTGAGGTATGATTCAAAATTCCTTGAGTGTTTACATAGCTTGCTTCATGAGCTTTTGGTGTCACCTTTTCCGAAGAGCCATCTGAAGGCTCACATCATAGACTTGGATGGCATTATGGAGCATACACTTTGTGGATCAGCCACTAATGTTATGACCAGTGTTACAAGACTCGCCCAAACTTGGCGAGTACTCGCGAGTCTCGAGGCGGGTGACCCTAAACGAGTCCCAGAGACTCGGCTGCCGAGTAATCGCCGAGTCTCATGCCCCAAACTCGGGCATTTTGATTAAATTTTTTTTAAAAAAATTGCATTCTTTTTTTTTCAAATTTTTTAAATAAATGGTGTGCACCATGAAGGCTTGTGTGGTTTTGAAGGTCCTCATTTGGGCTTGGTGGCGGGGGCTCCGCCCCTTGACCCCGCCCTGTATCGCGACAGGGAGCGCGCCCAGGGCGCTGCCCCGGGACCCTGCGAGGGGCGCTACCCCTCGACCCCGCTGGGGGCGCTACCCCCAGACCCCTGCAAGGGGCGTTGCCCCTTGACCCCGCTGGGGGCGCTGCCCCCAGGCCCCGCAAGGGGCACTGCCCCTTGACCCCGTTGGGGCGTTTCCCCCAAACCCTCATCAAACTATAGGTCTAAGCATGTTATAGGCCAACGATGAATCGTGATCATAAAAACCTACAAAATACATATCCCCTGTTGCGAATCTTTGCATCTTTCACAGTCAAAGCCATAATCAAGGATTATCTTGTTTCAAAATTCATACATTAGACAACAAAACATGCAGTCTTGAAGGCTTCAATAAAATTTTAATAATAAAATCCTCACTTGAATATACACACCAATCATTGAGACACAAGCAAATATCATGGCTACATCATCATCTAGGACCTAACTTAGACACTAGCGCATGACTTGTCGTGATATTGGGATGAGTAATGCAAGCTCTTCTGAGCCATAGACTTATTTTTTTAGTTTTGATATTTGTTTTGATGCCATGGATTTCATATTCCATGAGTTTTGTATACATTTGACAATATTTATATATCTGAATGTGTTATTTCCTTCAGCTAAAATTTGCGTTTATACTTATGTGATCGATATATGTTTGTGTATAGGATCATAGTAGTTTCTATTTCATGATGTTATTGTGTATTTGAGGTTTATTCACTAAAGGGTGCATGAAACAAGCTTTAAATCCTTAAAAATCTCTAAATTTCAAGGGTTTTTCTATTTGCCGAGTCTTGGGCGAGTCTAGGCTCCGAGTCCGAGTCCGAGTCAAAAATCGGCTTGCCGAGTTCGAGGCGAGTCCGAGTCTTGTAACTATGGTTATGACTATGTATGTGATAGAGATAAAAGTGATGCAGATGTGATTTGGTATTTGACGATTCATCGAGAGTTTTCTTTTGATGAGTCTCATCATGTTGATGACTCTTTGGTAGAGTCTGCAGCTTCCCTACTAAAGGGATTTTTGATGGAGACACTTGCCTTTGTGTGGCATACACTTGGAGGAATGAAGTTTCAAGGGAGCTACAATCCTAGGTATAGAGGAATTACTATGTTGTTTGATTTTGAGTCACTAATGTTTGAGTTACAATTGGGTTGTGTTGTAGCATTCGGAGGTGACCATAATGGCATTGGTGTTCCAGCCCAAATTGATGGAGTTCTACTCCATACTTTGATTGGAGATGGCTGTTCTACTTCATGGAACATGGATTTCTTACATAACTCTTGGAGGACAGCGGTTGTTCGAGAGTTTGGAGAGTTCCATCATCTCCTCATCATTGGAGAGTGGCATAGGGTTGATACTCTATCATCCTATGACCTTGGCGGTATTAATTGCATCCACATAGGTCTGATTTTCAGTCTTGAAGTTGTTGTTTTGTTCTATATCAACAACCTAGGAGGAGCTGTTATTAATTTTCTTGCACCTATGATGGGTATTCCTCACATCCATGGGAGATCTACAGGAGTTGGAGAGTGGTCTTGTGTTGCTAGCACTTTGAGATGCTTCCATCTCCTCATGTTTGACGGATGTAAGGATGTGGTGATTTGGGATCCAAGTGGTAACATGCTTGGCACATCATTTAGTTTGAATCTAGATGAGTTGCTTCACAACTCACAAAGCATCAATGATCATTTTGACATAGTGGAGGAGAGGAAGCTTGGAGACTTGTGGTTGTGTTTTAGAATTCACATTCTTCATCACTTGTTGACAGGCATGGCTTTCTTCAAGGCTTCGCATTGGTCTAGTGTTTGGTCCTTGAAGGATTTTGCATTCTTAGAGGATGGAACCTTCGGAGTTTTGGAGGTATTGGCACTTGTGGTTGAAAGCATTGTTTTTTTTGGAGGATGGGACTGAGTTGAGTTCGAGTGTGTATGGCTTCTGCCATCAGAGCTCACTTCGTAGGGTATTCTTCATGTTCTTCTTGGGAGTTGTAGCCACAAGTTCAAGAATTGTGTGGTCATAGGATATTTGATTGGATGGAGATACTTGTCATTTGACGGTATCTTGTAGGATGTAGGTGTGGCATTGCTTGAGGACAAGCAATCTTTGGGGAGGGTAGATTGTAATGTCCCCATTTTCAACTTCCTTTGTAGTGTAGTTGGCATTGACCTTGTGGTTGTGTGTCAACATGATCAGAGGAGTCATTTGATTGTTCCAATGAGCTCGGGAGGCCTAGAGGACTCATATGCTACTTATCAGGATGATTTTCGACTTCTAGTGTGCTCTCCATGATCAGAGGAGTCATTTGACTGTTCCAATGAGCTCAGGAGGCCTAGAGGACTCATATGCCACTTATCAGGACGATTTTCGACTTCTAGTGTGCTCTCCAAGATTCTTGGAGAGAGTGTCTATTTATAGTAAGTCACTCGGTTGGCTCCATTTACCATTATTCTTCATCGGGATCACTCCAGTGCAATCAGTTTTCCTTTCTAATGCGTTCCGACAATTTCCGCAAAATGGGTGTATTAATGGCTTTATTTTAATTATTTTATTAAGGTCGCTAAATATTATTTTAAATATTTTAAATACAACCTAGTGTTATAGCTCATCAAAACTAGGATGAAATGTTTTCAATCATGGATGCATAAAACAAGGACCTTGTATGTCAAATTATGGTTATTAATTAAAAAGTCTTTTTCGGAGCTAAAATGGAGTTTTAATTTAAAAAGTGAATTTTAAAAATAAAAGCTTTTGGAGAGTTTGGTGGAAAAGTATAAAAGGAGGTTTAAAGAGTTCATTTGGATATGCTCGAATATTATTTCGGATGACCTTTGCAGGTTTATGATTGGTTTCCATTGCCTTTTGAGGACAAAAACCCTCCGAAGGAACAATAGCTGCAAGAGTGAAAGATCTCCCACGGTTGCTTGTTGAAGGCTTCATTCAGAGGTCTTGTCGGAGCTTATTGTTGCAGATTTTCAGAGTTTGTTTGCAGATTAGAGGTTTGTTTCGGTGATCTACACACAGGGAATATATTGCAGATTGGTGTTTTTTGTGAATGCCTTCATTGCTGATTGCTCCATTCAGGGGTTATGTTGGTGATTGAAAAAATCAATTTGCAGCCTTTATTCAAGAGAATTGTTGAAGTGTTTGAAGAGAAGAATCGACAGTGAATTAGAGACGATATTGTCAAAGTTTTCTGAAGGATAAAAAGATCATTTAGAGACCACAAGCTGACCGTACTACTTCAGCAGGGGTCATACCTACCAAGAGAGGGGCATGTGGCTTTTCTAGCTTAACGCCTAGGGTTTGGGATTGCTATCACTCCCATTGGAGGTGTCTAGGGTCAAGACATTACTGCATATCAGTTTCACAAGGGAGAAGTGTGGGTTTGGTGATTTGTGGGTGAATTTGTATGCACCAACTTGCTGGTTTTGTATAATCAGACCTGCAACTTTTCATAGCAGCAAATAGGTCTGCTTCTACTGAGTTTTTAAAGCAAAATAATGATCTAGGTTGTAATTGGTTTATGCATTTTCTTTATAAACTAGTTAGTTTTAGCTATTTGCTTTATTTGCATTTCTTGGGAAGCAAAACACACAAAAAATCAGAAAGAACAAAACAAAAAAACAAACAACAGATTGGGGCGGGACATTACAGCAATCCAATTCTATTTTGAATAATAGCAAATGAGAGAAGAAGTCCTCATGCAAGAGGATAGTGAAGAACAAAAATCCAATCATTCAACTTTGGTGGTTAGAAGATTTGAGGAAGAGAAATAAACTATAGAGGAAGCATGTCACCCAAGCAACATAGAAACAAAGGATAGAGTATCAAAGAAAAGGGGAGCACTAGAGAATTTCAAATAAGGGAAGAAGTATATTTTTATTGCAGTAGATAAAATTATTTATCACAGAAAATAAGAATGGATGTTTCCCATGATCTACTTGTAGATGGAAGTATAATGAACATCCCTTTGCCACTGATGTCAAAGAACGAAACCAATGCCACCTCATTGTTGATATCAAAGGACTAAACATAAAGGCCAAAGGCAGCATTATCGCTACATACAAGGGCAGATCACATTATCGCTTCATGTAAGGGCAGATCACATTATTTCAAGGTGGTTAATGACAAAGATCATGCTGACCGAACAAGACAAGTTCAAGTTTATTCTATCCTATTCATTGTTGACCCTCTTTACATCATGCAAATCACAAATTCAATACATATCACCCAAGACAAAAGACGTTCAATGTAAATGCTGACCGCTCCTTTACTATATATATCTGTTTTAGATCGGCCGAGAATAATAATAAAAATGATTAATGGAAAGCAGCAAATTATATTAATAACAAGGGACGGCGAGTTTATTCAAGAAACTGCAGTGATTATATTATGCCAATCATGCAACGATTACATTATGATCAGCAAGTGATATATATAAAGTGAGTGAATAATCTTAAATGATTATGAGTGTAAAAGATGTGGTAGCGATTAACATTAAGGAAGGCAGCAAATTATTATTAAGTGTGAAGCAGCAATTATATATCCAAAAGGCTGCACTGGAAATTAAAAGACAACAACAGTGATTATGATCACTTAATGACAGCGATCTCTATTAGCAAGGGGTAGCAATTATGTTTATAAAAGGCAACTATTAAAAATATAAAGGCAGCAATCATCCTTCTCAAAAAGAGCGACCCTATTAAAGGGCACAAAGGCAGGAATATATTTTGAAGATTTGTTGAAGATAATAAACAGCATTTAAGAAGGCATTGATCAAGATAAAGAGTGGATAATGAAAGGGTGGTGGCTTTTATAAGGGTTATCTCTCTTACAAGGGATGCATCCTTTCACTAGGTTATGAAGATATAAAAGATGATTGTGAATTGAGGAGAAGATGGTGTGTGAGAAATATAAAGAAATATCAAATATATACACCAAGTGTAGTGGGTGTTGATTAGTAAGAGATATGAGAAGATAATTTAATCAAAGGAATAGATGCAAGTGTGGAGCCTAAAAGATACATTATTCAAACACAAGGAAATTGATGAGGAGAGAAGAATAATTGTTCAAGAAAGATTTTGTGAAGCAATTTATATGAATATCATTCATTGAAGATATATGAGATTAAGATTCTTATAAAGGAGATTGAATTGTGCATCATCTATTGAAGAATCAACATTGTGAAGTTGATATCATATCGAAGAGGTTGGTGCCTCATATCGAAGAGACTGGAATCTTTTGCTGAGTTGGTGCTCAGTGATGGGGATTGGCGTCTCCAATAGGTTGGTGCCTACAAATTAAAGAGATTGGTGTCTCTTACTGAGTTGGTGATCAGTTGTGGGGATCGGTGTCTCTAGTAGGTTGGTGCCTACAAATTAAAAAGATTGGTCTCTCTTAGTAATTTGGTGCTCAATTGTGGTGATTGGTGTATCCAATGGGTTGGAACCTACAAATCAAATAAGAGGGGGTTGGTGTCTCATGTAGGTTGGTGCCTACGAAAATTGTAAAAGAGATTTATATAAAAGCAATATTTTGTCGTGGTTTTCTCCTGTTAGGGTTTCCACGTAAATCGTGTGTTAGTTTTCTTGTTATTGATATTGTGCAATTGATGTTATTGTGATTGTTAAGTTGAAAAAGTAAAAGATTGTATTATATTGATTCACCCACCCCCCTCCTCGTCTCAATATAATTGTGTGCTCATCAAATGGGAGGGGATGGTAGCAAGATGATGGTAGGGTGGTGGCAGTTGGAGGCTTGGGGGTGAAGCCCCCAATGGGGTCAAGGAGTAACACCCCTCATAGGGGTTTGGGGGTGGAGCCCCCAAGGTGTCAAGAGACAATGCCCCTAGCACATTCCCTATCACCTATTCACAAGGTTCAAGTTTGTGCTCGAGTTCAACAACAATAAAATTTGGATGAAGTTTGGCAAGGAGAAAAAATTCCAAAACAAATTTGTGATTAAATTTGCCTTATATACATTTTTTTAATTTTTAAGTGTAAGTAATAAATCCATAAAAAATAGAATAATAGTATGCTAGATTTGAATACATTATAATAAATTTAAAAACACTATAATATAAATAAGTTTAAAATTTTAATTTTAATATTATTAATATATAAATAATAAATGTGTTATAATTAAAAATCTAATTTAAATATTTTGAAATAGAAAATTTGAATATATTGAATAAAACAGCAAAATTAAAAACAAATCGACATTGTTTAAAAAATCAAATATAAAGATATTAAATTTTATTTTAAAAAATAAAACCTAAACATTTAAATCTAAATACTAAATTAAAATTAAAATTAAAAACAAATAGAAAAATAATAAATAAAAACTAAAACTACAACTAAAATTAAAAACAAACAACGACAAACTCACCAAATGAAATGAACTGCCTCACATCCTTGGTCATTTATGCCCTAACAAACACCTTGATGTGCCCACATTTTTGTTTGGTTGGGTGTTGATAGGAACTCTAAACTGATTGAATCCACCACTCGCTTAGATTGATGCCATTACTACTTTGACCCACGACGTGCTTCCTCCAACCTACAATGCAAGGGTTTCTACAATGGAGAAAATTATGAATTAAAGATTTTGTCTCCTAAGCTAGGTCCTCTAACAATGGTTTCAACTCCCATCCTTCATAGTAAGAATCCCATAGTAATGACTTGTAGACCTACAAAATAACAGTCAAGGAAATATGGGAAAAATTACAAAAAAAACCATAGTTCTTTATCCATATAGATTTTAGGGTGAATTGAAATGATTTTTTAAAGATTTTTAAAGTTCGCCAAATTTTGAACTTCATGGATTAAATTTGGCTAACCCTTTGACATAGCCTATCACAATACAAAGGTGGGATCAAGGGGTAGAAGCCCCACCACAAAGCACAAATAAAGGCCTTCAAAACCACACAAACCTTCCTGGTGCACATCGTTTTCATAATTCTATCAATTTGTTTTTAACACCAAGTCCTTACTATTTTTTAAACTTGGGAGTAATTTGGAATGAGGCTTAGATGCCTATTTATAAGTTTTTTGTGACTGCTTAGGGTGTGGGTGGGGGCCATAGACCATTAGGGCTAGGTTTGGTCACATGAAGATCCAAAAAAACTTTTTGATTTTTGTTAAATTAATTTTTTTACTGATTTGTCACAAGGGATGCCTACAAGTTTTGGGTGCAGTCAAGAGACACCTAGGAATCCCCTAAGCGTCTAGGGGATGCCCTAGAGTCTCATTGTCATCTCCAAACCAATGGACATCCCAAAAACATCCCCAGGTGCATGGTGTCAATTGTGGGTTTGAAATGTCCTTGTCCTAAAAACGCTTGGTTTTTTTTTTAGTGGGGATCGTAGGGGGGATGAGGGGGACACATCCCCATTAAATAAGATTGTTTATAAAGTGTATCAATATGCATATTGTGATGATGAGGTCATAGGCTGGCTTGAGAACAAAGTTGTATGAGCCCAACTTGTGCCCACTATTGTAGCATTAATGTGTTTATCACTAGACAATGCTTCAATTTGGAGTTGTGAAAATGTGAATAAACACATGTATTGGGGGACACATTTATATGTACACACGTCTAAGAACTTTAGGTCAAGCTGAATTGTGCACATTGAAAAATCTAAACAAGAAATTACGCCATATAAACCCTAGGGTGCATTGACATAGAAATTCCAAATCTTTCTCACCCATTGAAATCCATCACAGAATTTGGCACTATTCATGAAGAAAGCAGAGGTCATGTCAAGAAGGCTAAAAGATTAGTTTTCTAGACCATATGAGGAGCAGGACTAACTTAGCTGTGGAGTTGACTTGGGACATTTGCTTCAATAGATATAATAACTTGTGTCACCAAATGAAATCACCATACCAGTAACTTGTTGTTATGAAAGGTCAACCTAAATGGAAAATTGAATGTTCTTTCAGGAATTCATTAGCAGTGAAAGCTGCCTATGAAAAACTGGCAGTTCCAATGAGTAGATTGTTGAATAGACCGAAATTCCAAAACCAGCATTTTTCTTTCTTATGACAAGATGGTTCTATCTTGTTTGAATGGTGCCATAATTGTAACCTACAAGTAGTCTATTTTGGTTCCTATTTAAATATCAGATATAGTACCTTTACATGGAAAACATCAGATTTAATTATAAGTACTAACCCCAAAATATGCTATTAGATTGCTTTCCAAATTATTCAAGGTCAAGAAATACTATATCTTATACATTTACATATGTGTCATAAACACATACAGGAAGTGAATCCAAATCAAATTAATTTGAAGTTTCCTTTTTACACCCAGCTTACATTAACACCAACTTGACAAATGAAACAAATTTAAATATTAGTTTACAAAAGAGATCATGATGGACTCACATCATTTGGCCACTCGTAGACAAGGGAAAAGAAGTTAAAATCATGAGTTGTATCAATCCCATCAACAATATCACCAATAGTAGCAATGTATCGTATGAATGCAGCTAGATATGCTGAATGTCTAGAACTCAAATGACCAATCAAGCGTTTTCCAGCACTCTTGATGCCAAACTGTAGACTCTCCGAACTTTGATCACTAGTTGGTGCACTGGATGGAACCTGCCTGGCTGGTCGAAATCCAAGTCCTAGAAATATCTCTTGCTCATGAGGCAGAACAGGTTTTCTTTCTGCATAGGTGCTCCCCACTTTAGTATTGCTTTCATCAGGTTCCTCGTCAGTAATAGCCTTCACAAGATTATGTAGTTTACCTGAGACATATTAGAACATCACCTTGAGTTGCTCAAGAAAGATAAATTTGTGCTAACAACAACCATTTAACAATAATTGTTGCGCATGGGAGCACTAACCACTAAGAAACTGCCGCTTTCCCCTGTGTGCATCTTCAATTATCTGCTGCAAACTGAGTAAAGCACGGTGCCTGTTACCTTGTCTGTTACTCTCATAAGATGCAGGTACAACTGTTTCTCCAGAAAGTATTGCCTGCAATGTCCCAGTCTTATACTGGAAATCACGATATATATCAGTATCATATTATAACATTGAAAAATTTTGGACAGATGGATCCATTGAATGTGTCTCAACTCAAAACTCAGTCAAGAATTTGGATAATTAATCTCAGTGTGGATGATAGGTTAGTACCTTAACATTGTAGCCTGCAAATTAAGGAAGATAAAATAATTTGTGAGTTGTCAAGGATAGAAACTCGCATACAAATTAGAAGTATAGGGAAACTGAAAGATCAAAAGAAAGTTGTAATTTAAATTTCTAACTATTTATAGTTTCTTTCTGGAAACTTACAAGCACTTATTGTAAATATTTTTCTCTTAATGGCATAGCATTTGCAATGTGTAGTTTTTCTTTTAAGTTCATATATTCTGCCAATCCCAGTATGTGCTATCAGACACAATTAACCTTGTATCTTTTGGGAGTGAAGGTTGTTAGGAAGGAAGCCAACTAAGGAATAGAGTTGAAAGTGAAAAATTCCAAGCAATTTCAGACCAAAATAATTTCAGAATCTCATTACAATTACCAAAGCAGAAGTTGTATTTAGAATCTGTAATCCACAGTTGATGGTCATTATGACCTCACGACATCCACTCAGTCTTTCTTCTAATACCTTGAGATGTCCTAGTCAAGTAGACATTGCATCCACTACAAAATCTGAAACTAAACCTTGAATAAAGTAAATATTCATTCTGCGTCTATTTTTCTGCCATTGAACTGATCAACAAACTTTTCTTACTTTATTGTCTCCTACTTGCTCGTGTCAAATAACTTGATTGAATTTGAAACTGCTGCTTACATATACTAAATATTTTGGTTCTCAAACCATGTCAAGTTCACCAATGTTTAGATGCATTGGGTCGAAAATCTTATTTTACAGTAGTGAAATAAAATATCCAGCATACAACATCAAACTTAAAACAGCAATATATGACAGCAAATAAAAAATTATGTATTGCAATAGAAAGCAATGACTGATTGATTAAAAATTTCTAACTAAATACAAGCCAAAGGTTATCTCCAAAAGCTTCCAGCCTTTGATTATTCTAGGTCAAATATATTACTTAATCATATATTTTTCAAGAAAACCACATTTTCTATACCAGTACCATGCACTTCAATAAAAAATATTTTGTAAGGTTCCAGCTCATAGAAATGTGAAATGCACCAATTATCATAGTGCTGCCTATAATTTTTTAGAATGTTCTGGCCTTTTTTTTTACTTGCGGTAACACTGCAAGATGCTGAGATTTGGTGAGATCATTTGGAGCCTTTTATTGCTAATATAATGTTATTTAAATACTGGTGATATAAGGTAAGAGGTGAAGAGAGCTTAATGTGGTGCTTTGTAATAGGAAGGTTGTGAAACAATGTTGGCTAAACATTGCTTGAATTAACTGAAAGAGTAGATTACAATTTATAGAAGAGGTAGAGCACTGTAGACATTTAAGATGTCTAACTACCTCAGCTACTGACTACTGTAACACTAATTGACTATTATACAATAGATAATTTAATATTCTAACACCCTCCCTTAATGGTCAATCTACTAACTATCCTACAGAAAACAATCTGCAGGTCGATTGGTCACAAATTCTTCAGAACACTCTGCTGCTACGGAGACCCTCCCTGGATCTGCAGAATGTGAATGACCAAGAGAACCAAAAAACTGTCCAGAAAATGCTCTGCAACAAGAGACAAGCCGAGAATAGCGGCCACGATTTTGAGGAAAAATCGGCAAACCGTCGAAACTTTTGCAGATGAGCTTGACGCCCGAGAACTGACTGCAAGAAGCTAGTTGTGCAGATGTTCGCCTCAGCAACTCCAAGTGTGACCAAAACAGACTGCAACAAACCACGATTTTTAAGGAAAAAATTGCCAAACCCAAGATTAAAAATCATCGTTTTTTCGGAAAAAACGGTAAAAACTAGATACCAGAGAGCCCTCCCGAACAACAGAAACCCTGACTAGGGTATACAGGATAAACTCGTAATTTTTGAGGAGAAAATTATAAACCCTCCCAGATTACAGATTTTTTAGGGGAAAAAACTTTAAAACCCATACAGATTTTTTAGGTCAAAAAATTCTAAAACCCAGGATTATTAAAACCCAGAAGACAGATTTTTTTTTCTTTTACGGGACAAAAAATATTTAAAAACCCAAAAAGCTCTCACCAAGCACGGATTTTGAGGCACTTCGAAGACAAAATCCAGAAGATCTGAAAAGTACCCAAAAAAGGATGCTGAAAACCCAAAAAAATTTGTCAACACCCATGTGCACAAATTTTGAGGCACGGAAATCGATGCACCCAGAAAAAACGGAGACCAACCCAGTTCAGATCTCGAGAAACCCAGAAGGAATCTACAATCGAAAAAAAAAATCGCCTTGAAACAGAGGGTCAAAACCCTAGACGAAATTTTTGGAAACCCTAGGCCGCAAAACTCAGAAAATTGCAGAAAAGAGCTCGAATCTGCTAAAATCTTAGCACCCAAGTGGGAAAAACCCTAGCCGTCACTGGTACAGGTAAAAACGACCGACTCAGGCTCAGAAATCGAACACGAAATCACAAAAAAAGTGCCCAGATCGTCTGCAAAAACGCGGGTTAAAGAAAGCACGAAAAACTTGTTTTCTCAAGCAAAAAATGCGGACAGAGAGACCTTTAAAAACGCCAACCAAGAGAGAAACGTTGCAGAAGTTAATCGCATCCAGTTGCAGACAAACAACTCGTCTGAAATGGTTCCCAGAAACCACGCGGGTTGCAGAAAACGCGCCCAGCAGAGAAAAAACGTGTTTTGAAACAAGCCCTCGATTTTCAGAATAATGCCATGAAACAAAACACGATTTTCAATGAGTAGAACTCACGAAAAAAACAAAGTGAAAGCCTTGATCAAAGAGCCACGAATTTCTTTCAGAAAAAAAAAATTCAGAAAACTAAAAAAAGAATTTCGAAATTACAGCCAAAAGGAAGGCTCACGAAATTTCTTGAAACCCTAATAGGCTCTGATACCATGAAACAATGTTGGCTAAACATTGCTTGAATTAACTAAAAGAGTTGATTACAATTTATAGAAGAGGTAGAGCACTGTAGACATTTAAGATGTCTAACTACCTCAGCTACTGACTACTATAACACTAATTGACCATTATACAATAGAGAGTTTAATATTCTAACAGGTTGTGAGATAGGGTATAAAAAGGAATTGTTGAAGACACTACAGTAGTTATGCAATGCTTGCTTGAAATTATTTTGGTTTTACTTTTTGGTCATCCTCTTACTCACAAAATAAAAGAGGCTGAGTTATTAATTGAAGTTATCCTTGGTTATCATAGGCTACAAGCGTGTGAGATTTTAAAACGAATGGAGAAGATGCTAAAGACCACTTGTTGGAATGCAAGGGTCTTATGGGAAGAATAATGTAAAAAATGGTGAGGAGAGACACATGAAACCAAATCAAGCTTTGAATTGATGTGTCAAGGTTGAACACAATCCCAAAGAAGAGAATTAAAAAGAAAGTAATAATACATAACTAAGCTATGCTATTGGTTGATGAATGTCAGGTTTGGCAAAAGAGCAACAGCATCAAACCAAGGGGCATAGTAGCATAAGGACTACAATCAAGATGTGAATCGTCAGGAAGAGCTACAGGCCTTGATGATTACTAGAAATTTGACAGTAATTATTTGACACTAGATGTAAATATGGGCTATGCTGGCATGTGGGTAAGTGGCTGTTGTGATTATTGTTCAGGAGCCGGTACTTGTCCAAGATTATTAAATAAAGAGGATATTGGGAGAATTAGTAATGTATAGATTTGTAAATTTAAATTACAATTGCAAATTTTAAATTAAGGAATATGAAAGGACAAGTGAGGCGAAGGTCGAATCACCTAAAAACAAAACCGCAGGGAATTCAAAAAGTTGAAGGATGGTTCTTGTTTTACCTATTTTAAGTGTCATGTCTCAGACTTTGATGCTGCTTGCTTTTGCTTTATGTGGATTTGATACATGACTGAATGTGTGTGGTAGAACAAATAATAGACAATATGGTATTTTGAGAGATGAACTAAGAAAATGCTTGTTTTAATTTAGAAAAAGTTGAAATGTAGTGAATATAGTTTTGTTTCGAAAGTGATGCAAAATAGAAAAATGTTATTTGGATTAATGAATTATATTTTACCTAGATACTAATCTATTAATGGGTGTTTGAGGTTACTTGAGTTGCAGGTTGTCGAAGACCAAGGATGTGGCTAAGGTAGAAGAGGTTAGCATACTGGCAGGGTAAATTAGGAATCATTCTCTTGCACACACACAAGTGCTTAGTATCATGTAGATGCATTTAGTATTTAATTTAGTTAATTGTTTATATTGCTCGTACTTTAAAATGTTTAATTAAATTAATTTGTAGTGAAATAAAAAAGCAAAGAAAATAAAAGAATTAATTATAATTTAATTAAAAGATTTCATTTTGCAATTAAATGATAATTCTTCGTTATTTAGGATAATTATTTTATTTCCAATTAAATTATATTTCTTTATTATTTATTGAGGATAATTATTTCAATTGCAATTAAAATATTATTCTTTATTATTTATTGGGGATAAATATGATGCATAAAAATAAATCTTGTTTTATTTTAAAATTAGGTTATTGGAAAATTTCAAGGAAAATCTTTAAAAGATGGGAAAAAAACACAATAGTTTTCTTGATCTTTTCTCTTTCTCTAAAAACAATAACTGAAAATGGGTGCCCGAGAGAAGGTTTTTGAAGCACAGTAAATCAAGAACGGTGGAGAAGGGGAGGAAAACAAGAGAGGAAAACAAAAAGAGGAAAAATCAACTAGAAGCAATTTCCAGGTTTTCAAATTCTTTTCCGGTGCATTTTAATTTCAAAATGTGTTAGTAGATGATTGAATCGTGTGAAAGATTGAACTTCTTCATTTGAAACCCCAATTGTTAATATCTGTTGAAATCATGTATTTAGTGTTAAATGTATAAGTTTATGTATGAAAATCTTGTATCATAGCTTAACAAGACCTTATTTTTGTATTCTCTTTGTGGTATATACATTTATATATATATATACACAAATGTGTATAATATTTTTTTTTTCCTAATTGTTGTACAATGCATTTTGTACAGTAATACAAACTTTATTTTCATTTTAACATTAAAACACTACATTACCAGCATCTAAAATAATAATATTATATATCTGTGAATATATTATACAGTACTGTATAATATACACACACATATATAATACCCTTATAAAAATATACTGAAAAGATTATAGATCCGTCATAACGAATTGCTGTTTTACTTACCAATTGATGAGAGTTCTTTTTTTTTTGGTTAGAAATCATTGTAATAGAATTTGGGTCGGCCTGCCTGACAAAGGCAGCAACCTCCCCACAGGCCCTAGAGGGCGCTGCCCTCCACAAGCAGCACACGCCCCTTTGAGGGAGTGGTTGTAGCCCCCTCCACAACCCTATCACACATGGAAAGAATGCTTGATGATTGAAACTTAAGTTTGGAATATTTGCCAGTCTGCCATTTGCTTATTGGGTTAATTTTGCTTGCAGAAAACTAAATGTATATATATATATATAAAAGTAAGTTTGTAAACTTCTGTTTACATTTTAGCAGTGTATACTGCGGTCTCTTCTAAACTCCAATATAAATATTACTTAAATCTGCAAATAAATATACTGCAAATTCTTGTATGATATTTTCTTTAAACTACGAATATATATATATATATATATATAATGCGTGAATACTTCTGTATAATTGCAGTAATACTGTTGTATCAATGAAATATTTCTGTATTTGTAAATTACTGTTGTTTGAAAATGATTTATTTCTAAATATATTTATACACATTTGTAAACATATATATATATATACACACATGCGTATACGTGAATGAGCAAGTTTTGCTTCCTAGAATGTATATATTTCTGATTGGAGAGTATTTCTTTCAAATTTATAAAAATCTGTTATTTTTTTTTAGATTAAATCATTTAAATTGGAAATAAAGTATTGGATACTTTGTAGGCAAGTAGAAAAGTGCACATATGCATATAATTGCTTTTATCCGTTGGAGTGTAGTGGATTGATTATAATGAATTCATTGTGAAATGTAAAACCAGATGTAGAAATTATTTCTTGTGAATTATTCTCTTATGCAATCAAATAGTGAACTTTGAAAATATAATGTGTTTTCCGAAAGAATGCTTGAATTAGTGAATGTTTGAACTTTGTGCAACTAGTAAGAACCATGTATTATTTACTCTTTCTATGAGAAAACTTCCGGGTCAGGATGCCGAATGTGGGTCCCCAGAGACAGTAGTTTACCTTTTCTTAAACTACCATTTATATTTTAATGTTTGGCCAAGCTTTTGTACTAGTGAAATAGATGGATAAAAAGCCTAGAATTATATGTTATATATGTCTCTGCCACATCCTGCATGCAAGTAATATGTTTTTCTAGTATAGGAATGCATATAGGCATCAGGCGCGCATTGAAAGTTTTGTCACGCTTTACTGTTCTAGGTTGCTAGGCTCCTTGTACAGGGTTGGGGCTTTCTTCGAATTAGGAAGAAACCCAGGGAAGTCATGTGCTTCATGGTTGGGTGGAAACGGTGCCTTAACCTCACTCTTGGCCTCAGCTTGTGGAAGACCAATGGTGTCATGGCGATTGAGGATCAAAGATTCTCTATGGTATGGATGAACTTCTTGTATTACTTTTGTATGGTTTGCTTAGCCAATTGTAAAATGTAACTTTACTTCATGGATGTAATTATTGATGAAAATTATTTATGTAACATCGAAGCAAATGTTTTGTAACACCCTCCTAGTGTATGTAAATGTAATTCATTATTGTACTTGTCTTAGAGCATTTATGGATATTTAATGTTATACATGTACCATTTTTTCCTTACTTGGAATGTGCATTGCTTTTGGAAATATTTTGTTGTGTATGTGAGTTTTTCAAACTTTACATTTTGGTATCAGAGCATCTAGGTTAAACACTAGGACCTATGCCTAATTACACTTAATGTTATGTTTTCCAGAGTAATTTTGATGGATGTTAGTACTTATCATCGTAGAGGAGGATCCCATGGTGATACGAATGACAGGTTGGATCAGATCTTAGCCATGTTGAGTCGACAAGAGGCTAGGATTGACAACCTGGAATAGGAAAGCCCAACAGGCCAACCAAGGCTGAACTCTGGTGAAAATGAAGGAAATACAAATGGAGAACAGCCTGAGATTGAAGGAAACCTAAGTAAGCAAGGAAGAGTGGTTGAAGAGTTGGGAAAGGACCTCAAAAAGGTCACCCCGCCAAAATTTGATGGCAAAACATTTGGGGACAAGGCAGAAGCATGGGTTATTGAGATGGAGAAGTATTTTGCCTTGCGAAATTTGTCCAATGAGACTAAAGTTGAATGGGGATCATATCAACTCACCGGTGAAGCTGCCACCTGGTGGGATAATGAAAAGGCTGAAAAGCAGTTTTTGCATGGCAAGGTGACTTGGGAACAATTTCTACAGTTGTTCCGAAAAAGGTGGCTACCACAGTTGTATTTTGAAAAAAAGATGACCGAATTCCACAATCTCACTCAAACGGGAATGATAGTAACTCAGTATTGGGAAAAAATTTCCCACTTGCTCAAATATGTACCCCAATATCATCTTGATGAGAGGTTTTAGGTTCGCAAATTCATCCTGGGGCTTAGGCCTCAAATTGGAGCTGAAGTGGACAATCATAATCCTTCACCATGGATGAGGCTTTTGAGAAAGCAACCAAGCAGGAACAGAAGTTACAACAGGTTGCAAACTACAGAAGGAGCAGAGATGCTAAGTATGGTAACAGGAAAACGCAAGGAAACAGTCAAAATAACAGTTATCAGAATCAATACAATCAAGGCAATAACAATAACAAGCAAATCAAGAATCTCAAGAGGGGTAACAATTCTCAAGACCACAATGATGGAAATCAGAACAACAATAAAAGGGCAAATTACAATAACAACAACAATAACAGGAGAGATGTTTCTAACAAACCCAGAGCACCCCACGGAGGTTGTTATACATGCAGTGGTGAGCACTATGCCAATGTGTGTCCTCAGAGAGTGAATAATCAGAAGAACAAGAATCAGCATCACATCCATCCAGCGGTTGATAATCGCCAAGCTAACTTCCAGGCTACACCAATCCAGCTTTCGGGTAAGCTTTTTGGATGCCCTTTTTCTATCTTAATTGATACCGAAGCCACTGAGTGTTTTGTAGATCCTCATGTTATTTATAGATTATCTGTTAAGCCGAGATATATGGCTAATTCATGGAAGGTCCAATATGGAAATCAGGTAGAGAGAATAGTGGAGCAATGTCTAGCCTGCAGCGAACTTGAACTTCCTAGCTTTGAGACGCAGGTCAATTTGTATGTAGCACCTTTGGGGTCATATGATGTAATCTTGGGAATAAATTGGCTTACTGAACATAAGGCCCTCATTGATTGTGAAGAAAAAACAGTGAGGTGTTTTGATGATCAGGGTAACTGTGTTGAGATTCATGGTTTAAAAAGGCCTTTAGAACTCAGGCAAATCTCTGCCATGCAGTTGAGAAAGGCTAGCAGAAAAGGGTGCGCTATCTATGCAATAAAGGTCAAGGATCTCGATAGCTCGGAGTCGTCAGCTAATGACCATCCTATTCTGAAGGAATTCTGCAATGTTTTTCCTAATGAGCTAACTAAACTACCACCTAAACAAGTATTTGATTTCTCAATAGACTTGATACTTAGAGCTGAGCCTCAATCTAAGGCACCATACAGGATGAACACTACCGAATTGCATGAGTTGAAGGCCCAATTACAAGAGTTGCTTAACCAGGGTTTTATAAGGCCAAGCATGTCTCCATGGGGAGTACCTATCATATTTGTAAAAAAGAAGGATGGGACCTTAAGGTTGTGTATTGATTATAGAATGCTTAACAAGGTTACCATTAAAAATAAATATCTACTCCCTAGGATTGATGATCTGTTTGATCAGATGAAAGGGGCTAAGGTATTCTCGAAGATTGATCTGAGGTCGAGATACCATCAACTAAGGATAAAAGATGAAGAAATTTTCAAAACTGCTTTCAAGATGAGATACGGGCACTATGAATTCACGGTGTTACCGTTTGGGCTAACCAATACCCCTATAGCTTTTATGAATTTGATGAACAGCATCTTCTGAGACTGCCTGGATGACTTTGTCCTAGTTTTCCTGGATGATATCCTAATATATTCTAAATCAAAGGAAGAGCGCGACAAACATCTGAGGATAGTGTTGAAGTGTTTGAGGGATCATAAGCTTTATGAGAAGATGTTTAAATGCATTTTCTACCAAACTGAGGTGCACTATTTGGGACATATTATTTCAACTGATGGGATAGCAGTGGACCCAGATAAGATCAAGGCAATCATGGAGTGGCCAACGCCGCAAATGTTTCAAAAGTCCGGAGCTTTATGGGACTTGTCGGCTACTATAGAAAATTTGTCAAGGGGTTCTCAACAATCACAGCACCCATCACCGCACTCCAAAGGAAAGGAAAGAAATTTGAATGGAGTGATAAGTGTGAAAAGGCTTTTCAGTTGTTGAAGGAGAAACTTACTTCTACACCAATCTTGATTGTGTCGGATCTAAATGGGCACTTTACAATGATAACAGATGCTTCAGAAGAGGGTGTAGGAGCAATCCTTATGCAAGATGGACATGTGGTGGCATACGAATCCAGAAAATTGAAACAGCATGAATTGAACCATGCACCACACGATTTGGAGTTGGCTGCCATAGTGCATGCTCTTCAAATGTGGAGGCACTACCTTTTCGGGGAAGCCTTTTGAACTGAAGATAGATCATTCAGGACTACAGTATATTTTCACTCAACTCAACCTAAATGCTCGTCAGAGACGATGGTTGGAGTTTTTGATTAAGTAGAAGGAGACATCTTGCAGCTATGGTCACTACAAGGTCAACTTTTAGGCAGCAGGTGATTCAAGCTTTGCCAAGAGATGAGCATCATGAAAGGGTAAAACAAGCCCTAGAGCAAGACCCTTCGGATCATAGATATGCTGGATATATGTTTGAGACTGATGGAATCTTGAGGTACCAAGGATGGATGCATGTTCCTAACTCAGCAGGATTGAGGGAGTTAGTGCTAGAAGAATTTCATAATGCATCATATTTTGGGCACCCTGGTGTGACAAAAACGGTAGAGGGACTCAGACCATTGTATTTCTGGCCAAGACTTAAGAGAGATGTTACTGCTTTTGTAGCCCGATGTTTGGAATGCCAGCGAGTTAAGGCTAAGCATGTGCATCTAGTAGGACTTCTATACCCACATAGGGTGCCAGATTATAAATGGCAGGTAATCACTATGGATTTTATTCAGGGGTTGCCTATGACCAAGACCCAACATGATGTCATATTGGTTGTGGTAGATAAATTGACGAAAGTAGCTCACTTCATCCCTGGGAATCTTAAGGATGGATCCTTGGTTTTAGCGAAGAAGTTTGTGCAGGAGATTTTTCGGTTCCACAAAGTGCCAGAGACGATCATCTCAGATCGTGACACTCAAATGACTTGTAGGTTCTGGAGCACATTGAATTCTTCTTTGGGAACCAAATTGAACTTTAGTTCAGCTTATCATCCTCAAACCGATGGTCAGACGGAGAGGGTAAATTAGGTAGTAGAGGATCTCCTCGAGATATACTATATGGAACAACAACATAAGTGGGAGGAGTACCTGCCTTTAGTGGAGTTCGCATATAATAACTCCTATCACGCCTCTTTAGGAATGTCACCTTTCGAGGCTTTGTATGGCCACAAATGTCGTACACCTATCAATTGGGATAGAATGGAAGACAGGATTGTCATTGGGCCTGAGATGTTGAGAGAGATGGAGGAGCAGATGAAGCTAATCAAGGAAAAGTTGAAACAAGCTTTAGATCGTCATAAGAGTTTTGTTGATAGGAACAGAACATTTAGAAAGTTCTCAGTGGGAGATAAGGTCTTCTTGAGAGTTCGATCGCAGAAGAGTTCAATCTCATTCGGCAAGAGCTCTAAGCTTGCCCCTAGATACGTCGAACCTTTTGATAATTTGGAAGTTATTAATCTGGTTGCATATAGGCTTGCTCTACCACCGGCTCTATCCCATATACATAATGTGTTCAATGTTTTTGTGCTTAAGCCATACCATCCAAATGTTACTCATATTTTTGACTGGCATGCATTGCAAGTACAGGATCCAAAGGTGGTGCTAGTCGAGCCCATCAAGATTTTGGAAAGACGCAACGTTAAGTTGCGGAACCGAGATGTTGTGCACTATAGGGTCCAGTGGGACCAGCATTCGATGGATAGTGCCACCTGGGAGAATACAGAGGATATTGATAGATCTTTTCCGCTTTTGAGATACACTAAATTTTTTAAACTCTATTATTTGGATGTTTTGTAATAAGACATCAAGATGTCTCTTCCAAGTGGGGAAGGATGTCACGTCTTAGACTTTGATGCTGCTTGTTTTTTATTTATGTGGATTTGATACATGATTGAATGTGTGTGGTAGAACAAATAATAAACAATATGGTATTTTGAGAGATGAAATAAGAAAATGTTTGTTTTAATATAGAACAAGTTGAAATGTATTGAATATAGTTTTCTTTCGAAAGTGATACAAAATAGAAAAGTGTGTGGATAAGGTAGAAGAGGTTAGCTTCCTGGCAAGGTAAAGAAGGAATGGTTCTCTAGCACACACACGAGCACTTAGTGTCATGTAGATGCATTTACTATTTAATTTACTTAATTGTTTAAATTGCTCAAACTTTAAAATGTTTAATTAAATTAATTTGTAGTGAAATAAAAGAATTAATTATATTTTAATTAAAAATTTCATTTTGCAATTAAATGATAATTCTTTGTTAATTAGGATAATTATTTCAATTGCAATTAAAATGGCAGTTCTTTATTATTTATTGGGGATAAATATGATGCATAAAAATAAATCTTGTTTTATTTTAAAATTAGGTTATGGAAAATTTGAAGGAAAATCTTTAAAAGATGGGAAAAACTATAACGGAAACACACAATAGTTTTCTTGATCTTTTCTTTTTCTCTGAAAACAATAACTAAAAATGGATGCCAGAGAGAAGGTTTTTGAAGCACAGTAAATCAAGAACGGTGGAGAAGGGGAGGAAAACAAGAGAGGAAAAATTAATTAGAAGCAATTTCCAAGTTTTCAAATTCTTTTCCAGTGCATTTGAATTTCAAAATGTGTTAATAGATGATTGAATGGTGTGAAAGATTGAACTTCTTCATTTGAAACTCCAATTGCTTATATCTGTTGAAATCATGTATTTAGTGTTAAATGTATAAGTTTTTGTATGAAAATCCTATATCATAGCTGAACAAGACTGTATTTTCGTATTCTTTTCGTGGTATATACATTTATATATACATCTATATATATATATATATATATACACAAATGGGTATAAATGTGTATAATATTTTTTTTTCCTAATTGTTGTACATTGCATTTTGTACAGTAATACAAACTTTATTTTCGTTTTATCATTAAAACACTGCATTACCAACAACTAAAATAATAATACTATATATTTGTGAATATATTATACAACATTGTATAATATATACACACATATATAATACCCTTATAAAAATATATTGAAAAGATTATAGATCTGTCATAACGAATCGTTGTTTTACTTACTAGTTGATAAGAGTTTTTTTTTTTGTTAGAAATCATTGTAATAGAATTTCGGTCGGCCTACCTAAGGAAGACAGCGACCTCCCCACAAGTCGCGGCCTGTGGAGAGGTCGCTGCCCTCCACAGGCAGTGTGCGCCCCTTTGAGGGAGTGGTTGTAGCCCACTCCACAACCCTATCACACATGGAAAGAATACTTGATGATTGAAACTTAAGTTTCGAATATTCACCAGTCTGCCATTTGCTTATTGGGTTAATTTTGGTTACAAAAAACTATATATATAAGTTTGTAAACTTTTGTTTACATTTTAGCAACGTATACTGTCGTCTCTTCTAAACTCCAATATAAATAGAACGTAAATCTGCAGATAAATATACTACAAATTCTTGTATGATATTTTCTTTAAACCGCGAATAAATATATAATGCGTGAATACTTTTGTATAATTGCAGCAATATTCCTCTATCAATGATATATTTTGTATTTGTAAATTACTGTTGTTTGAAAATGATTTATTTTTTAATATATATATGAATATTATATACATATATATATATATGAGCAAGTTTTGCTTCCTAGAATGTATATATTTCTGATTGGAGAGTATTTCTTTCAAATTTATTCAGATCTGCAATTTTTTTTAGATTAAATCATTTAAATTGGAAATGGAGTATTGGAGACTTTGTAAGCAAGTAGAAAAGTGCACATATGCATATAATTGCTTTTATCCGTTGGAGTGTAGTGGATTGATTATAATGAATTCATTGTGAAATGTAAAACCAGATGTAGAAATTATTTCTTGTGAATTATTCTCTTATGCAATCAAATAGCGAACTTTGTAAATATAATGTGTTTTCCGAAAGAATGCTTGAATTAGTGAATGTTTGAACTTTGTGCACCTAGTAAGAACAATGTATTATTTACTCTTTCTATGAGAAAACTTTCTGGACAGGATGCCGAAAGTGGGCTCCCACAGATAGTAGTTTACCTTTTCTTAAACTACCATTTATATTTTAATGCTTAGCCAATCTTCTGTACCAGTAATATGCAAGTAATATGTTTTTCTAGTATAGGAATGCATATAGGCATCAAGCATGCATCGAGAGTTCCCTCCTGCTTTACTGTTTCAAGTTGCTTGGCTCCTTGTGCAAGGTCGAAGCTTTCTTCAAGTTAGGAAGAAACCCGGGGAAGTCATGTGCTTCGTGGTTGGGCGGAAAAGGCGCCTTAACCTCACTCTTGGCCTCAGCTTGTGGAAGACCAGTGGTGTCATGTCGGTTGAAGATCAAGGGTTCTTTATGCTATGGATGAACTTCTTGTATTACATTTGTATGGCTTGCATAGTCAATTGTAAAATGTAACTTTACTTCATGGATATAATCATTCATGAAAACTTATTTATGTAACATTGAAACAGATGTTTTGTAACACACTCCCGGTGTATGTAAATGTAATTCATTATTGTACTTGCCTTAGAGCATTTATGGATATTTAATGTTATACATGTATCACTTTTTCCTTACTTGGAATGTGCATTGCTTTTTGAAATATTTTGTTTTGTATGTGAGTTTTTGAAGCTTTACACTAAGCTTCTTAATAACAAAGTTGAGTATATGTTGCCAACAATAATGAGTTAAAATTAAACTTCATTGTAAATGTTATTCACAAAATTTGTAAATGCCATTCACAAAATCGACTCCATGGAAGTAGCATAGCTAAAATCTCGTATCCACAAGCACCATGCAATTAAGCATAATGCAATATGATATAGAGTAAAAGGAAGATATCACAATTGAACACATAAACATCACAAAACATAAATTTGGATATAAGATCAAATCTTGTAATATTTATATACTAAAAAGTAACATTACACAATTCAAGTTTTGAAAGATCCCCAACCCAAATCTGATCTGAGTTTCTAAGTTTTGTCTTTTCAATGTCTTTGACCAACGAATAGGTAGGTTTTTTTTTTGTTTTGTCTTTCTGTTTTTTCTGATTTTTTTGTGTGACTTTTGAGTTTTACCAAATATGAATGCAATTTGCTCTTGAGATACAAAGGAATTAAAATGAAATAAACTTCTAATTTTTCTGATTTCAAACAGCCATGCATAAAATTGTAAAACTAAAAATTTAGGAACACCATCCATCAACTAGTCATGCCCGGAGTCCAATGCTAAGCTGCAATTGAATTTTATTGATGAAACTCCAGTGAAATACAAGATTACAAATCAGATCTGCTACTCCAATATTCTGTCCAAACCCTAGCAGCAACATAGATGGTACGAGTGCCCTTGAGGATGGAACGGCTAGCAAAATTTGTCACCAAAATTCATAAATCTGCTCTCCAAATTGACAAATCTGACTTCCAAAAACCCTAGCTGCCTGCTGCCAGCATGTAGAATGCAAATATGTGATAGTATTGGCCTGGGAGAGGTTCGATCTATCAATGGCAGCCTCTGATCTGAAGAAGTATGATGATACAACATTGCTGCAAACTCAGATCTGAACAATAACTACCTAAAACTCCTCCAATGAAACTCAAACGAAGACCCAAGGTAGGTCCTCCTCAAAGGTGAACTGGGTTCTCGTCCAATTCGCGATAGCCTCTGAGAGTTTTTGTTCCCAGAAGGCTGAAGCAATGTTGAAACCCTTCTCCAGAGCTCAAACTTGCAAACTATTTTGTAAAAATGAGAATAGAATGCTCAAAAAAGAGCCCAACACTTTGCTTTATAACCTCTCATGGACTTTTTTAATAAAAGTCAATAAAATAATTTTCTTGAGGGTCTTTCCTCATCCAAAGAAAAGGGCCACTTTTTAAAAACAACTTGAGTTGCTAGGATGGGGGCACTTTTCACTATTTAACTTATGATTTTCAGTTACTATTCACCTTTTACTATTCCATTAAAGCAAACCTTAATATTTTCACTTTAACCTTGGATTCATCAATTGAACTCCAAACTGAAAAGCTCATAAGGCTCCCAGGTAAACTCCACAGCCCTCGGTTGGGTCCCCTAACCATTTTGTTGACCTACGGTAACCCTAATAGTAGGCCAACCATCGCTATAGTCTAAGCTGCCTAAGGAAGGGAAATAACAGTCCTCCCTTCTCAGAGATTGTTTGCCCTCAAACAATCTACACCTACATGCCGAAACCAAATACCGGGATCCCATATCCACCTCAAGAATGTTGCTTCGCCAATCCGTTGTGCTACTCTGATATCAACATCACTATGCCTGGAGTTGTGAAACAACTCATTATGATCCATAAGAAACAACGCACCAATCATGTGAATGCCAAAATCCCAAATCATCCTACGTGCATAATCAATCAAGTCAATCTACCACATGCTGGTATTATAAATGAGATTATCCTCTATCCAGCTGAGAACCACACTCTAGTAGAAACCACACGTACCTCTAATGTCAAAGGATGATGGGAGCTCA
Organism: Sequoiadendron giganteum; assembly: GCA_007115665.2. NCBI lineage: Eukaryota > Viridiplantae > Streptophyta > Pinopsida > Cupressales > Cupressaceae > Sequoiadendron > Sequoiadendron giganteum. The sequence goes on from CM021102.1 coordinate 825,464,301, forward strand.
TCATTATGCCAACCTCTAACAAAGAAAGAATGAATCCCAATCTTTCAAAATTCCCCAACCAGCTGCTGTCCTAAAGGACCAAACTAAAGTCTTTGTGATCAATAGTATGAAACAACCATCTATCACCATTGTGAGAACTCTAACCCAATGAACTGTGGCTGACAATTCCATGCTCAAAAATGTAGAGCAGCCCTCTATCCTTGTGTTGTAACTCAAAACCCAAAGGTTCGAATATGAAGTACTATTGTCCTCTACTTGCGCCATGGTGTCTTCTTCATTTACCAAATATACTCTCCAAGTGTGATCAAGGAATGATATTGTTATGAAACAAAGGCACAATGTCAAACCTTGCATGCAATGTGGTTTTTCAATTCTTATCACATATTCTTGCATAACAACAAGATGAATGAAACCATGTAAAGATGGGAGATGGCTGATCACCAACATGAGACCCACCTTAAATTTGTATCTTCCACATTTGCCTTCATAGATGCTATCATAGCCTACTGTCCCAAGGTGTGTGACATACTGAAAACTCCTCTCATGAGTTGTCAAACTTCCCACCTCAAAGCTGCTATTATAAATCAGACCAGCAACTAAAGTGAAGTCAATGATGTCTATATACCCATGCATAAAAAAGAAACCCATCTCATACACCTTACCTATAGAGTAATCGTGTCCCCACACACTCCAATCCAACCCAAAAACTGATGTAGACCCAGATAAATTTGAATTTACAAAGTATAACCATGTAGGACAGCCACGTGTCAACCATGAATCCATGAAAATTATGTCACAATCCAACTAATAAACAGCTGCATAAGCATATGAAATAGGTGACAAATCCATAGTTGTATTGTAGTTGTCTCCATTAATATCCAAAGTCAAACCAAGAGTGGCTGATCCATTGAACATATCACCCATAAAATCACGATACACCTTAATGAAATTGTCAACATCAACTGAAAACTCAGAATTTTGGATGTTAGATAGCTCTTGCTTCTCATCATCTGTGGAGTCGTGTGAATCAAAATCCTGTTGAAGATGAAGCTTGGATTGATGAGCCATCAACTTGGCTTGACTTGCCCTCTCTAGCCAATCATCATTCAATATTTGGAACTGAGTCATATACGCTGCTCCGAGGTGTCTAAACCCAGTCCTAACATGAGATATATCATATGACTTATCATGACCAAAGCATGCATCATGTGTACCGACCATAATAGAATTATAATGACTCATTTCCCTATGATTAGAAACACCAAAATCATGAAAAAGGGAGGATGAATCACTTCTGTTATAAATCAGAGAATTAGGACTGAATTGTTTCCTTGAATCCATACCTTTAGAGTCATCAAAGTTAGAGCAAACTAACATGCTCTTGGCTGTCCCATTTTTAGTCTCATATTCAAGCACCTTAAGCACAATGTGTTTACCCATATGAGTAAACTCTAACACCTTCTTGTTGAAGTCTTGGACAAACCTTCCAAGAGACTTCAAACATTGCACACCAAGTACCACATCCAACTCTCCACCAATACCTACAACATAGTAGTCATTTGTGAAAGAATAATTATCCAATGTAATGGATAATCGTGGTATCCTCCTTGTGCAACTCGTTATGGAACCATCCGCTAGCATGACTTGGAATCCTTCAAACTCTTCAACTTCTAGTCCCATATTGGCTACAAAGCCCTCATTGATGAAACTATGAGTAGCACCACTATCTACCATGCATAACACACGTTGTTCCTTGACAATTCCTTCCCATACGAAAGAGTGATATCTAGGAACACCGAAAAGAGTAGCAATAGTGTCATGTGCAACATCAAGTGTATCAAATTGCATAAACTCAGTCTTCAAACAAGAGACATCGTCAAAATTGCAATGTATCATACTTGCCTCTTGTAGTCCATCAATAGTAAGAATGGTACCACTACTTTCTTCATAACTATTAGTGGCAATGTTATTAGAAAAGTGGAGTATATCACTGTTGTTCCCAAACTGAAGATTAAGACTGATTTCAATATTTGTTTCATTGCCTATGAGATCTTCCTTTGCTTGTTCAACTTGTATACATTCCTTCCTTGGAAGAAACATGGATCTAAAGTAATTTTCCTTCTGCTGTCCTGTTTGTTCCCTGTATTTGCAGCGATCTCTGATTTCTTGCAATTGCTGTTGTGCTTGGGCAGTAAGTGCCTTAGCCTTTGATGCTCTTTGACTCCACTTATTGAGCATGTCTAGTGTCTTTCCCACATCACCCATGTTATGATACAAAGAATCAGATCTTAGGTGGCTTATTTCCTTATCAATAGGAGTCATTAGGCTGCTGTTACCATTATGAGTAAAGGAAGACTCCAACCTATGTGCCGAAATTTCTATAGGCCCACCATCTGAAAGAGCTTTAAGCACAACTTTCTTACCATCAGCCATAAACTCCAACTCCATTTTGTTGAAGCCTTAGACAAACCAAACATTATCAAAATACAAGATCTTTTTAGTAAGCAACCTCTTAGTCTCTTTGTTCAACTTCTTAAAACAAAATGCTTCATAAGATCTTAACAATTGTCCTTTCACTGTAGAAGATGCATGAATAACCGAAATGAATTCAAATATATTCCATTGCACATACATGGACATATCACTTGTGGCTGGCCCAACAAGTATGTATGTATTATCATCATTGTTTTGAGCCTCCAAGGGGCTCTCTAAAAGAGGGAAGTCATAAACTTCATAATGCATACCGGACCAAACTGAATCTCCTGCATCATACCTCCTTTCTTCATCACACAACTTAGCATGCTCTTCTTGTGGGCTTACCTCAAGAAGTTTTTCACTTGTATGCCCATCATCCACACATTCTTCCCTTGGAAGAAATAAGGACCCAATGTATGATTATCTTTGTCTTCTTGCATTATCAAGCTGATTGCATCTTTCTTAGCAGACATCTTACCCTTCTTAGCTCTTAGTGACCACCCATCACACAACCCTTGTGTCTTTATAACATCTTCCATAATGTGGTGAATAAAATCAGGACTTTTGTGGTTTGAATCCACAATATATACCTCAAGTGTAGCGCTCTCAACTTGAGTATCATCATAGGAGGACTCAACAACATCATTACCTTCATATGAAATGCATGCTACTACATGACTAGAACTGCTGTTGCAAAAATCAGAATAGGTGTCAAACCTTGGTGCCATGTTTCCAACACCTCTAATGGGATGACCTGTGATTGTAAGCCCTTGCACTATGTGATCAACATGATGACTCAATGGTGTGCTATGTATCTCCCTTCAATCCAAAGTTATTTCTTCTTTAGGACTCCCACATGATGACTGATTTTCACATTCATTGTGATCACTTGTAGGCTGCAAACTACAAACAAGTGTTTCTTCTTTTCCTTGGGCTTGCACATAAAACTCTTCACCTTTTCCAATGGCTTCTTTACTATCTTTTGATCTTTCTTTCTTCTTTTGCTGTTGATATGGACTTGAAAAGTTCGAATCATCCTCATCCTCATCCGGTATACCCAAGAATTTTGTGAAAGAAAGCATGTTTTGTACCTTTTGAGGAAGAGAGCGATACTTGTCATAGCTGGCCATAATTGTTTTATTTGTTGGTGAAGCATGAGAACTCTTAGCTGCTCTTGTAAATGGATATGAACCAATTGTGTGTCTAATTTTCCTCGAAAGGGAATCCTCAACATGTTGCAATCTACGAATAATCTTGTGATGTGTTTGTTCAAATTTTTTCCATGCTTGTTTATTGCTAAACAACCATGCCATGATGGCCTATCTCGCTGTCCAAACTGGAAACCAATCCACTGTAGTATACACAACTTGAACTCACCCAACAGGCTGGCAGAATCCAGGCTCTGATACCATTGAAAAATCCCCAACACAAATCTGATCTGAGTTTCTAAGTTTTGTCTTTTCAAAGTCTTTGACTAGCGAATAGGTAGGTTTTTGGTTTTGTTTTGTTTTTGCGTTTCTTCTAATTTTTTTGTGTGAATTTTGAATTTTACCAAATATGAATGCAATTTGCTCTTGAGATACAAAGGAATTAAAATGAAATAAACTTCTAGTTTTTCTGATTTCAAACAGCCATGCATAAAATTGTAAAATTAAAAATTTAGGAACACCATCCATCAACTAGTCATACTCAGAGTCCAATGCTAACTTGGAGTTGAATTTTATTCATAAAATTCCAATGAAATACAAGATTAAAAATCAGATCTACTACTCCAATATTCTATCCAAACCCTAACAGCAACATAGATGGTACGAGTGCCCTTGAGGATGGAACAGCTAGCAAAATCAGTCACCAAAATCCATAAATCTGCTCTCCAAATTGACAAATCTGACCTCCAAAAACCCTAGCTGCCTACTGCCAGCAAGTAGAATGCAAATATGTGATAGTATTGGCCTAAGAGAGGTTCGATCTATCAATGGAAGCTTCTGATTTGAAGAAGTATGATGATATAACACTGCTGCAAACTTAGATCTAAAAAATAACTACCTGAAACTCCTCCAATGAAGCCCAAACGAAGACCCAAGGTAGGCCCTCCTCAAAGGTGAATTGGGTTCTCATCCAATTCACGATAGCCTTTGAGAATTTTCGTTCCCAGAAGGCTGAAGCAATGTTAAAACCCTTCTCCAGAGCTCAAATCTGCAATGTGTGTTGTAAAAATGAGAGTAGAATGCTCAAAAAAGAGCCCAACACTTTGCTTGATAACCTCTCATGGACTTTTTTAATAAAAGTCAATAAAATAATTTTCTTGAGGGTCTTTCCTCATCCAAAGAAAAGGGCCACTTTTTAAAAACAACTTGAGTTGCTAGGATGGGGGCACTTTCCACTATTCACCTTATGATTTTCAGTTACTATTCCATTAAAGCAAACCTTAATATTTTCACTTTAACCCTGGACTCATCAATTGAACTCCAAATTGACAAGCTCATAAGGCTCCCAGCTAAACTCCACAGCCCTCAATTGGGTCCCCTAACCATTTTGCTGACGTACGGGAACCCTAATAGTAGGCCAACCATCGCTATAGTCTGAGCTGCCTAAGAAAGGGACATTACAGGTTTATAAATCAAGAGAAATCCAAACTTAGAAATCAAAGCACAAATCAAGCTACAATAATATGAGACAGTTTTAAATATATGTCCACCCTTAAGCCACCGCATGTGATGCTTGTCTACCCATGTTTATAGTCATTTTAAATATCCCCATACAAAATAGGTTGGGAAACATAATAACAATGATATCCTTTTTGTCACATACAGCTTACATTGAAATGGATATTGATAATAGGAATAGACATTAATCTAGTAGATGGTAAGAGGTGAGAACCCTTACGAAGACTGGATCTAGGTCCCTCATTGCCAGAAGCATATTGAGTTCTAATCTAATAGGGATATAAAATAGAACCCTTTAGGTGAGTAGGTCTAGAGATTGACACTAAAAATTATGCGACCAAATGATATGCACAATTATAAAACACACACACAAATGTATGTGTTGTACACTCATTTGTATTTTATAACTATATATAGAGAGGGGGGAGGGAGATTATAAAGGATACACAAGGAAGCTTCTAAGAAAGGGTGTACATAAAGATATGAACATATATATGTATATATATGTACATGTGCATATACATATATCTACATGTACATATATGTACATGCATATATGTATGTATATGTATAGATATATATATATATGTGTGTGTGTGTGTGTGTGTGTGTGTGTGTGTGTGTGTGCATGTACACATACAGACTATACATATATACATATATGTATATGTACATGTACACACATGTATATGCACATGCACATATACATATATGTACATATGTATATGTATATGCACATGCACATATGTGTGTATATGTATATTGTTGGTGTTTCAATTAGCACCTCTAGAGTGCTTATTGGAAAGGGAAAGCTATTGCAAGTGTGTTAGTACATGCTCATCGGATTATAGAGAGGAAGATCTCTCTTTGCTGATTATTTCTATGTAAAAAAGGCGACGTACTAAAATTCCTATCTTTTTTACTCAATGGTAGGAGACAAAAAGTGCATAAACACAATGCGTCATAGCTAAGCCTTTTCTCTGGTTTCTGCTAATTCTTAACTATGACTAACTAGCTTCTAGACTATCCTACCTCCTCAAGATAAACAGAACATGAGGCCGTAGGAGCAAAATGGATGGGTTGGATTACTTGAATCCTCCGTCTCAGAGGAATATGGCCAAGGCTCTGAACTCTCGGATATATACCAAGATAAGGTTTGATGCAAGTAAACACTCTATACGGTAGGCTGGATCTGAGACTTGCCAAGGAGGAGGAACCCCTATCCAAGGTATAGGCTTGAAAACAGCTCACTGGAAACAACAAGGTACGATGATTTGGCTAACAGGATTCTCGAGGAGGTGACGACACATGTCCAAAGTGTAGGCTGAAAGACAATTCATTAAACAACATCACACGATAATGTTCGATAACAAAATATCCAAGAAGGAGCCCCTATCCGAGGAGGAAATTGAAACAATACACTATTGAAAACAAAACTTTGAAAGAACTCAAATATTTAGATCAAGCAAGCATGCGCCATCCGATTTACTTCTTCAAGCTTCTTCAAAGAATTACAGAGGTTGGGACAACAAAGGCACGAAATCATGCACAATTACGATCAACCAACAAACTCTCATCCAAGAGTGAACAAATATGAACAAGCTAGCTCTAGCAACAATGGCGCGGCAATTTTGCCTAGTATATAAAGGTTAAACAAATAATGAGCCCAAGGCTCTTATTTATAGAGACTCAAAGGAGTAGGCACCCTTAAAATCTCCTTGAGTTAACAAACAATTCTTGACAATCAACAAGATTTACTGCTATCTCTAAAAGTAGGTGAGCAAGCAGTTAACTGGAAATCTACTTCAGTTGACTGACACCTAACTAGGAGTGAACTTACATTACAAATATGTCTCCAAAATAGACATCCACCTTTAAAGGAGATCTGAGATCCATAAATCGTGGGAGTCAATTAGACATCCTAGATCAGTGGGATCTGACATGCATGATCTGTGTAGACTTGGAGTCAATTTGGAAAGGGGCATCAAGTTGACTTCAGTCGTATTTATTGCTATTTTGGAGGGTAGGACGTCCTTCTTTGGTGCTTTACACCTCTTCGCCACTGGTCGACAAAGTCTCAATTCAATTGTTGACCTCTTCGGCCTCCGAGCAATTAATGCTTCTCAAGATGATTGTGTGGCCTCTCAGCATCTCTTCCCTTGTCACAAGTTGTTGCTGATAGTTTATGCATTGGGCAGCTGCTTCGTCCAACTAGATAGACATGGCTGCAATTTTGGCTAACTTGCAACCATTGGGATATTCAAAGAATGAACCACGGATGACGTCTTGAAACTGTCTCTGTACCATTCCCAGCTCAATGTATTCTCCTCCTTTGCACAGATATTCTACTTGAGGGAAGGATATTACCAACGTTCTTGCAAAGTTGATAATATTAGCGACAAAGTGTCTATAGTTAATTAGCTCCATTGAATTGGCATCGTAGGCTCTCACCTTGTATGCCAATTGTTCTTTCCAATCAAAGAGATGGCTTTTGATCTCAATGGTTGTAACTGATTGATATGCTAGTTGTAAATCAGCAACTATCGCTTCCTCTCCTAGCCTCTCTTCTGCTGCCTTCAAGTCTGATTGATGGATCTATGCTCAGAGTCCATGTGCTATGTCTCTCAGCTGGTATGCTTCTGCTAATACACACCGTCCTCTGACAAAAAACTCATCCACTTGACGTCTCAAGTGTTTGCCGTATGTGATCAACTGATGATGGTTTCTCTCAGCTGGGAGATCTAGCAACTCTTGAGGCAATTCCAAGGAGTTGGACGTGTCGTGCATTAAGCTAGAAATGTACATTCTTAATTGCCGGTTTTCAGCCTTCAAGGCTTCTTTGTCTTGTCCATCCTTCGTCATCCTTTCCTTGACACTCGCTGAGGCAATTCCGAGAAGGTTTGCCTCCACCTGACGAGTGGTCTTTCCAAGGTTCACCTTTGATAGCGTGAAATCCTCAACCCTCACATTGTGTATGTCTTTATCTTCAGGTGGGGCAGCAATCTCTATGACAACATCATTCTCTGCATTCCTCTCTACATGTGTTTGCTTCTTCAACTTCTTAGCCGACATGTCTTGAGCGACATGGTCAAACTCTATGAAGTCAAGCTGATAAGAAGGACTTTCCCTCTTCCTTCCAAGTGAGCTTTCTAGCCAGATAGAATCTCGGCTAGCTTCGCTGGAAGGAGGAACATAGGCCCCCTGAATGCTGGAAGAACGAGATTGTGCCATGGCGATGCCTCGTGGTGGCGAGTCCAAGTCAATGGGACTTTGCGACCTCTGTGGTGGTGAAGTTGGCGGCTTTGTTTCTATCACAGGCACCATTTTTGCTACAACTGCTTCTACAATGGGTTCCATCTCTGTAGTGATTATTTCAATCACTGGCTCTGGTGTAGCTGCGTCAACTATTTCAGGTAAATTGGTGGTTGTCTCCACTTGTACCTCTTGCTTATTTGTACTAGCAATTCCTTTTCTTCCCCATGCAATTCCCGACATTCGCATTCCTTCGGGAAGGATGCTCATCTTCTTCTATCTGGGTTTCTTCCTGGACGTGGAAGGTAGTGTAGATTGAACCATTGGCAGCTCTGATCGAGGAAGTACTACCTTCCTTGTCCTTTTGCTGTCAAGGTAGAGTCTATTGTGTCTGACTACTCTACCAGTTCTTTCCTCTATAGATGTACTCTCTTTCGCATACCAATCTACTCTGTCGAGTGGTTGTGCATCCACTTGATCCGTGAAGAAGGAAGAAAGAATGACTTCTTCTTCGTCATCAGATAAGCCCTCGATGTCCTCTGACATGAAATCTGCAATTTGAGAGAGTTTGAATCTGCTATAGTTCCTTCGTCTTACTTCGAACTCATCGCCTCAGTTGATCCAAATATCTTCTAGGGAAGATTCATGTGATGATCGTTGCGAAGAGTCCTCTTGGATCATATTATGAACTCCTGTCAATGAGGTACTTGAGATTAAATCTCACTGTTTCCTCGCTCATCAACCTAGCATCGGCTGCAGTCTTGCATCTATAGAGTCCAATCTGAATGGGAAAGTTTGCAGCTAACTTTTTTTCGCGAAGGTAAGAGTGAACCTCGGCCAACTGCCTCAAGAATTCCATGAACACTACCTTGTCTGAAGGGTAGCATGGCATCATGGCGAGGTGGCCATTGTAGCCGTACACACATATGTAGGTGAAAGTGGGGAATTGGATAATACCAATCTGCCCAGTCCACCATTGCCACCTTGGTTGTTGGTGAAATACATAAGTGCATCTCATGGTCTAGCTCGCACACGATGTGCATGGTGAAGAGGTCGTTCATATTCTTGAAATGTCTTTTCGCTTGAGTAAACTCAAGGTGAGGAAAGTATTCTTGGACCTTTTGTACACCCAAGGTTCCCATGGTGTTTAGTATTTAGAATTCACCTTGGAAGGTTATCAGGAATACCAGGTAGGAACACATATGGAAACAATGCTCTTCTAGAAACCCAGTAAATTGTTAGTGAAGTGTGTCATTGACCAGAGAGACCCAGTCGTAATGTTCTTTCTTGCTGATTATTTTGCCAATGATATAGGACATCCATGGCTGGAAGTGTTTTCCCTCTTCCTGTCTAGTGACTTTGCTGAGTATAGTGATTAACACTGCGTACTCATCTTTGAATTCTCCTCGCCCAACCAATTTGGGCAAGCTGGTTTTCTTCACTTTTAACCAATGTTCAGCCATTATTAGTGAACACTTGTCCTTTGAAGCCTCGAATGCCTTTCTGCATTGTCACAGATACGACCTTACTGGTAGGGCATGGTGGAATTGCAAAAAATGTCTATGTCCTTCGGCTTTAAGCTGCATATCACCTTTCCGTCCATTGACAGGATTTCTCTTGTGGTGGGGTTGTAATGCTTTGTGCAAGCAGTTACAAGCACAATGCTATGTAAAGTGATAGGAATGGATGCAACTTGGAATAAGCCAAACTCTTCAATGTTTTGCAATGTAATCTAGTTCATCCCTCCAAGTCCTCAAAATTGACTTTTGGGTTTTTCTGCCATAAGTCCATGTCAGTCGTCTTCAGATAATCATGGTACAAAACCGTCTTGGTCTTGTATTGTATCTGGGAGCACTACATTCTGCAAGACTTAAAGATTGATTGGGCACTTCACCTTGTTCTAACAGACTGACACTTTCCCGAAACCCTTAAATATAGCGTCTTTCGAGAAGTATTTTTCTGGGAAAAATCTAGCACGTGGGTTTTCTTCGTGCTTGGAAGATAAACAAACCTAGTTCCTTGGATTTTTGATCTAGAGACTTTTCCGAAAAGATCCCTAGAAATAGGGGCAGCAATTTTGTTGATTCTCGCAAATCTGAAAAGATGGATTTTGCTGGAAAAATGCGTTGATCGTACCAGTTGGTCAGATCTGAGGTAATCTGTCATTTCCTATGACATGCAAAGAATTTTAGACAGAAATGGAGGAAGTAGACAGAGGGTGGATTGGAAGTTATAAACTGGCACTTTGCAAAAATCTGCCTCTGGAAACAATCCTCGGAGAAGAATACTTTTACTGCCACTGATCTTCGAAAATATCGAAGATCCGTCCATACCTCTGCCATATCTTGAAAATATGTTCTTGGGAGCAATTTGTTGTTTTATCCTTCAACCTGCAAAAGAATAAGTGAGAATGGGACACCTAGCATAAATATATGACGATTTGAGTTGAGATCCACCAAGTATGGATGCCAACTCGTGATTCAGGTTTAATTTGAAGTTCGAAAAGGTGATTTCCAGTGATTGTGGAGTGTTTGGCTTTTTGCCTCCAAATTTGCTAACTCATGTCAACATTTTGCTTTGACCTTTTTAGGCGTCCATCCTTGGAGTTTGATCTTTTTTGTCAATTTCGCAAGCTAAAATGCCTTCGTTTGATCTTCGATCCTAGCTATTCAGTTCATCTTCGGCAGTTGTTGATGGATCCGTTGTCGAGATGTGATCAGCTTGATGAGATATGCCTGGGAGAGATTAACTCAGAAAGTTGAATTTGGCCCTCCAGAATGAAGGGCATCTTCCTTGAAGAGGGGTGCTTTTGGTTGTGACTTAGTCAATTCTCATTGACTGTTCTTCGTTTTGGCCTTTTTAGACCCTTTGTGCTTTGATCTAACATTCTCGTTGATTGATGAGTCAAATGACTCTGCTTGACGATGCATTGGATAGCCAGCTCAGGCATGGACAAAATGACTGACTTCTCAGTTGATAACAATGAGTTTAGATCCTTCAAACTCAAGGGCGCCCTTGGCCAGTAGGGGCGCCCTTGACCTTCTTGACTAATTTTATCCCTGTTGAAATTGTTTGCTTTGATCTTCGCCATAAGATGACTAATTTGTCAAAAGTTCTCGTTGACAATCTTATAGTCAAGATTGATCGTAGCTAAGAAGGTCATCCTGGAGAGCAGTGATCAATCAGGTTGCATCTATATGCATTAAAGGAGGGCACCTTTCTCCAAGAGGGGCACTTTTCTTCTATCCTTAGCCAATTTCTCGCTTGTCTTTTCAGTCTCCAGTTCTGGCTTTTTCTGCTTGATCTCAACTTGTGATCGTCTGGCGTGTCCAGTGAATGTGTTATTAATTTGATCATGTAGCTGGGACAAAGCTGGAAAGATATCATGTATAGAGCAACTGTTGATGGATTCATCTGGTACCTTGAACTGAGGGTCGCCCCTAGCCAACAAGGGCGCTTTTACCATGAAACTCTTTGATTTGGCATCTTTACTGCTTGTAGATCCTCCATACTTCGCAAAAGATTGGCCAATGATCCTTGAATCAGATGATCTGACTGATGGTTGTATTGTCGAGATAGCGCAAACGTGAAGGAGATGAATGATCCGAAGATGCAAAGTGATTATGTTTGCCCTCTGAGATCCAAGGGTGCCTTTCTTCAAGAGGGGCGCCTTTTGGGTATTTCGCAACTGTTTTGCCTTGGTAGCAAAACGTGCATCTTCCAGAGTTGGCCAAATTTTGGCCTTTTCCGTTTTGAGAAACTCCTTCGTCTAGACAACATCTTTTTGACCTTTTCCACCATGGCTTCTTCATTAGAGCTTTTGAGCTTTAGCTTTCAGCACCTGGTACTAGCCAATCTGCCATTAATGGCTGCGGAGCTCCTAACTTTGTTCCTAAAAAATGAGAATAGACCCACCAGAGTAAAACCTCTCTTTTGATGATTCTGACTTGATCAGTGTGATCGTGAGATCAATTAACCCTATCAAAATCATTTTCGATCATTTCTGGGAAGGTCCTATTTTTTACGATTTCCCTAAAAATAGGGGCATGGAACCCTAATTTTCAATTTTTCAAAATTTCAACCATAGGTTCCTTTACAGAAACCCACAAAGACCTTATGTTTGGTTTGACTTAAAACATACTTTGGAAGGCATTTTTACATTTGTTTAGCTCAATTTAAGCAAAATGCCAAAAACTAATTTTGGGTACAACATATATTTACATGTACAAGTACATATATATATATATATATATGTAGATATATATACATATATATATGTATATGTAGATATATATACATATGTACATATACATATATAAATGTACATATATGTATGCATGTATAGATATAGATATATGTATGTGTATATGTATACATATATACATATACATACACACACATATATATACATGTATATACATGTATATATGTATGTATATGTATGTATTTGTATATATATGTGTGTGTGTGTCTATATACATATATATATGTAGCTATATACATTTATATGTAGATATATATACATATGTGCATAAACATATATAAATGTACATATATGTATGTATGTATGTATGTATGTATAGACATAGATATATGTATGTGTATATGTATAGATACACACACACACACACACATATATATATATATACACACACATATATATCACACACACACATATGTGTGTGTGTATGTATATATATAAGTATATATGTATATATGTGTGTACGTAAATGTACATATACATAAAGAGAGAGATTGTCACAACTGTACATGTACACTCGTATATATACCAAAAGGGGGGAAAGAGAGATTACCACAACTGTATGTGTTTTAGGGTATGGGGGAGGAAGATTGCCACACTCATACACACAGAGAAAGAGAGAGATTACATTTAATAAAACATGATAGTCCATGTGGCTATCTCTCATGTCCCATGCAACTGTCTCATTAATAAAAATATATTATATTGATAATATAGGGGTTCCTTCACTAGAGAATGTCATTAGTATAAATGTATATTAATTATTATTTAATTGACAAATCAAAGTCATTAATTTCATTGCTATCTCATGCAGTTTAAGGAATGAAATTATTCATGCCATTTAAGGAAACTATTCAAGCATTGTTCATGTTAATTAACTTCAAGAAATTACCTGATCCAGAAGCTCCTGTGAACGCTGGAGGGCACGCTTTACTACAGAAATGACACATAGTTCTTGAGCCTGTTCCCAATGAATTAAACCTTCTCTTTGACTGCCTCCTGTGGAGATCTCAGATAGTAATGATCGAGCCTACAATTTGTACCCAAGCTTTTAGAACTAAGAGATAAATACTGGACTGTATTGTATAGACCCCAGTTTGCAGGACTGAAGTTACATGCCAAAAATGTACTTGAACATGCATCCAAAATGCATGAAATAAAAGATAAAAGGTTGACCTGATCCAGTAACTGTGTTGCCATATTTGTAGACCTGGCTGAAGTCACAGCTACATCAATGCAGAGAAGAACCTGAGCAATAAATGTGCATGCAATAAAAATCTCAGATCAATACATAGATTTATCAACTGCAAAGGCAGATGTATGAAGCAACTTACTGTAGCTAGAGTTCCTAAATGGGAACGGAAAGTTCCAAAATCGAGGCCACCTTCTGGACTTAGCATTCCCTCTGCTACACGAGACACGGCATCTTCCACCTGGTTGCAAGAAAACAAATGAATTTTTAATCTCTAAACAGGATTTACTCTCAAGAAGATAAGAGTTTTATGGCATAATCTTCCATATAAAGATCCACACTGTCAGATCAGCAACAGCATCCTTATAAGATAGACACATATTAGTTGATATCAACTATTGCTTCATTGTATTTTTACAGGTTCCGTGAAGATAGCATGTAACATAAAGTGCATTTATGATGATTTAGCTATATTGAAAGAAAACAAGCTCAAATATTTGAGAGAAATCTCCAATTCAGAGATTTCATATTCCACAGCATACTGATTCTCAAAGAAAATGTTCTTAACAAATTTTGCTTCATCTCATCCAAGATATTTCATGTCTAAAAGGTGCAAACTTAACATCGATTATACTTTACACATGAGAGCAAATCAGGAGACAGATCAACATAAAACGATCAGTCTCTGCTTGTTCATTGTAGACAATCTCTCAAATCAGTGATTATCAACATTAAAAAAAACAAATCGATGGCCTATCAGATTAGTTGAAAACTTAAAATATTGAGCTAATTTGTTGGAATAGTATTTTTAAAAGTAATATCAGGACCAGGTTCTGGAGGGATGCATCCTTGGGAATCTGGGTGACATCCCAAACATCCTGGACATCCCAAGGACTTGGAGAGGATGTTTCATTTCATCCAAGGTATTTCATGTCTAAAACATGCAGAGTTATACTTCGCAAATGAGAGTCATTCATCAGTCAGATCAACATAATCGTAAAACTATCATAATTTGCCTGGTCATTGTAGACAAACAGTCTCTCAAATCAATAGATATTCAACATAATTTTTTATTCAATGGATTATCAGATCAGTTCAAATTTTACCTTAATTTCTTCAAATACTTTTTTTTTAAAACAATAGTACCAATTTTCCTGGGGACGTCCCCTTTTTCCAGCAGTGGACAGGCCTGCACCATTTGGTGCATAAAATTTTAAAAAGGTATCTTTTTAAGGAAAAAATGCTAAAAAACCCTTAAAATCTAAAAGGGGAGGATTGTCATTACAAATTCAGCATATTGGATTTATTTTTATCATTTCTGCTTCTTTTAGTTTCTATAAGTTATTTTAATATCCAATCTCCTCACCCTCCCCAAAAATCAGTAATTTTTTTTCCTGTTACACCCCGAAATTGTATAGCTACTATTTTAGGAATGCTTAGAGCATTTTGTTTGTTAGGAAGATTTTGGATGAATAAAATGTGTTGAACCTTGTTATCAATTTAAGAATCTTTTACATTTTGTGATTGACTCATTCTATGTTCTTGATTGATGTTATTCTTGGATAAAGCAATGCATGAAGAAGGTTAATTAGTCTTGTTTTTATAATTGATTTATATATTGCAAAATGTTATGAGCAAGTAACTACCATGGTTTTGTGCCAATGGATGCAGGAACAGGAACCATTCCTCTAGGCGGAGGGGAGACATCACTCGGGAGAGGGGCTTGGTCGGGTAACCGGTAAAGTATATCAATTGAGCATACACACACTCACCTTAGACTGAGTAAACCAAGTCAGTTTTGTATGAGTATAAGGTAAGTCATCCATAGCTTGTATGTCTTGCAAGTAGAGGTCTTGACTGCTTCTTTGTGTGAAGTTTATCCTTGTGCTTGATTGTGAGATTATGATCGTCATGGTGGTATCATGTTTGGATGTGAACGTCGGAAGTAAGCATATAAACACATGTATAGTATATATATGTTTATAAGCGTACGTCCGATAATGTGGAATATTAAATATTTGCCTAGAATTTATATATACATATATACATAGATATATATATATTGAAAGTACGCCGACTGGCTCACAATATATGTATTCGACAATTTAATATGTATACGTATATATATTTATATTTGTTAAATATAAATATATTTATATAAGTAATTATATATAATATTATTATAGTTATATTAAAATATATAAGTATATTAAATACTCGGGTATTTAAATATTTATATGTTAATATTTAAAAGAACTATAATAATATTTATATAATAAAATGTATAAATGTATTTATTTAAATATTCTAAAACTCTAAGTGTAAAATTAAAAGATTTAAATCTTTTAATTAGAGTAAATATTATAAAGTTAATTTTTGGAGAAATAATATTATATATGAATTTATATAATTTAAATATATAAAATCTTTGGTAAATAAAAGACTTGGACATCTAAAGTCACTTGGTAAATAATATGTAGAATTTACCATGAGAAAATAAATGAATTAGCTTTCTTAGCCATTTGGTAAAAAAACGTATAAAGTTACCATGAGGAATAAATAAATTAAAACATTGAAAATCATATGAGGTTTATCAAATATTTGATAGCTATGAAATAAAGCTAAGTGTTACGAATTTCCTTCACCATGGAAAATACGCCAAAAGTTCAAATGTTATTTGGAAAAAGGTTGAAACTTTGAATGAGAGAAAATCTTGCGCGGCTGTGACCACGTGCGTGCACGGAGACCAAGTCGCGGCTTGCAATCCGCCATGCTGAGAATGCGTTGGAAGGCCTGGAGTATAGGCCAAGTGGGACACAACTACCATGGACGTTTTCCTGCAAAGAATGTAATCCGCCCTTTTTGGACGCCTTAGCTGAGTACGCCTGTAGGTGTCTCTCAACTGTATTTTTACCATGTGTAAGTTGAAATATTCTCCCTAAATGAAGGTCGAATCATCTTGAAATTGCTAAGTAGGTAACTAAATTGCTGCCACTTCATGAATTGACATTTTCAAATATGTAAGGTGTCAATTCTCATGCCAAAAATGTAGCATGGCATGAAAATTCGAACCCTATAAATGGAGCTCTTCTCCTTGTCATTTTTACAAATTCACTTCTTGCCATTGCTAAATCCGAAATTGCTTCATGCCATTTCCATACTATTAAAGCTTGAGAAATTTATTGTTGCATACTTACATATGTGTACCTGTTGTAGGAATCAATTTGGGAATTAGAAATATTTGCATTTCCAGAATTATACCCCATTTGAGCTTTAGTTTAGAGATTTCAATCTGAAAGGAGCAGTGAGACTGAGGAATTTAATAAAGGAAGAAGCGAAGGGAGCTGTCAGCCTGCTACTAACTATATCAGAAGCAAATACAAAGCAGCAAGGAAGCCAACTAAGGAAACAGGCATGATTGCCATAAACTTAGTATCTTTGTTTTAACTTATGAATAGATGGACTGTATGTTTACTTTGTGAATAGGCTAAAAGAGAAAGAGAAATCAGTTTTCTGTATAAGACTACATAGGTTGAAAGAAATAGCTTGTTTGTTTTATGAAGGAATAGCTTCTCTGAATTACCAAAGGAATGTTTGATTGCATTTTATAGAATTAGCTTGTGTGCAATTTTTAGTAAGGGTAAAGGGGAAAACTATCTATTCCACTTCAATTTGGGAAAAGGAATTTACTTTGATAAAATTGCATTTGTGTGTATACTGCTTGATCTCCGTATATGGAGAATAAGGATAATCTAGTTATCATAATCTAGGTACAATAAAGACATAAGACAAAGTATATTCAAACAGCTTAGAGTTTTATATTAACTGAGATAAGCTAAGGAACTCCTAGGACAAAGATTTCCGAAACAGGAGAGAAAGAATGAATTACTTGTCAAGCTAGATTATTCTAGTAAATTAGAATGTCGTAGGTTGTTCTAGGATGATTGATAATCCAATGAAGGACTTGAACCTATATTTGTTGTCTTAGATTGATGTAGGATAGTCTGGGATGATTGACAATCCAGTGAAGGACTAAGCCTACACATAGTGTAAGATAGCCTTAAGTCAAATCAGCCCTGAGTAGTGTATATGATAGATGACCTTCATTTGAAGTATTGAATGAGAATACTTTGGCCAAAGTAGTGAAATGTACAACTTCCACTTAGTTGTGAGATAGATGAGACTTCACTGTCAGTTCATCGTGATCCTTGTACTAGTATGAGATTGTGAAATAGCAAGGCTCTAGTTGTGAATAGGACACAACACTATGCTCAGTTGGGTTGTCGCAGCCAGATACTTTACCAATCACTTCGTTCGAAGGGAGGGCCATCCATCGAATGATGGATGTGCGGGGGGCCACATTAACAGTCCGTGGTTGATGGAAAAGTGCCTGAGTGATGTTTCTCCTCCACAGCAGGCAACAGATACAACAAGATTTGAAAGGAAGGGAACCTGGACCATCTTACTACTATTTGTGCAAAAGCTTACAAGCTATGTATGTAATTGTTTTACTTTTGTACTCTGATTTATATTTGCAATGAAAATGGTATTCATGTGGAAATATTTATTGTAACTTAAAAATGGTATTCATGTGGAAATATATATTGTAACTTACATGTATTTATCAATAAAGAAAGGAAGAATTTTATTGTAATGTATTTGTTACTTGTTACTTTTATATGTTTGAAGTGAAATGTTGGAAAAATTTTAATTACCCAAGGATGGAGTCGTTACATTTCCATTCCAAAAACCACATCCCCCTTCCAAGGAACTCAGAGAAGCACTGATCAAGACAGATGAATGTTACTGACCTTTGAACCCTTAACAAAGGATTGCAGAATTATCACTATAAAAAATTACATTTCTCAAGCATAACTAAATACAGCATTCACTAACAACAACAGCTAATGGGTGTTCTATATGAAAACAGTAAAAAAAAAAAAGAATACAACTTAAGACAAAAATATTCTGTTACATGAAAGATGACAAAAAGTGAAATTTTAAACCACTAGATGGAACTGCTATGAAAAGCTGTGTAATAAACCAAAATACAACTTACTGAACCAGAAATAAAAGAAAAAGGGCTAACAATGGTTTCAAGCCTTGCAATCCAGAATCAAAATGCTCCAATCTTGAGAAAATGGAACCTTGGGACATTGAAAGACCTAGCTCGACATAATCATTCTTTATGCACAGAATAGCCTAGACAAAGAAACTTGAGAGAAGATACATCTTTGCCAAAAAAACCCAAGACATTATCAGATGGGATCCTCAATATGATGGTGGCCACACAACAAACTTAACTAATCCAATCTCTTGTAAACCAGAAGCTCTTAAACAGTAAACCGTGCAAAGAATCAATAATCTCATGTGGCTCATATGGCACAAAAACATACTTAAGACTAAAAAATGGAAAGGCCAGGATGTGTCTGTGTACTGTGTATCTTTGCCAAAAAAACCCAAGACATTATCAGATGGGATACTCAATATGATGGTGGCCACACAACAAACTTAGCTAATCCAATCTCTTGTAAACCAGAAGCTCTTAAACAGTAAACCGTGCTAAGAATCAATAATATCATGTGGCTCATATGGCACAAAAACATACTTAAGACTAAAAAATGGAAAGGCCAGGATGTGTCTGTGTACTGTGTAAGAAGGCAGAAGAGACAGTAGTTCACCTTTTCACAAATTTCTCTATACCCAACAGACAAAGAAACAATGTGTGAGTTAGTATGGCATAAGAGAACACAGATTTAATAAACTTGAAGACTTGATCAAGTTATGGTAAAGACCTGAATCACAGCAAGCACATGTGCAATTGACCACTCATTTAACATTGTACATGTGTGCTCTAACACCTGGCTAGACTAAAAATTTTAATAATGAATTGAAATTGCCTTAAAACCATTATCCCCAAAAATTAGACTCACATCAGAAGCTGGTTCACAAAAAGAACGACACCATGTGTGGTTTATAATCCTTATGAACACTTTTGATAGATGATAGTCTTCAGCACAGTTCTCACTATCATCATTCACTCCCCCAGCAACAACCTTGAGTCCAATTCCTCCATATCACAAGACCGATGCAGCCAATACCCATAATATATGCTCCACGGAGTCTCAAGATGGAGGAACAGGGGGTCAAAGTGCCTAGATTTGGGGGCAGTAGGGGCACGGTGGTGAGGTAGTGGTGGGTGGAGATTTGGGGGGTAAAGCTCCCAGCGGGGTATGGGGGCAGTGCCCCTACAAGCACAAATTAAGGCCTTTAAAACCACACAAACCTTCATGGTACACATCATTTTCACAATTTAATCACTTTGTTCTCACTATCATCATTCACTCCCCCAGCAACAACCTTGAGTCCAATTCCTCCATATCACAAGCTTGACACCGATGCAGCCAATACCCATAATATATGCTCCACGGAATCTCAAGATGGAGGAATGGGGGGGTCAAAGTGCCTAGATTTGGGGGCAATAGGGGCACGGTGGTGTGGTAGTGGTGGGTGGAGATTTGGTGGGTAAAGCTCCTAGCAGGGTATGGGGGCAGTGCCCCTACAAGCACAAATTAGGGCCTTTAAAACCACACAAACCTTCATGGTGCACATCATTTTCACAATTTAATCACTTTGTTTTCTACAACACCAAGTCTTTACTATTTCTAAAACTTGAGAGCGATTTGGAATGAGGCCTAGATGCCTATTTATAAGTTTTTTGTAAGTGCTAAGGGTTTGGGTGGGGCCTATATACCATTGGGGTTAGGGTCTGTATCATGCAAATCAAAAACACCTTTTGACCTTTTTCATTTTCCTGCCACAAGAGATGCCTGGAAGTGCCAGGGGCAGTCAAGAGACTCTTGGGAGTCCCTTGGACATCTCAGGATGTTCCAAATTCCCCAAGCCATCCCCAAACCAAGGGGCTTCCCGGAAATGTCCTTGGGTCAATGGCAAAGGTGGTGGGGTGATAGTGGGACGTTTCCCCCAACTCCCCACATCCTAGAAGCATACCCGTGGAACAAGGCCCATAATCTAGTAACAGTAGGAATTGGATGTATTATTAGTGATTGTAGAACTCAATTGATAAAAGCCTATGCATCATGAATATTAGCCAAATGATAAATCTAACAATGTTTTGGAGGCCACATTACTATGAGGACTTTAACTTGCAGAACCATTAGGAATCCCCTTCCTAATGTTAAAGGGAGCTCAAAAATAGCTTTGAAGTTGGAAATCAACAAATTGAAGGCTTTGAAAAATTAAAAACGTAGAACGCTAACTTATGTATCGATGCCATTGCTAATAATATCGCAAAAGCAAAAAGTGAACATAGGAAACTTGGACAATTTTAATAAATTTTGTTGACAAGAAAGCTTTTATTTGACTCACATCCCACATAAAGACACATATTGGGAATCAGATGAAGGATAGTGTGGAAAAACAGAAGACTAGAAAAATAAAGTCTCTCCTGCAAAGTGAACTATTGCAAAGCTGACAAAAGAGGCACTTTAAGAATCTGCTCTGGGTGAAGCTTCATAACTTGCTACTACTCCACCTGAGACAAGCCCATTACATTGGCAATCACCTTAAGAGCCTTATGGTGAGTCCATCATTGGAAAGGGAGGACTTATCCCAATCCCTCCCAACTACTTCACAAATTTCTCCACATTTATATGTTGCAGCAACAAAGTTCCACATGACCCAAGTATGACAGGAGAAAGAATTAAATTTTACAAGGCATCTTAAGAAAATTTATCTGAATCATCTCAGATTCATAGGTCAGGATGGATATAGGATTAAGAGAGAGATTGATGAGCTCTCTTATCAAACTAAGTTGTGTTATTGGATCCTTTGCGGGCCTAGCTAGATGCAGGTCCAGTTTGAACCAGATCTGGGTACTGTTTTGGTTCGCCTGCAGGTCCCGAGAAGGCACAGTAGAACACTGCCCAGTTCATCTAGGACGAACCCATAGAGATCATGTCCTTCTAGCGGTGCACATGGGAGTTTTTTTGCATTTTTTAAATTTTTTTTGCCTTTATTTTTTATTTTATTTTTGGAGCTAATTTGATTGAGCACCATCCTCAACCCTAAAATTGACTTGCAAAATACATAAAACACCAAAACAGGTCCATTTTATTTCATTTCTTTTGCAAACAGCAAATATCATTCCAAGAGGTTGAACATTTATTTTTTCTTGTTGGATCAACAAAGAGAGTTGAACATTGATCTTTGAAGATTCTACAACGATTGCATTGTCATTCCTATGCATTTAAAAGTGTTCATTGGCTGCCAAGAAGATCATAGAAGGAATTTTTGCAAAGAGGTAAGTTTTTTTCAATTTTTACCTCCATTTTTGTTTTACAATCATAAAACAAATTTTTGCTTTGTTTATCTATATATTTTCCATTCTTCTAGGAATGTATCAAATATTCAAAAGAGCTAGATTTTGTATATCTACTTTTTATGTTCACGTTTTTGTTTTTGCTTTGAATGTGTTGTTTGCAAAATTTCTTGCCATAGGAATCACAATAGCAAATAGTTCTAGCTCCATAGCTCAACTTAAATTCAAAACAAATCCAAATTCTCCTCTATGGAAATATGTTCAAATGACACAATAGGTTCTAGGTGGTGGGGTTACATTTGGATTTGCCATGGGTGTGATGTTAGATATTTTGGTGGGTGAAAGCACATTTGTGTGGAATACTTGGGCAAGGCATCAAACCTTGCCCTGGAAAGGATAGTGTAGTTGTGTGGCTGTGCCATCAGAGACAGTGATAGGATATATTATGGAGCAAGAACAAGCAAATGAATGGGCAGGCCATAAGTCAAGTCACCCCTCAATAAAAAAAATATCAAATGGATTGCAGCCCCCATCTAGTTCTAGTGTTGCGGTAGAAAACTATCCAGTTTTGCCACTCCTCATCTTCAAAATGAATAACTCATTACAAACAAAAAACCAAAGGGACTTTTGGAAACTGCATTTCAAAAATGAGAGGTGAGACATTGATGACCAACATGCAGGAAGATGTATTTATGCAAATGGATTGGCTTCCAATGTTGTTTGCTATCCATATTGGAAAGAGATGTCGGAAAAAGTTAATAAAGCTCCAAAAGGGTACAAGGGCCCAGGTTATGAGAAGGTGCATGGCATCTTATCGAAAAAAGAGGTGAAGATCGTTGAAGATACATTGCAGCCCACAAGGGATTCAATGGTTGAGACAGGTGTGTCCATTGTTTTAGATGGGTGGAAAGATGCACAAAATCGGTCCTTGATCAATGTCATAATGGTGTCCCCTAAAGTGGCAATGTTTTTGAGAATTGCGGATTGTGAGGGGCAAGTGAAAGATGGTCAATTTATTGTTGATATTCTCATCGCAGCCATTGAGGAAGTGGGACCCCATAATATTGTTCAAGTCATAATGAACAACGCAAAGAATCATAGAGTTGCTGGTTTGTTGGTTGAGAAACAATATTCACATATCTTTTGGACACCTTGTGCAATCCACTCTCTCAATCTTATGCTACAAAAGCTTAGGAATAAAATTGATTGTATCAAGGAGTTATATGCAAAGGTTGAGGACATCCAAATGTTCATCACCAACCACCACATGTCTCGAGGCATTTTCAAATAATTTTCAAAATTGGAGCTATTGAAGATAAGTGAGTAGCATAAAATTTTACATTTTCATAGTTTGATTGTGTATTCTAATTCTCTTTTAAAGTTTGTTTTTAAATTTTAATTATTTTATTTTTTATTTATAAAAAGGTTGCAAAGACCCATTGCCTCTAACACAATTGTCATGAGACAACTTGTGAAAGTTAGAGAGGCGCTTTCTAGCATGGTGATTAGCCAAAATTAGTCCATATGGCGGCAAAGCAACTCTAACAAGGAAACATAAATTAAGCAAATGATATTAGATGACTCATGGCAGGATAGTGTGAAGTATCTCCTTAGTTTCACCGAGCCCATTTTGAGCATGATTCACTATACTGACATGGACAAGCCTTGCATTACAGACATATATGATGGCATCGACTCAATGATTGAGAAGATGAAGAGCATCATAAATGCGAAAGAACAAGACAAATGCATGCAATTGTTGAAGAAAGATGGAACAAAATGACCACTTTGTTACATCTTCTTGCCTTCGCATTGACTCCAAAATACTACAATGCTAAGATTATTTCTGTCCCAAAAAGGCCTCCCCCATATAGAGATTTTGAAGTGGTTGAAGGGTACAAGGCAGCATCCAATAGACTCTTCTCTAAAACTGAATTGAGAGATGTAGTCACGAGTGAGTTCATTGATTTTGTGCACTCAAATAAACAGTGTTGAGGCTCTTCGTGATAGGTTTGAGGAGGATGTTCATAGTTGGTGCTACTTCCATGGCCAATTCTCTAAAACTGAATTGTGAGATATAGTCACGAGTGAGTTCATTGATTTTCTGCACTCAAATGGTCAAAGTGTTGAGGCTCTTCATGATAGGTTTGAGAAGGATGCTCATAGTCGGTGATATGTAATGGTCTACTGCCTTTTTGTATTATATTTTTTTTTGCAATGGTTTAGTTTGATTGATGTTCCCTTTAATCAAACTAAACATACGAGTAAGATTGCAATTGACTCAAGAAACATGTACTTGCATTTCTGATTGTAAATTCTGAACCTTACACATGAGAATACATTAAACTGTGTTTATGAAAGTCTTCCATTAATGCCCAGAATTAAACATGACCCAAATGCAAAGCTTATAGATAGATTCTACAGCTCAGAAATAAAGATACTAACACCATAGTCGCCCAGAATTCATAACAGTAAGTTGCAGATCAAAAATACAGAGATTTCAGACTTACTACTGCCCTTACAATGACCAAGTTTACACTTCAATAACAATGCCAGGAGATAAAGCCTACCACAGATTGATTTGCATAGTTCAAGCAATGTTCTGAGTGTTTAACAAGCATATTACCATGCCCAGAATGTCCCTGATTTCACACAGCAGCAATAACAGAGGATTTCTATTATAACAGCGACTGGAAACTTATAAAAGCAGACTTGCCAATGTTCACAATATGCAAAGGGAAGTTGTAAGATTATTACAGCAGGTCATTTACACAATATCTCAACAGGATACAACAGACAGACCCAAACTTATAAGAAGATATGAGAACATTGCACCCAGACCTGGTAAGTCGCTTCCCTTGGTGAATGAAAGGCACGAACTGATCTGCAACACCTCCCGAATTAATGCAAATCCCACACTAGGCACCCAGCATCACAATTCCAGGTAATTTGACCCTCGTAGCAATGTCTTGGAGCAAATACAAGGATCCACGTCCATCCAGATTGAGTCGCCTCAGCTTCTGAAAGTCACGCCTTGCCACAGAGAGAATATCTAACAAGTTTCAGACCCTCACGTGCCTGTATGAATGTCTGAAGCTCTCAGAATGTGCCGCTCTTTTCCAATACTGAACTCAGCTTGTCCAGTGAATGCATCCTTGACACAAGAGAGAAAACTTCAACACTTTGGATTTCTGGAGTAGCTCGACCTCAAATGATGAAATCCCAGTTGACTGATAATGTCATGAAGGGCAAAGAAACTCAGTAGGGAGCAACGCCAAAAAGGACCCGATAATCTATCATTCATTCAAACTCCAAACCCTTGCTCAATCACAACTGAATATATCGCTTTTCTCCAATTTGGTCTCTGAAAGAGACCCACCAAATTGCATTAATCAATCGCCCTATAGAAAGCCTATATGACTTCCTCAACAATCTAGCTAGGGTGGATCTCTCACCATTGAAACCAAGGCTAAAGATGAGTGTTTCCGTCCTCAACCAGCTGCAAACAATAAACTGGAAACAATCCAAAGAGTCTCCCTTAGTTGTCAAATCCATCATATCCAAATGAGAGCCAAATAGCAAATTAAATAGGAGTGGAGGGAGAAATTAGGGCAACCTCCAATTTGAATCCTTTTCCCTCTTAAGACCTTTAATATTTTTGCTTTATACTTTAAAACATTATCAAATAATCCTCAAAGGGGCGTCTTGGTCAAAAGAAAACTATTTTACCTTATTCAGCCTTCTAAAACAACGTTAAGTTATCTCACTAGGCACCAAAGTACTTTTTAATGACCACCTACTCCCTCACTTAAGTTATAAAGTTATTTTATTAAAATAACTTAAGTGACTTATAAGAAATGAATATTAAATAATTCAACGTTAGGCTTTGCAACACCACCATAGAAATAACACTGTTGAGGACACTAGGAGTTTTAGACCAATTTCCCAAAATTGACTTACTATAAATAGCAACTGCTAAAAATAGTAAGTGATCACCAAATAACAAACTGGCCAAAACATTAAAGCTCGTCAAACAACTCCAACATACTGCCCAAACAGGGAACCCTACATTACACTGCCACCCAAACCAGTTACTAAATATAGCACTTACTAAAAATAGCAAGTGAGTCAAAACCACACTAGCCCAAAGGAGGACATCGAAAATGGGGACATTACATGGTACTTCCATAGTCAATTCTTCCAACACCTGCAACCCCTCGCAATCAAATTTTTATCACATGTACGTTTAATAAATTTTTATTTTTTAGTCCTTAAAGTTTCAACTTTCAACTTTTAGATTCATTTATAGTTTTTAATTTTTTTTAATTTTAGTTTTATGATTTATAACTTTAATTGTTTACTTTGTCTTCAAAGGTTCCTAGTTCATCTACATCTAAGAGGGAGTTGGAGCACATATAATTTCATCCATTCAATAAAGCGCAATAGATTGCACTCAAAAAGAGCGGAGAACTTGATATAAGTGCCTGATGGATGGTGAATAAGGATACACTAGCAAATAACAGGACAGCAATGAAGTATGTTCTATCAAATGAAGAATGATTCATTATTTGAGTGGACAGCACCCATTCAAAAGTATACCAAATCATCAAAGATCATTGCATACTTGAGGAAACAGAATTGCACCAAAATTTATAAGGAAAAGTTAAGAGTTTTGAAGTGTTCGGTGAGGAGCATATTCTTAGTAATCCGGTCAGAAGAAGTAAATGCATAAGTGATAAGTCAGCTTATTATAACAGGAGATGGCATTCTGTCAGTAAAGAAAAGTGCTGATTTGATTAATGAGACAAAGTTGGCACATATGTTTGGCAATACAAGCAACAAGGAGTCAAGTCAGTTTGTCATGACACTGCAAGTCTAGGAACTGTGCCCAAAGGAAGCATTGTCTAGTCCGCAAAGGGGACCACATCAAAGGAAATGGCAAATGGTTTGTTCAAGTAAAAGAGAGTAGTCTGTTGAAATATAAATCTAAGACAAGGAAAAGGAGAATGAAACTTTTAATAGTGAATCAAACCACAAAACAAGACAAAAGCAATGTCCAGTCAGCAAAACTAGTACTATCAAAAGAATATCCTATGCCTAGTCAGCAAGCAAAACAACTTCCAGCATAAGTAATTTGCGTCTGGAGTAAACACACTATTTACATTTTGTTTCTTTTTTTCTTAACGCTGCAATCTAAACGAAAAACTCATGCCTTGAATGATTTCAAACTAAGCACACTTTTTGTAAAGCTTTGTGATTTGCGGTCAAAGTTATAAGAAAAAAAGCCTACGAGAGAGAATCAAAGAAAGCGCTTTTTTTTATTCTTTTGTCCTTTGCAAGTTGACAATCATCAAATGAAATTGCATCTAGGAAGGAGATACTTTGAGCGCTTTTTTAATAGACATTACAAGTTAGACAGTTGGCAGCATACATTGCGTAAAAGGAAATTATGTTTCTTTTAAAGTGGTCACCAATTTTCTAAATAATGCTTTGACCTTTTAACTTTTAGCTGAGTCACACATGCAGTGATAGATGCCTACTTTTAGTGCCTGAAAATTTAAAAATAAAGTGAGGGTGGTGCTATTTCAAGCTGGGTCAACCAATTTTGAAGTAAAGTAAGAGCCAACATGTATATTAAAGGAAGTCATTAGTTTAATTAGAGACATGGGCATTGTTGTACCCCAAATTAAAAAATTTGCTACACTTAGGCATTTTAAAGAAATGAGTCAAAGTCTTGCATGTCAAAAAGATCAAAATTGGGGATTTGCATGTCTTGCATGAGGGTCAAAAACTCAAAATTTTCAAAATCCGACGATCTGGGTCGGCTCAAAGCGACCAAATCAACAAAACCCAAATTTCAATTTTTCAACCCTAAATTTTAAGAAACTTTCTATTTTTAGTAACTTTCTAAAAATATAACTTTTTCTGGGTTTTTCTGGGTTTCTTTTGAAACGGATGGTAGCAAAATTTTCTTAAAATAGAAAGTTTGGCCTCTAGGTTTCAAACTGATTTTGATTGGCTCAAAATACTTCCTCAATAGGCTGGTGCAGTCAGAATCACAAAAAGATTAGTTTTGCCCTAGTGGGTCTATTCTGCTTTTTCAAGAGCTCCAAGGTTATCAATGGAGGTCAGTCAGCTGCCAGGCATCAGATTCAAACATCCAAGCACTGGACAGAAGATGGGAAATGATGAACGTGCACGAAGAACAGAGAATGGAGAAAGGAAGCTATCAAAGTTGAGAAAGGTGAAATTTTGGCTGTCTGGAAATCCAGGCGCCCCTGTCAAGCATAGGCGCCCAAACACTCATGCCTTAGAAAAAAATTAATCTCCAGCAAGCAAGGCACAGGCAAGCACGTGAAACAAAAGGAGGAAAATGAAAATTTTAAAAAATATTCTAAGTCTGCCAGCCATGGGCACCCCAGAAGGAGATAAGCACCCAACTTTTCAAGGCATCAAATGATGGAATTAGGGTTTGTGCTCCCAAACAATGTTGTTCAGAATCTTCTCAGCTCCGCAGCAAACTCACTGGCACAGCCATCTGATCAACTAGTCATCCAGAATTAAAGATTGAACAGAGGAGTTTCAACCGAGAAACTAAATGCAAACCACGAAAAATAACAGAAATATTCTAAGTTTGGGAACTCTGGGCGCCCTAGGTGGCTAGGGGCGCCTAGCCTTTTGGAGGACCTAATCCGGCAATTAGGGTTTGCAAATATGCTCATTGTCTTCACGATCCTACCAACTTTGCAGCGGATGTCTCTGTCAAATCATTAGACTTGTTAATCCGGCAAATCCAAATCAAACTGAAGGTATAACATGAAGGTTCAAGTTTGAAGGCCTAAATGGATGAATTTGCAGATGAAGCCTCCAACATGACTTCTTCAACTTTGAAGCAGCTCTCCAATGAAACCATCAACACGTTCATCGGAGTTGGCAATCACCAAATATCGTTGGCGGAACAGAGGGACAAACATGAGAAATGCTAAAAGTCACAAGCAATGGTGAAAACCTCAAAATAAAATCTAACTCTGGAGGAGTTGGGTGCCCCAGCTAGCCAAGGGCACCCAAGCTTTTGAAGCTTCAAATCAACTTTTTTGAAGATGCAGTATCCAAAAGACCCCCTTCAGAATCAATCAAGCTACCCAGTGATTCCAACAGCTAGTTGATCTGATCAATATAGCTTTTGGAATCATGAAATCATCTGAAGGTCAGAAAACATGAAGAGAATGAAGAATGTAAAAATGGCTAACACTGGTGATGGTGGGCGCCCCAAATAGAGATGGGCGCCCATGATTTTGAAGGATAAGATAAAGTTTTTGTCAAAAGTTGCCTCCAAACAAACTTCATCGAGTTCGCTCAAGCTCCACAACAAGATCATTAGCCAGTTCACGAGATCGATCTGGAGGCCGGAAATCAAATTCAAACTGGGGTTGAAAATCAAGAAAAAGTTCAAATTTCAAGGAAAATGACTAAGTCTGAAGAACATAGGTGCTTCCAGCCAAGAAGGGCAACCAAGAAGCCATGCCTTACTCAAATTTTCAAAATTTCAAAGAGAGAAAGAAAGTGCCTAAGTTTGATGCATCTGATTTAGGGTTTCATGACTCTAAATTTAGAAATGAAAACAACTTTCAACCTAAAAATTTATTTAAGGCTGCCTTGTGCATTCATTTTTCATAATTTTATTGCAGGTGATCAAGGCAAGAGAGGAGAAACCAAAATTTTTCTTATTTCAAAGATTTGAAGGCTAAAGTTTGCTGATTTTTCAAGTTCTTCATAAATTTTCAGATCAGCAAACAAAGGAGCCTGCTTTTTTCATGTTTTTTTTCATCCGGAACATCAATTCTTTGAAGGAGGTCGAGGTTTTCAATTTTTAGTGATATGGGTCATCACAGTTCATGATTCTAAACAATTTTTGAAGAAATTTTTCAAGTTGCAGCAGCTGCTTTTTCTACGCATGTTCAAGAAATCATCGAAGTTTTCAAGATTTGATCATCTCCTTCTAAAACATACTTTTGAACAAAACCCAAATCACAGCTTTTTCAAGAAAAAATTTAGATTCTAGGGTTTGTTGCTTTTTCAATCAGCATTTAGTATTTTCAACATTTGATCAATTGGGTTGTTCCTAAATTTCATTTTGCACAAAACCCAGGTGCCAACTTTTTTCAAGGAAATCTAAAGAAATTAGGATTTGTTGCCTTTTCAGTCTACACTCAAAATTTTCAAAAACGGACGATATGCGTCTTCTTGTAATGAAATTCTAAACAAAACCCATATCTCAAATAAAAATTGAAAAAATTCATCCGTTTGAAGAAGAAAATCAGCAAGCTAAATTTAGAAAGTTGTGCAAAACTTGTCTGAATATAGACGAGTTTACTATCAATCTTCAAGGTTTCCAGTATGGAGTACACTCCCCTCAAGTTTAAGACCAAATCAGCACTATATCACGACTTCATCAAAACAACTGAGACTGACTTACACCATATCAAACCAGTATTCAACTTGCGAGCATTGGAAGATGCAAGCAACATTGCAGTCAGGCACCTTGGTCACTCCGGACTACTAGCAGCAGCATCCATTCCTATTTCAGTGCAGAGTCTGGAATTCGTAATTGCTTGTATCAAGCATTACAATCCTGCAACTCAAGAGATTCAATCGGTAGATGGAAGAGTGATTTGCAGCTTGAAGTCAGACATGATTGAAAAATGCTTCTCAATACCACCCTGGCCGGAAAGTGTGACTATCTCCAAGGAAGAATGTGAAAGAGTATGGGATATGCATAAGGAGAAATACAATAAGAAGATTGCACAGGAGTGGATGAGAGAAAAACATAAGGCTCTGCCAAAGAACATCGAGCGAGGGGAATTCAAAGATGAAATTGCCATAATGATCACCTTGCTTAATCGAATCACAGGTCAAGAAGATGCTACAAATTTTCAACCTTGGATGTTCTATGTTATACCTCATATCACAAAGAAGACAGAATAATATAATTGGTCAACCTTAATCAGTGATAGTCTCCATCAGCAAATAACTGAATACTTCCAAATTCATGAATTTCACATGATCTCCTACCTTGTCTACCTAGTGGCCTTCCAAGGCAAATTCAGAGGGTTGAACACTGAGGGGTCTTTGAATATACAACATGTCTACAATTACTACCCTCAACTGAAGTTCATAGAATCATCACATCATTACATGAGGGTAAACAAGGCTTTCCTGATGTATACAGTGCGATACTTGGAT
Source organism: Sequoiadendron giganteum (assembly GCA_007115665.2). Classification (NCBI taxonomy): domain Eukaryota; kingdom Viridiplantae; phylum Streptophyta; class Pinopsida; order Cupressales; family Cupressaceae; genus Sequoiadendron; species Sequoiadendron giganteum. Next base: position 825,495,731 of record CM021102.1, read on the forward strand.
AACGAGTTGCACGTGCACATTTCATCAACTGTCGGGGCAGCAGTGGCAGAGTGGGCAGATTGTTTATTCAATTCCCTACCTTCACCTACATCAGAGTCTATGGCTTCTCCAGTGCTCCACTCATGTTGCCGAGGTACCCATCAGATGAAGTTGTTTTCATGGAATTCCTAAGGCAAGCATATGATGTTCACACTGTTTAGTGAAATAGAAAGAAGCTTGCCTTCAGTTTTCTGTTTGGGTTGGGAATTTACACATGCAGATCAAGAGCAGATGCCAAGTCAATGGGCGATGTGTTAGCTAAACTCAATCTCAAGCCATACAAGGAGAGACAATCATATGATCCTCATGGTGTCTTTGCAGCTCAACTTGAGAAGAACTATGCTCATGTGCCCGCACTGGAAGATTTTTGGACCAACTGCAGAGATGAGTTCGAGGTTCGAAGGCGTAGTTACAGCAGACTCACTCTCCACCAAATGAAAGATTGTTTGTCAGAGGATATCGAGGGACTTTCAGATGATGATGGAGATGTACTTCTCCCAATGTACACTCGCAAACTAATCGAACAACAACCTCTTCTACAGGTCAACTGGGCCAACAAAGAAAACATCTCAGTGGAAGAAAGGACATGCCAAGTCATTACGTACAGCAAGACTTTCTTGGTCCTCAAGAGGAAAAAATCCATTCTAGTAGCAGAGCCGCCAAGAATACAGTGATCACTTTCTTCTTCTTCTAGAGCAAAACCAAAGATGAAGGGAAAAAGTTAGTCTCAAGAAGGTGTAAAGGGCAACAGATCAACGAAGAATGCAAAGAAAAGGTTGGACTTCTCGAGTATAGTCATACATGAGCAGCCCATAGTTGAAATAGAAGCCCCTCCAGAAGAGCTCATGCCAAAAATAGAAACAGAATAAGTACCTTTGGCACATGATCCTCTGCCATCTCCAAGGCCTTCACCAATTCATATTGATTTGGAGGATGATGAAGTAGAAGAAGGGATTGCAGCTGAACTTCCCATGGAAGACAATAGGGATACCACATCTTGGCTTGAGAGCTCCCTGGGAAGGAAAAGAAGAAGACCTTCATATCAGCTGAATTTTGATGATCTTGACAATGTGTATCAGGAAGTGCCTAAAAAGAAAGCAAAGAAGCAAGTTCACTTTGAGAGAAATCTTGATGGTGAGATGATCATGGAGACTGCTACACCTCCTGAAGATAGAAACAGAGATGATGTGGATGTAGATGATTTCATAATGGTTAAAGCCAACCTTGGCAAGAGCCCCAGGCATGCAAATGTTAGTTTGTTCAAAGTTGTGGCAGAGAATCTTCAAGAGAGAATACTTAAAGATGGAGAGGACAAGGCAACCCTCAAGGCTAAAAACCAACAACTCAGACTATACATTTCAAATCTTGTTCATGGCACTTCACAAGCAACTGAGTTGTTGCCCCAAGTTCTTGAGACACCAGTTGATCAGCAGCAATTAGGCAATTGGTGATATGTGGGAAACAAACACAGGAATGGGTCGAGGAAATCATCACTAGAGGCATGGAGATTCTAGCATAGATATATCAGTGGAGATATAATGCCCATGATTTACGCCAAGGTATCTAGGGATTTGAGCAGTTGAGAGCAGAGGTGAAGCCTATGCACGAAATCATCATTGCAGATTTAGATACAGCATATGGCTCAACAGTTTCAAGAGAACACAAGAGACAAATTCTTGCATGGAAAGAACATCACCTCTTCAAGGTGAGAACTTATGAAAGAATATCTGAGGAGCTCGTCGTATACCAAAAAAGGGTGGTTGATGTGTTTGAGTTCATAAGGGAATTTGTTGCAAAGATCCCTTGTCGGTATAGTCATGATGAGGGTTCCTATGTTGGGCTTGACGAAGTGCAAACTGAGTTCCAGAATGTTGTTCCTAGCAGCAATAGCAGTGTTGGAAGGATGAGTCAGATTTCCATGATGTCAGCGAAGTTCGAGAAAGCAGCCAATGAGATCAAAGATTTTCTGAGATCTATTGCTGAAGGAGAAGAAATCTTAAAAAAGCGGAACTTTGCCATTAATAGTATTGATGCTCCTGATAGAGATACAGTTTCCCGCTTTTTGGCAGATGGGATCGAGATTTAAAGCAGCAATCTTCTTTCAGCTTTCTTTCTATTCTCATCTCAATGATTATACATTCTTTGAAGGGCAAATATCAAGTTGTAAATAGTTGGCACTTTCCTTGTTTTTAGGTTTTCATAGTTGTTAGATGCTTATCTTCTTTTAGATTTAGAAAAAAAGCTTGCATGTTGGCAAGTCTTAGTTGTAAAAGCAAGGAGATTTTAGGGTTCCCTACTCTGCTTAATTATTTTTCTTTAACCGTGCTTGTGATAACAAATTGCTGAGCCTATTTTTCCTACTAGTTGTTGTCGTTTAGTTTCAGTTCACTTAGTGTTAGAGCAATCTTGCAAGTCTCTTCTAGCTGCAAGTTGTTGTTCAGTTCATGTTACTTGCACCAATATATCTTGGTTGATCGCAAAACTGTATGCCAATTTTGCTACAACCTTGTTGTCCCAAGAGTGTAATCTTTTGTTCTTGAGATTTGAGAAAATAAAGTCTTGTGCCTGCTTTGCTGCCCTGATATAATGTCTCAGATTTCTGTTTTATGTGTTACGCTTATATGATCTCTATTTCAGCTTGCATTGAAATTTCAGTAGATGTGTTTTGAGATATAGTTGGTTTAAGTATTTGTGTCAAAGAATCATTTCCTGCTCATTTCTAATTCTCATGCTCTGCATTTACTTGAGTAGTTAGAAACGTCTTTAGCGTATGCTTAGTCGTAGATGAACTTCCAAAAGAGAAAACCTCAGCTACGGCGCTTGAGTTTTATAACCTTGTGCTCTTAGCTGAACAAAAAGATAGGCAAATTAGTTTTAATTTACTTTCTTAAGCAACATCAGCAAAGAGGGAGTTTCCCCTCCTAATTCGAAGGGCAGTTTATTTGTGCATAGTTGTTTGTTTCTAATTCACATACTAGAGGTGCGAATTGAAATGCCAACAAGCATTGAGGGATAGTTTATTAATAATTTCAATTGTCAATTTAACTAGAAGTCACAGGAGTTTGGTTTTAGAATTAGTGCTTAACATATTTTGTAATACAAATTGCATTTCATGCAATCAATTATTCTCAAAAAACAATTCATAGTTAACTTTTGATTTTTTATCATGCAATAGCTCTGTAAACAATATAAATAAGTGTCTTTTTGCACTTGATTTTTTAATGGCAATTCTCAAGCCTACATATTGCTCAAATCGCTATTCAATGTTATTCTTAATGAATACTTCCATATTCATTTAATAGTATTTAGTACTATTAAATATATTAAATAATGTATAATATTAATGGTCATCTTTATGTGAATGGTAAAGGAATTCATTCTATTAACATGAAAAAAGAAGATACAAATATAAAGAATATTCTAACACCCTCCCTTAATGGTCAATCTATCAAAAACACCAAGTTGCCCCCTGAATTTGACAAATTTATCGAGGCTCAGAGACTTGGTGAGAATATTTGTAGTCTGATCCGCTGTTGGAACATACTGCAGCTGAACGGATCCGTGTTCTACCAACTTGAGGATGTAGTGACAATGAAGCTCGACATGCATGGTATGTTCATGGAAGACTGGATTTTTGGCCAGTTTGAGCACCCCTTGATTATCAGTGTACAAGGGTGAAGGTCCTGCTTGTGACATGTGCATGTCACAAAGCATCCTACAAAGCCAAACTGCCTCACATGCTGCCTTAACTATTCCTCGATATTCTGCTTCAGTCGAGGAAAGAGCCACTGCCTATTGCTTCTTGCTGGTCCATGTTACAGCACTGGTACCCAAACTGAATACATATCCAGAAGTAGATTTTTGGCCATCCACTGATCCTGCCCAATCTGAATCTATATAACCAATCAGTTTTGGCTCCTTGCATCTGCCATACAGAATGCCATAATCTGACATGCCCTTAACATATCTCAGCACTTGCTTCGCTGCAAGCCAATGATCAACTTTTGGAGCTGTCATGAAGCGAGAAATGTAGCTCACTGCAAAACTGATGTCAGGTCTAGTGGTAGTGAGGTAGATGAGACTGCCCACTAGTTGCCTAAATGTCGTTTCATCAACTAGAGGTTAGTCAGAGTTGGCTGATAACTTTAGCCCCTTTTCCATAGGTGTGGAGGCAGGTTTGCAATCCTGCATCCGAAATTTGTCAAGCAGACTTCTAGCATATTTGGACTGAGAGATAAAGATGCCACCAACAGTCTGCCAAACCTCAATACCCAAACAATAATGGAGAAGCCCCAAATCTGTCATGTCAAAAGCCTGACACAATTCATGTTTGATTACTGCAATCAAATGTGTTGAACTGCCAGTAATGATCAAGTCATCAACATAGATAACAAGAAAGAGAATATCATCACCAAAGTGTTTGACATACAGATTACTATTAGAAGGACTGCGTTGAAAACCATGATCAACCAAGTACTGATCCATCTTGATATACCATGCACGGGGAGCCTGTTTCAGTCCATAGAGTGCTTTCACGAGCCTACAAACCTAATGTTCTTTGTCGGCAAACTTAAAATCAAGAGGCTGCGTCATGTAGACTTCTTCTTGCAACTCACCATTGAGAAAGGCACTCTTGACATCCATCTGATGAACTGTCCATCCGAATTGGGCTGCAATCGCGAGAAGAAGACGAATTGTGCTCATCTTGGCAATAGGAGCAAAAGTCTCCTCGTAATCAATGCCCTCCCGCTGTGTGAATCCTCGAGCAACTAATCTAGCCTTGTATTTATCCAGAGTACCATCTGCATGATATTTGACCTTGTATACCCATTTGCAACTAATGGGTTTCTTCCCAGGAGGAAGATCAGAAAGAACCGAAGTGTGATTCTTCAAAAGACTATGGTATTGGGTCGCCATAGCCTTTTCCCACTCTGGAATTCCTTTAGCCTCTGAAATGTCTGAGGCTCATAGATGCTGTGTATGTTGGCCATAAGAGCAAAATTGACTATGTTTTGTTGCTTGCTCTTTCTGCGAATTGATCTACCCTCAATGAGTTCATCATTATGAAGATCTCCAATAGTCTTGAGCCACCACAAAGGTCGACGAGTAGAAGTACCAACATCTGGAGTAGGAGAAACAACATCGTCTAGGATTGCTGGAACACAGTCATCTGGATATGAATCTTGAGGAAGATCAAGTGGTGCTATAGCATGACCGGTAGACTCCTCATCTTCAGAGTCAGAATGCTCTGAAGCCCTCCCATCAGGGGAACCAAGAGGAAGACGAACACCAACATCAGGAACCTTCAGAGGCTGATCCTCAGGGCTGGTAGTAGGAACAAATGGACCAGTAGTCTCATCAATCACAACATCACGACTGAATATGAGATGATCTGTCTCCACATCAATCAACTTGTATGCCTTGTGATTGTCGTTGTAACCAGTAAACATAAATTTCTGGCTCTTGGAGTCCAACTTGGCACGCTTGGCTTCTAGAATCCATACATGAGTGGTAGAACCAAAGACTTTCAGATGGCCCACTTTAGGCTTACGTCTTGACCTAGCTTCTTCTGGAGTCATCTTCTTAACGGCCTGTGTAGGTGACCAATTCAGGAGGTAGACTGCAATATAAACTGCTTCAGCCCAATATTTCTTAGGTACATTTATGTACTCCAGCATAGAACGAGCCATTTTAGTAATGGTGTGATTCCTACGTTCAACGACACCATTCTGCTGAGGGGTGTATGGCGTAGTGAGTTGGCGTTTCATGTCGTGTTGAGCACAAAAAGTGGAGAAGTCAGTTGAACAAAACTCCCCCCAATTATCTAACCTGAGAGTAACAATCTGAGAACCTGATTCCTTCTCAACTAAGGCCTTATATTGCTGAAATGTACTAAACACATCTGATTTATGTTTGAGAAAATACACCCACATTTTCCGACTGAAATCATCAACAAATAATAAAAAGTACCTGGACCCAGTAACAGATGGAGTGTTCATTGGTCCACATACATCACCGTGAACCAATTGAAGTACATTGGAGGCACGCCAAGAATCACCATCCAAGAACGGTGTCTGATGCTGCTTTCCAGCTTGACAGGCTCCACAAACTCCATGATTTTGAGTTTGGAAATCAAGTAGACCAGCAACCAAACCCTCCCGAGACAGTTGAGAGAGATAGTGCACATTCAAGTGCCCATAATGTTGATGCCAAAGTTTGTTGATGGAAGTACTCCGGGCTGCCAGAGCGTGCTCCTGAGAATCACTGGAATCAGCAAGTCTATATAGACCATGATCCTCAAGTCTCGTAGCGATCATAGTACGAGTCGCCTTATCAACAATGCTGCAAGTGGACAAACTGAAAATAACATCGAACTGGGGAGAATGCTTCATGATCTGGCTGACGGAGAAAAGATTATGTTCTATGCCTGTTACATAGTAGACATCAAGAAAGAGTAAATTTCTTCCTCCACAGTGAATCTGAACATTGCCCTTACCGGCAACTGTGTACTCTTCGCCGCCTCCAAAGATCATTGAATCAGTGAATGTTTCATATTTGGTGAACCAATCTCGACGATGAGTAAAATGTCGAGAAGCCCCTAAATCAATATACCAGGCAGAAAATTCGACTGGATCCGCAGTTCTCTTGGCCATAAAAGCATAGAATGCAGACTCTTTCTGCTCAGTGCACTCTGCGACATTTGCCTTTTGTTGAGACCCTCCTTGCTTCTTTTGTTCAAAAGCCATCCGAATTCGACAATCAGCCTTCATGTGACCATATTTATGGCAATAATTGCACTCAACGTTCTTTTTCTTCTTGCTGTCCTGAGAAGAACCAGAGCCTTTCGGCTGAGAAGATGGAGCCTTCCCTTTGTTCTTAGCAGAAGATTTGGCAATGAACGCTTGCTCTGCAGAGGTGGAACTGGTACTGCTTCCAAACTCTTGTCGCCTTCTATCCTACTGCAAGAGCTTGTTGCAAAGATCTTCAAATTTGAGATCAACATTGGTGGAGGTGATATTCAGCGTCTCGATGAAATGCTCCTAGGAACGCGGGAGACTCTTTAGAGTAATGACGACCATGTCTTCTTCCTCCATTGTTCGACCAATCGCCTCCAACTGATCACGAATGTCCTTAATCTTCGTCAAATGTTCCTGTAAGGACATTTTTTCATCTATCATGATGGAAAAGAGCATGTTCTTGAGAAAGGACGCTCTACTCTTGTCGGAGGTTTCATGAAGGGCTTTCAAATGATCCCAGATTTCCGGAGCAGTTTTGCCAGACAATACCTGAGGTAGCTACTCATCTGTGACTGCAAGTTTGATGAGCATGACGGCTTCCCGGTTGCGTTCATCCCATTTGTCCTGGTCCTTTCCGACTACAGTGGGATGAGGTGAGTTCCCAAAACGATTTGATCGAGGCAACGATATTCGAAGATCGTAAGCATGCACTGCTTCCAGGTGTTGTAATTCTTCCCGTTAAACTTCTAGCTGCTTTCAAGCATGATATTTGTCAGAGATGCCATCACGTACACTAAGGTCTAACTAGTGAAGGCAAAATGAAAACAAAAATAGCCCCAATTCAAAGACGAAACCCTAGCACGAATTTCGAGGCACTTTGAAGACAAACCCCATAAGATTTGAAGAGTACTCAAAAAAGGATGCTGAAAACCCAAAAAATTTCAACAACACCCACGTGCACAAATTTCGAGGCACAAAAAACGAGGTACCCAGAAAAAACTAAAGACAACCCAGTTCAGCTCTCGAAAAACCCACCAAGAATCTACAATCAAAAACAAATCGAGTTGAAATGACTGATCAAAAATTAGGTCGAGTTGCAGAAACCCCAAGCCACCATTGAAGACCAAAAAAATTGTAGAAAACAAGCTCGAAATCTTCTGAAGACACAACACATTGAGGTCAAAACCCTAAGCGACCGGGAGGAAGACAAAAACGCGTCCAATCTGAGAGCACAAACACGGATTTGAAAACCAAAAAAACACGTCTTGAGAAAACGCGAATTTCGACACCCAACAAAACAGAAAAAACGTGTCCAAGATGATTGAAAAACGCGTGCCCAAGAGGAAGGAAAAAAAAGTGCCCTTCAGCACAAAAAACGTGGCCATGAGTTGCAGAAAGAGTTGCGCCTAGGAGCCGAAAACAGAAAAACACAATTTTTCACAAGAAAGAATTCGCGATTCAGTAGAAGAAGGCGTCAAAAAAACCCAGGTTTTTCACAAAAAATCCCACAAACAGACCCACGAGTTTCTAAGAGCCAAAAACCCTTGAAAATTTCAAACGAAGAGCCATGAAAATTTTCAGAAAAGAAGTTTTTCAAGAACCAAAAAATTTCGTTTGAAAGTTTAGAAAAACTAATTTTAATCTCCAGGCTCCGATACCATGTGAATGGTAAAGGAATTAATTCTATTAGCATGAAAAAAGAAGATACAAATATAAAGAAAATACATAGCACTGTAGTCATTTAATGAAATGACCAACTCAACCTACCACATACTATAGAAACAATAAATCTACCTAAACTAAATAAATCCATTGATATTGACCATTAAATAGAATAAATATAATATTCTAACACTTTAGTCGTTAGGGTGTTTCCTGCTTTTTAGCTTTTATTTCTTAGTTAACGATTGTTTCATTTAGAAACATCATCCTTGTAAAATCTATTTAAGGAGCTCGTCTCCTTTGTTAATATATCGAATATTGACAATCTTATCATGGTATCAGAGCCGATGGGGTTCTTCAAAATTTGGCGAAATTTTTAATAAAAAAATTCGTAGCTTCTTCCTAGAATTTATTTCCAGAAATTTTCGTGGCTCTATGTATTTTGAAGTTCGAGTTTTTTTGCTTTGATTTTCGTGATTTCTCTCTCTGAAAATCGTGGGCTTTAAAAAACGCGTTTTTTTTGGTGCGCTTTCAAGATACGCTTCTATGTCTTTTGAAGCCACGATTCTGTGCATTTTGGGGCCGCAATTTGAAGTTGCAGGAAAACATGGTTCTTCTGAGTTTGCCTTTCACATGACCTAGGCGACAAGGGTTTTCGTTTTTTTTCCTAGAGTGATTGTATTTGGCACGCGTTTTTTATTCTGCTTGTGGTCGCGGTTTGCACGCGGATTTCCTATTCGTGAAACGCATTTTTTCCTATGCGCGTCTGCTGGGTATTGATTTTCGTTAATTTTTCGTAGTTTTTGAGCATGGGTTTTCCTTGGCGTTGCGACTGAACATTGTTGTGCCGACCTCCTGTGACAGGATTTTGAGATCTCGTTTCCGCCATTGTTTTTTCGCGACCTATTCTGCAGTTGCACTGTAGTGTTTTTTTTCTAAGTGTTGTGTTCAACCCACGGCTAGGGTTTTCTAAAATCCTCTGTGCTCTTAGTTCATGATCTTCCTTCTACAAATGCCGACACCTCTGTTTTTTCTCGCGGCTAGGGTTTGTCGTTCTCTGTGTTGTGCGGATTCTAGTTTCTTTGTGCTACACTTCGAGCTCTCTATTTGGTGGCGGCAGGGATATTGCCTTGGTTCAAGGGTGCTTGTTTTATTATGGGTTTTTAAATTAAAAAATTCCTTAAAAAATTTTGGGCAGGTTTTATAATTTTTGACCTTAAAAAATTATTTTGGGTTTTATAATTTTTTGACCTTAAAAGATTAAAATTATTTTGGGTTTTTAATGGGTTTTATAATTTTTTCCTTAAAAATTACTTGGAGGGTTTTTAATAATTTTTCCTCAAAAAATTTTGAGGTTTTCGAAAGATTCTTACCGTTTTTTTCCTTAAAAACGATGTTTTGTATGGTCTTCTGTAAGAAGAAATGCGTGGAATTTATTTGAGGGTTTTTACCGTTTTTTTTCTGAAAAAACGATGCTTTGTAAACTTCAGTTTCAGGGTTTTGCGATTTTGTCCTCAAAAATCGTGGTTTCTTGTAGTTTGTTCTGGAGCGTCGTGCTCATCTGCAAAAGTCTGGAGGGTTTGCCGATTTTTCCTCAAAATCGTGGCAGCTGTTTTTCGGTGTCTCTAGCTACAGGGAGGGACAACTTTGTTACCCAACATCAAGTTGGACGTTTTGTGAAGATTTTTGGTTATTTCCGGAAGTTCTGCAGTTTCTGGAAGGGTTGGTGGTAGAGTCGGTGGCAGGCTCTTGTCTTTTGTGGCAGAACGTTCTTTGTTACTGTGGGTAGTTAGAACGATGACCATTAAGGGAGGGTATTAAATATATTAGATAATGTAATATTAATGGTCATCTTTAGTCGTTAGGGTGTTTCCTACTTTTTAGCTTTTATTTCTTAGTTAACGATTGTTTCATTTAGAAACATCGTCCTTGTAAAATCTATTTAAGGAGCTCGTCTCCTTTGTTAATATATCGAATATCGAATATTGAATATCTTATCAAGTACACCTATTTTTCTTTTAAATTATTGTTGAAGTATTTCACCTTCTATTATTGTGCTTTTATGAGTTAAAAAATAATAATTACTCAAAGTTTTGTATTCTAGTAGTTTCAAATTGATTGTTGGACCCTTAAATGTAATTGTTGTATTTAGTTTATAACCTCTTGTGTATGTGTTTAAACCTATTCAATTCTTGTGCACTTGTATTGTCTAGTCTCTAAACGTAGCTAAACAATGCAAGCATTTAGTCATTGGATTTATTTTCAGTCAAAAATATAGAAAATTGTTTGCCTGAAGTTGAAGAGCATCTCAGCCTTTTTGCCTTAGGTGAATTCATGAGATCATATTTTCAGTTTTATTCAGCTTAAGCATGAATTACCCCTAAAAAAACTATAAAGATTGTGAATAGCGAATACTTATTGTTCATAGTAGATCAGTTTTTATTTTACGATGAGCTTTCCCTCCTAATTTGGCAAGCTGTTCTACTACACCGTTTTGTTTTCTGTTGCATTGAAAGACGCAAATTCAAACACTAACAATTAGAACCCTAGGGTTGTTGTGAATAAAGGGAAAAATGTTGTGTATTTTTCAATGCTGATAGGTGTCTGTGTAGATGATAGTTCTTCAGCTAATGATGGTGACAATGTTCATTCTGCTTATCCTGTTATTCCTGTAAGATGCTCTCCAGATGTTTGGCTACAAGAATGTGTGGATTTTAGGATTCAGTCTCTTAAGAAGAGAGTGGAGGGTTTCATTAATAATTTTGATGATAATGAAAATAAGAAAAATGGTTAAGGTGATACTTGGTGATTTGGCTGTTTGCATGAGTTTCTTTTTGGCTGTTGGACATGCTAATGTTCTTCTTGGTTACTTATATGGTGTCTTTGACTTTTCTTGGTATTATGAGACTCTATAGGATGATTCTTGATGTTCCTTTGTTTGAAGCTTCTAAGGACATGGCTGGCAGTCTTGCTGATGTATATTATTTTTGGTCAGACTAAACTTTTTCTGTGCTTTCTTCAAGTTTTTGATGATATGGTTTATGGTTTTTCATTCCTGGACTGATGTTTGGAATGCTGAAGACTTCCGCTCCTAATGTCGGCTTAAGATCTTTGTAAAAAAATTATGCCCATTCCAAAGCTATATTTTTGTTTGTACTATTTCTAATATGATGGTACGTCCCTTATTAATGTTGATCCAACTTATTCTAATTTAATGATAATCTTTCTGTACTAACCTAATACTTATGAATTTGAACTAATAATCCACAGCATTTGCTTTCTACCAAGAGAACAAATGAATGTAATGCTGTAAAAGGTGTGTTATCTTCAACTCCTTGTCATAGATCTCACTAAAATGTCTCTGATCTGAAATGCATTACTTTCCCTTGTATTAGACACTCATAATATTAATGACTCATTTAGCAAGAAAGACACACAAACAGAGCTGGAGAGGACAAGTATTCAGAGCAAAACAGAGGCAAAGGTATTTTGAGTGATGTGGGCACTCAAAAAGTTGATATCGTGATGAAACATAGTCATCACTAACAGAATTGACACCATCCAAAACTGTCAAAAAGATTTACTGCTGTCAAATTTGTAACTGTGCGGCAGGATTATCAAAGACAGTTTCAACAATTGCTGAAACTGCCAAAGACAGTACAAAAAGGCAAAGTCTGCAGGGATTGAAAATGAAAAGACGTTAAAGATTACAAGTTTTGGCTACTGAAAAATCCTGGGATCCACTCCAACTTTTCTTGTAACACTTCCTCTATGATACCTCCAAGAGAGGTTATTGTCACAGCTCCATCTTAGTGTTTTCTTAGTAATTTGGTGAATTGAGTTTATATTGCTTCATCCTATGAGCCTTTCATAGTAATTTGCTTCAATTGAGCTTATGTTGCTTTAACCTGTGAGTCTTAGAGGAGTTGTAGTAGTATTAGCGAAGTATGAGGGAAGTTGCAAGGCTTGTGTAGTGTTTGGACATCAACATTTGTGCAAAGAAGTCCACTAAGGACTCTAAAAGGTAGTAAACCATTGTAATAGTTCATAAAATCGTGGCTTGAGGAGATCTCTCACTTTTCTATAGTTTTCTCTTATTTTTTATTTCTCAAAGTCAACTGTTGCTGTCTACTTCATGCTATGTGTGTTATGTGCTCTCTAATTTGATTATTTAACATAGGGACTGTTTTCCAATCTTTTCCATATGGAACAGTAACTTCATCCTTCAATGTGCATTAAGGTGAGTAAGATTTGTGCTGATGACTTGTGTGGAGGAATATCCATACTAATTATGGATTAGTCTCACACACCAAATAATATCTATAATAACAAAATAGTTCTGTTAAGTTTATTTTCCTACTTATAGATTTTCACTGTTGATGAAATGAACTTCAAAATTGATCTATGCTCTTTCAAAACAAAAGAATGTAAGAGCTTCAGAGTCATACCGATGCCCTTGTGAAAGCACTGTCTACCCACTCAGCAAGTTGCAATGCTACTTTATCCTCTGGTGGCAATGCAAAACGATGAACAGCTTCTTCTCCAATATCATATTGTGCTCTTTGCATGCACCTAAAAATAAATAGAATTGAGAAGAATTCTGATTATGTTAACCATCAGCAACCATAATACCTCCAATAATCACATTTTCAAACTATACAGCATAAGAAAAAGGTTCGTAACAATGGAAGATTCTTTTACAAATGGTTATGTAAATCATAACTCGCAGTGGACACTGATTAACTTAGAATGAAGTACTTCTTCTAAATAAACAAACTGGAATGACATAATGGATGAATGTAAACAACTCCTTGCGTGAATATTTGACCCAATCATTCTACAATTATCAACATAATTGAAGTCTTCAGAATGGGAATATATAATATAAATTATCAAAAATGATGCATATGACATCCACCAAACCCAGTAATCTATGGGACCACCAATGTTACATCAGTCTTTCATTATTGTATTCGGCAGAGATAAAATTCAGATTAAGTTCTGCAAAGATAAAATTCGCCAAAAAAAATTCATCATTAAACTCAACTAACATAAATTCAAAAATTTAGTTTTAATTTGTAATACTAAAACATGTTCAATTTAATATTTTAAAAATATTTAATTTAGATTATTAATTATTTTAAAATATCAATTTTTAAGATACTAAAAATTAAAACAATATTGATACATTTTTAATGTGTTCAATTTTTTAAAAATAAAAAATATATATATAAAAAAAAAACTAAAAATAACTGAAACATAAGATGAAATCCTCCCACAGCATCTCATCTAACCACCAGATTCAATTGAGCTTGCAGCACAACAGGAAAAGGACCCTTCAATGTTGAACTTAGTCTCACAAGATATCCAAGAGTCTCTCAAGTCTCTTCAACTCTTGTAGTCGACAGTTTGCACTCTGCATCAACACTCAACAATGGCAACCACATCTACAACAGCAACCATCATATTTACAGCAGCTCATGATACCTTTTTACTCCAAAAAAACCTAATTGAAAACTCATTTTTTTAAAATATTTTTAAAAACAAACCCTAAGCCCTTTCACCCATACAAATTTTAGGTCAAACTTAAATAATTTTTGGTGGTTCTTTTAAATTTGCCAAATTTCAAGCTTCATGGATTAAATAAAAAAAACCCAATGACAGGTCTCAAACTCTTACCAGGGTTGAACTTTAGGATCATTTTTGCTTCTTTATGAAGGTCAATTTCCATCTATTGGTCTTGATTTCCTCTTTAAAGAGTTATCACAAGGAATCCACATTTAAGGTTTCTTTATACTTGACCATTATTTCATATGGTCATTCCACAACCAAATGATTCTCTATTTCAACTAATTCTATAATACAAAATATACATAACGTCTCTTGTTCTTCCTTGAGTAGTGTCCATTTACTTTTCTCATATCTAATTTAGTATTATAAGATATAATAAAATGCTAGACTACACTCTATACACAGGCATTTATCATATTAATGTTGTAATAACACCATATTAGTTATGTCTAAAAGTAACTTATAAGCCATGTGACTTTCTCATTCAACAGAAAATAGAAGAATACAATCATTGAAATGTGTACCATCAATGCCTCTGAAACTCAATGCACTCATTCTTCCAAAATTTGAGATCAGAGCAAGAACCTAGGAAGGGTACACTAATTCAAAGTGGGGAAGTATTAAAATAATATTTATTATTTATTTATTTAATGCTCAATAGTGTATCTTATTGTAAATATTGTAATAAGATTGCTTTTGATCTTATCTACAGTTTCAATAGAAACTTGCTTATTTTGTAAGTCTTGTAAACTATTTATTGAGCACCTTGCTAATTGTTAATAACGAATATTCTACCAATTACCTATGTAATATGGTATCAGAGCCCAAATAAATAATTTTGAAAAATTTTATAATTTATTTTCGAAATTATTTTTGCTTTAAAAAAATTCGAAATTATTTTTGTAAAATCTCCCACCTGTGTGCTTCTGTTGAGGTCGTGGCTCATCTGAAAAATTTGTGGCTCTTCTAGGAAGAAAAGAAAAAAATCATGAGTTTTTAAATGCTGTAATTCAAAAAATTTATGTGAGAAACGCAAGATCTTCTTCCTCACTCCTAGTCGGATTCATCTCTGGTCACCATTTTTGCCTCTTTCAGTTTGCGCGACATTTTATGTTGCCCGTGCGACCAGACCCACATTTTTTTCCTTGCGTTTTGGGCTGCGTGTTTTTGCCCTGGATTTAAGACACAATTTGTTTCGAACACACCCTCTATTCTCTACAACTTTGGATGCGATTGTCCTTGCATTTGGGCCATTTTTTAATTCATTTCACTTCTTCTCTGAACCAGGTCACGTTTTGTCTCAGTTTCTTGGCAAGATTTTTGAACGCATTTGGTGCCTTTCTTAGCCGTGTTTTTCCTTGCTTCTTGATCATGTGACTCCTTGTATCTCTTGGGCACCGACTTTTGGTTCTTTGTGGTTGTATTTCTGGCGTTTTTCAAAAAAAAATTCTGCAATTTTTTTTTGAGCTTTTGATGACCACCTAGGGTTCCAGAAAACTTGACTAGGGTTTTGACCCTTTGTTTCAAGGCGAAAAAATTTATTGACTTCAGATTCCTTGTGGGTTTTTCGAGTGCTCAACTGGGTTGATCTCCAATTTTTCTGGGTGCATCGTTTTCCGTGTCTCGAATTTTGTGCCAACAGATTTGCATTGTTTTTCGTGCCAATACCTGCCTCAGCATATTGAAACTTGTGCCTTGAACAATGTGAAGATGGCTTCTTTGACCAACATTATGTTGGAAGGTTTTCAGTGTTTCAACGGCAATAATTATAACACCTGGAAGCAACGGATGATGGCCATCTTTGAATACCACTGCCTTGATCAAATGATTTTGGGCAATGTTCCTCGACCCACCACTGCAGACAAAGCCCAAGAGAAGTTCGATGAGCAAAATCGTGAAGCGGTGATGCTTATCAAACTTTCAGTAACCGATGATCAGCTACCTCAGATTCCGCTTGGAAAAACTGCAAAGGAAATTTGGGACCATTTGAAGGGTTTGCATGAAACCTCCGACAAAAGCCGTGCATTCTTCCTGAAAAATATGTTGTTTTCTATCATGATGGATGAGAAGACCACCTTGTAGACGCACCTAAACAAAATCCAAGAGATCCGAGATCAATTGGAGGCTATTGGTCGGAAAATGGAGAAGGAAGACATGGTCGTAATCACTCTAAAAAGCCTACATAAGTCTTATGAACATTTCATAGAGACTCTCAACATTACGCCTGCTAATGTTGACCTGAAGTTTCCAGAGCTTTGTACTATCCTCCTGCAGCAGGACCACTGGAAACAACAATTTGGTAGTAGTGGTTCATCATCCTCTACAAAGCAAGCCTTTGCAGCTAAAACTCAATTTAACAACAAAGGGAAAGGTCAGCCTTCGCAACAAAAAGGCTCAGAACAACCTCAGGACAGCTCTAAGAAAAAGAGCATTCAATGCAATTATCGCCACAAATTTGGTCACATGAAGAAGGATTGCCGTCAACGTTTGGCTTCTAAACAAAAGAAGCAGGGAGGGTCTCATCAAAACACACATGTTGCCGAGCACACTAAGCAAAAGGAATTTGCCTTTTATGCTTTTATGGCTAAAAGGCCTACAGATCATGTAAAGTCCTTTGCCTGGTACATAGATTCAGGTGCTTCGCGACATTTCACTCATCGACGTGACTGGTTTTCCGACTTCTCTCCGTTCATTGACTCAGTTGTTTTTGGAGGAGGTGAAGAATACACAGTTGTCCGTAAGGGCACTGTTCAGATTCGGTCTTGGGGGAGGAATCTCATATTCCTCAATGTCTACTATGTTCCTAGCATGGAACTAAACCTTCACTCAGTCAATCAGATCATGCGGCATTCTCCTCAGATGGATGTGGTTTTCAGCTCGCACAAATGTTCTATTGTAGATCAGGAGACTCACACAACGGTGGTCGTTGGTATTGAGGATCATGGCCTCTACAGGCTTGTGGACACAGGTGATTCTCTGGAGTTAGCCATGACAGCCAGAAACTCTACTCTCACGAGTCTATGGCATCAGTGATATGGGCACTTGAATGTGCACTATCTCTCTCAGCTGACATTCAGACTCAGCATCACGACGTTTGTGGCACTTGTTAGGCCGAGAAACAACATCGGACATCGTTTCTAGATGGTGACTCATGGCGAGCTTCTAAGGTACTGCAATTAGTTCATGCTGATATCTGTGAGCCTATGAATACTCTTTCTATTACTGTTTGTAGATATTTCTTGCTATTTGTTGATGATTTCAATAGGAAAATGTGGGTGTATTTTCTTAGACAGAAATCAAATGTGTTTAATGTATTTCAAAAGTTAAAGGCCTTAGTAGAAATAGAGTTTGGTTCTTGCATTAGCACTCTTAGGTCAGATAATGGGGGGGAATTTTGTTCTACTGCATTCTCCAACTTCAGAGATACACATAGGATTAAACGCCAGTTAACCACACCCTACACTCCTCAGCAAAACGGTGTTGTAGAGCGACGCAACCGTACAATTGTTGAGATGGCCCGCTCCATGTTGCAACATAGGAGTGTTCCTAACAAATTTTGGGCAGAAGCAATTTTCACTGCAATCTATCTCCTTAATCGATCAGCTACCCATGTCGTTAAAGGGAAGACTCCTGAGGAAGCTTGGGCTGGTCGAAAACCCAGAATCAGTCATTTGAAATTTTTTGGCTCTTTGGCATATGTATGGATTCCAAGAGTCAAAAGCTTATGTTCACAGGGTACAATGACAACCATAAGGCTTATCGGCTGATTGACATAGACACTGATCGTTTTGTCTTCAGTCAAGATGTTGTCTTTGATGAAGAACGAGGACCGTTTCACCTTTCCTCACTTGTTCAACATTCAGAGGATCAGCCCTTGAAGGCTTCTGGTTTGGGTGTTTGTCTTCCATTAGGTCTATCTGATGGGAGGGATGATGCAGATTCTATCTTTGATGATGCCCAACCTGATTTTTCTCTAGATGATCTTGATTTTCTACCTGCTGAACTAGCTTTAGATTCACAACCAATTCCAGCTCCTCCTGTTGCATCTGATGTTGGCACTTCTTCTCATAGGCCTAAATGGTGGGCTAAGACTATTGGAGATCTTCATCATGATGAGCTCATTGAGGGGAGATCATCCAGAAACAAGAGCAAACAGCAACATACAGTTAACTTTGCTCTCATGGCCAACATTCACAGTGTCTATGAGCCTCAAACATATTCAGAGGCTAAAGGAATTCCTGAGTGGGAAAAGGCTATGGAGTCTGAATACCAAAGTCTTCAGAAGAATAACACTTGGGTCCTTTCTACTCTTCCTCCAGGGAAGAAGCCCATTAGCTACAAATGGGTGTATAAGGTGAAATACAAAGCTGACGGAACCCCTGACAAGTACAAAGCTCGTCTCGTTGCTAGGGGGTTCTCACAAAAAGAAGGCATTGACTATGAAGAGACCTTTGCTCCTACAACCAAGATGAGTACCATTCAGCCCGTCCTTGCCTTAGCAACCCAATTTGGTTGGAAAGTCCATCAGATGGATGTTAAGAGTGCTTTCCTCAATGGTGAGTTGAAGGAAGAAGTCTACATGATGCAGCCTTCAGGGTTCAAGGTTGTTGGTAAAGAACACAAGGTGTGCAGATTGGTCAAAGCACTCTATGGCTTGAAACAGGCTCCTTGGGCTTGGTACATCAAGATTGACAAGTACCTTATAGATCATGGATTTCAGAGGAGTCAATCTGACTCTAATCTGTATGTCAAACATTCTGGTAATTATATCCTTATTCTTGTTGTCTATGTGGATGACTTGATCATTACTGGCAGCTCGACACATTTGATCACTAAGATCAAACAGGACTTGTGCAACACATTTGACATGACAGATTTGGGACTTCTGCATTATTGCTTAGGTGTTGAGGTTTGGCAAACTGAGAGCAGTATCTTCATCTCCCAGTCCAAATATGCTCGAAGTCTACTGGATAAGTTCTGAATGCAGGATTGCAAACCTGCCTCCACACCCATGGAAAAAGGGTTTAAGATGTTAGCTAAGTCAGACTCACCAGTAGTTGATGAATCATTGTTCAAACTTCAGGCAACTAGTGGGCAGCCTCATCTATCTCACTACCACTAGACCTGACCTCAGTTTTGTAGTGAGCTACATTTCACGCTTCATGAGCCCCCAAGGCTGATCATTGGGTAGCAGCCAAGCGTGTGCTACGTTATGTGAAAGGCACTTCTGATTATGGAATCTTGTACACTCAGAGTCAAGATTCTCGACTCAATGGTTTCAAAGAAGTAAAGCCTTTTAGGAAAAAACGACATCAGTGGGAGGCTCTTCCAACTGCCATGCAGCAAACAATATTCAAAGCACTTCATCTCTTCGGGGGTGGAGTAATTTTCTTTTAAGTAATGTTCTTTTTCTTTTTGTTATGTCATAATGTTTTTCCCCGTTCTGTGATGTTTTGTCGTGTTTTAGGTGATTTAAGTAGTCTTGTTATAGGTGATTTTTAGGAGTACTCTAGTATTAGGTGATTAGGAATGAAGTCTTGACTCCAATGCCCAATTTTTAAGTCATTGGTCTACAAAACTCAGAGATTCTCGGATTCTCCTATGCCGTAGGTATCCAACATGGTCACTAGACGGAGCCTATGTTGTACGCAAACCAATTTTTTTGCATCATTAAGGCATTTTGCTTAAAATGGTCTAAACCTTGTTAAAATGATGTCAAAACATAGTTTTTGGGCAATTCAAGTATGGGCAAGGAGTCAATGTGATGCCATGAAGATACTGGCAAAATTTGAAAAAATTGAAAATTAGGGTTTCTAGACCCCTATTTTTAGGTCAAAAACCCTAAAAAATTGAAACTCGTCAGAATTGGCTGAAAATTGTTTTGATTGGCTTCAAGATCACAATGGTGAAGTCAGATTCAGTTAAAACTCGGTTTAAGATTGGTGGGTAATTTTCATTTTTTTCAAGTGAGAAGTTAGGTTCTCTGAGCTCATCAATGGCAGATGGCCAGGTGCCAGATGTTGAAAGCTAAGCTCAAAATGCTTTGGTGATGTTTCTATGGCGCGTTTTGTCCGAAAAGTTACTTCGTCTCGAAGGGGTTTTTCGATGAGGTGAAGATGCTGTAAAAATGGCTAACTCTGAAATAAAAAGCGCAACTCTGAGCTAAGGGCGCCCTTGATTCTGGAGGCCTAGTTCAACATTTTGTGACTTGTCTCTTCCAAAATATCTTCTCCGGAAACCTGCTAGCTTTGCGATGAGCCAACCAGCCAATCGAACGGACCAGTATATCACCTAAAACTAGAGATTGAACGCAAAACGACGGAAATTGAAAATGACTAAGTCTGGAGTGAAAAGCCCACCTCTCAGCCAAGGGTGCCCATCTTTTTGGAGCTCCAGATGAGGATTCTTGATCGTGTGACACCTACAATGTCTGTCTCAGACTTGATCTAGCTTCACAACGCATCCGTCAGCGGGTGATTCCAAGTTACTGAGTTGTCGTGATCAAGAGTCAAACATAGGGTTTCAGTCATGGTCAGAATTATCTAGAATTGCCAAAAGCGCCCCTGGCCCAAGGTTTTCGAGCCTTGAATTTATATTGTTTGATGATTTCAAGTACTCATCCTGTCTGTGTCAGGTTCAACTTTTCGTTGCATATCTCAATCAGGTTAGAGGATGTCTCAGCAGCCTGCAACTGGAGATTGAGTGAATTTTAGCCAATTTTTGAAATAACTAAGTCTGGGAGGAAAAGCACCCTTGGAGACCAAGGGAGCCCATGTTTTTGGACTGTCAAATGATGTTTTTACAAGAAAGTGCTCTCCAAGAGCTCTTGTTCAAAATTCAGTCTGCTTCGCAATAAGCCAGTTAGCTCGTTCTGAAGTTTTGCCTAACACCGGGAAGCATAAAGTGAAGTGAGGTCAAAATCATAATGAAAATGATGGAAAATGCCTGAAAATTTTTGAAGTCGAGGTCAAAAAGCGACCCTAGAGGCCAAGGGTGCCCTTCATTTTGAGGCCTCAAGTGGATGAATTAGGGTTTGTCACCTCAAGGAGTCTTTTTGTCAGATTTCATCCTGCTCTTCAACGAAACTATCAGCTAGTCAATCCAACATATCAACCAATCAGAATCAGTGGTCGAACGTGAGCTCCGGTAAGGTTTTCAAATTCAAGTTTTCAGAAAAATTTCGGTGAGGTTGACTTTGGAACTCAAAAAAAGAAGTGTACATGAAGAGAGGATTCAGTTAACTAAAATTAACTCTTTAGTTTACTGTTTTCAAGGTCGACTTCTTCTAAGCCTATTTTTGGCTTGTAACTAAGCGAGATCGGCTTGCATGCGCCAGTTAACTGAACTATCGAAGGTGGCACCCTATTTAGGGTATATTTTTCATTCAGTTAACTGTTTTGAGAGCCAATCACAGGCCATGCATGGGTTTTGAAGGTTCAGTTAGAGTTCAAGCGCATTTTCCAAGGTTGTGCATCCATTTATGACGCCTTTGAGAGTTAATTCTTATTTATTAAGCATATGGCGTCCACTATTTCTCATTCTGAGTTGATTCAACACGCCTTTCTTGAGCAATTTTTAATCTGAAGATGCTACAGGTGTCAAAATTCAGTGATCTTCGTAGCTACAGATTCAGAATTTTTAGAGGAAGGATACTTCAAACTTCATTTTCCGTTTGCATGCAAGTTTCACCAAACCCATTTCAAGCATAGGCGAATTTCTACAGAAGAAGAGAGAAAACAAACAAATAAAAAACTTATATCTTCTGTCTTATTTTCCTCTATTCTCATCTTAGGTGTTCTTCGCATGTCAAAGAAAACGGCAAAATCTTCAGAAACAGAGCATCTGGGTCCATATAGTTCAGCATCAACGACAATACCCATGTCTTAGATTATTTTGTGAAAATTGTCCTGCTGCCTCTATTCTAGAGCATTATGCGTTTTTTCCATAATTCTCTTTGCATGTGGGCCTAAAACACATTTTTTTCAAAATCTATCAATCTAGGTCATCTTAGAATTCAGTTCTACATGAAACCCATGTTCCATATTTTCACAGAAAAAATTGCCCCAGTGCCCTTAATTGCCAATTCAAATCTCAATTGAAAACGTTTTGCATGCGGGCCTAAATCTCACTTTTTCACAATTATGTTGATCTGGGTCATCTTAGAATTCGATTCTACAGAAAACCCACATCTCAAAAAAAATTGTGAAAATTGCTCTCCGACGAGGTATTTTTAGCCTCATCTGAAGTGATTTTTGGCTTTCTGGAGAAGTTGTCAGAATATAGCCATGTTCACAGTCAACAGGCGAGTTTTTTAGAATGCAGTTCACGCAAACTAAATTCAAGACCAAGTTAGTCTTAATTCATGATTTCATCAGAAAAGTTGACACTGATTTGTATCAAACGCATCCAGAAGGTTGGGAGGCGTAGTCACTCAAGTCCACATGGTTTCATGCCTTGTATAGCTGATTGTCTTCCAAGACCAATTTAGGGGGTTGATACCCTTGGAATTCTGCGTGCAGGGCGAGTTTGTGTGCATTTCTCACAACCAGAGTGTTCGCGGTCAAACTTCGTAGTTTCGTCATGCAACACTCTTCCATTGAGAGGAATCAAGAAAAGCGTCAGAGGCGTCAAGCTGCAGAAGAAACAAAGGCCATCACTCCATTTACGAAGCCGCCAAAGTCACTCAGATCCCGTGCCATTATCTTCATGAAGATGGTGCGTATGTTGAGCTTGATGCAGTGCAGACTGAGTTTGAGGAACTGATTCGTGATAACCTAGGTGGAGATTCCGAGGCGTCCAAGTTGGATGAGTTCTCAATGATGACTACCAGTTTCAAACAGTCAACTACAGAAGTCAAAGACAGTCAAAGGGCGATCAAGGATGCAGAGAAGGAGTTGAACAGGGAGTTCATCATCGTGGATAGCGTCAGAGTGCCAAATGATGACACAATCGACAAATTCTTGGACGAGGTGATAAACAGAGAGGGCTTGTAGTTGACGCCCAATTGGATCCTGCAATTATTTACGAGGATAAGTCAGAAGCAACAATTAACTCAAAGTCAGTTCTTGAGTTTTCCTTGTTGATATCAGGCATGTCTATCTCATTCTTGGAGATATCTTCGCAGAAGGATAGACTTTCAATTAGGACCAATTAACTGATGGTAGTTATCAGTTAGCTTTATTTCCAATAAGGACGTGTATGTTGCACATGTCCAATTAGCATTGTTTGTATCGGTTAACTGATGGTAGCTTTCCAGTTCACTGTATAGTTTCTTTCATTTAGACTTAGATGAATAAATCTCGCATGCTGCGAGACTGTAGTTAACTCAAGGTGATTTTAGGGTTGCCTACACCTTTGATGTCTATAAATAAGAGCTTTCAGCTCATTTGTAAATAACTTTTGCACGAGAGAGTAATATATGCTATGTCGCCTTTGCCTGTAATATTGCCTATTTTGTATCTGTTCACAAGTATTTATTTTGATGATGAATTGTTATGCCACTCGGGTTTCATGCAATTATTATGGTGAATGTTGATCTTAGTTAAATGGGGTTGCTAGTTTGATCGTTATTGTATGCGTGTTCCGTCTATGCAATACACTATCCTAGTTGCTTACCTTATGTTTTGTTTCTAATAAGCCTATTCAGATGAGTAAATTGATGTGCCACCTTGCCCTCATGTTGCAAACCTGTACTTAAAGCTTATCGTTTGATGTGCGTGTTAATAAACTTATTCAGCCAAGCAAATAGTTGTGCCACGTTGCCTTCACATTGTGAATCTATGCCTAGTTTATCGTGTATTTGTTTGTTTCTAATGAATTTCTTCCCAGCCAAGCAAATAGTTGTGCCACCTTGCCTTCACGTTGTGAATCTGTACCTGAAGTTTATCGTATAATCACATTCTTGCTCCGTTTCCTCATGCTTTGTTTTCTTGAGGAGATTGGATAGTTTAAAGCTTTAGTTTTTAGTTGTAGTTAAGACCTGCAAAACCAGAGAAAACCCTTAGCTACAACGTCCTTGGTTTCCTTAACCTTGTGCCTCTTCCAGCTGAGTCGAAAAAAATGGGTTTAGATTACTTTACTTTAGAAACGCATATCAGCAAAAGAGGGAGTTTCCCCTCCTAATTTGAAGAGCACTCATTACGCAGTGTGCATAGCTATCTGTACCAACTCACACTCCAAAGGTGTTAGTTATTACACCAACAGTACAAAGACCAAAAATTGATGGGCATCCACTTCAATGTCTGGACTCTCGAGTCATTACATACTCTTCATCGCTAAGGTAAAAGAATTTTGATCAAATAAGACTCAAATTAGAAACAAAAAATAACTTCAACTCTTGCTGATTTTGAAACCATCATAAAGATGCTTTGTTAAAATTGTTTGTTTGTTTCTAATGACTTGATCCCAGAAGTTCAAAATGTCACTTGAATTGATCTTTGGGAGAGTTTAAAAACAAATACCTAACGTCTAGAAAAGATAGTTCTTTATTTGAAAAAAAAAAAATCACAAATTTGGGTTAGGTGGATCATTATTAATTTATTAAACAATCTACTTGTGATGAAAGACATAAGAAATCAACTTGCCACTATCAATATACCAATAGATGAAGATGCATGGTTGCTTTAATCATCAATATTTTGTCACCATTGTTTGAAACGTTTGTGGAGTCTTTAAATTTGTTTCTAGAGAGGCAAACTCTCACATTTGAAAATGTCAATTCATATTTCTTGCAAAAAAACAAAGACAAAAGAAAATGGCTGAATCCCGTTCTAGACAATTTGAGGGTGCACTTGCTACACAATATAAGACCAAAACAAATAAAACTGGCTTCTAACATGCAATCCAAACCATTGTACCATTACACTCTAAGAACTCATGACTAATCCCACCATCTACCTCATTTATTGTGTCATTTCCCAAGTATTTCAAAAGTTGGCTCTATATTTTTTCATGTATACCTTTCTTTGTATTGGCTCACTTTTACACTTATGAGAGGACAAATAAAAGCAAGAGAAGATTGGAAATTTTCAGTTCAAGGTTAAGGCTAGGGCATTCTAAATTTTCAATTTTAACTTTGAATAGATAATTTTTTTAGTTAAATTTTGAACACTAATGAGGGTTTTCTTTTAATTGTATCCTATTGAGGTTCAATTTAAAATATTCCATTGCCCCTAAGTTAGTAGGTTGTGTTTGATGATGGGAGAACTTGCCTACTATATTAGGACCAGCTATATATTTTTTTGCATTAACCCTCTTAGATAGAAGTAAAATAATTGTTTTTAAAAATTCTATTAGTTTTTTTTCATAAATGGATTTTTCAATGTAATATACTTATTTATAATTGTTATGTACTAAATTTGACATAAATAACAAAAAAAATCTTTATCTTTATGAATATGATTTTCATATTTAAGTTACCCAAGATATTTCTATTATAAGCCCATGTAATTGGATTCCATTCACACTTAAACCACAGTGTATCAAATTCATAGCAACAAAAATCTTTTGGGGAATAAATCAGCAAACCAAAAGTATAAGATTTTTTGAAAAAATCGTGAAAAAATCGGATTAAAAAAAAACTTAAAAAATTATAGAACAAGAGATAAAAACTATTTTTTTTTAAATCGAAAGGCATTTCTATAGCATAGAGATATAGAGAGCAAATAAAATAAAGAGTTTAACTAATGAAATGTAGAAAATAGATTTTTGTAGTTTATATTCATATCGCTGATTACATTCATTGCATTGCACATCTTTCAAACTCAAAGCATTACTTCACATTGCATAACAAATAACTAGATGCTAATAGATGACAAAATTTCAATTACAATATAGTTTTTTACAAAGTCAACCTAAGCAATTATGCAATTACTTCACATTGCATAACTAATAACTAGGAGCAGCTGCCAATTGCTTTAGCTTGTCATGGCATTCCATGAGACCACATTTCTTTGAGGCATTTTTTCAAAAAGTTCACTACCTTCCTGCTATGGCTAAAAGCCTACAACAGGTGCTTTTGAACAAGCTATGGATGCTTGGAAAAAATCTATAAAGCATAATAGTAAGCAATAGCATAGACAAGGCAGTGAACTTTTTGAAAAAATACCTCAAAGAAATGCGATCTCATGGTGATGGAATGCCATGACAAGCCATATACAAGGCAATGAACTGTTTGAAAAGATGCCTCAAAGAAATGTGGTCTCATGGTGATGGAATGCCATGATGAATGCCTATGGTGATGGATTGTCAAGGCATTCCATCACCATGAAAACATATTTCTTTGAGGCATATTTTCAAATAGTTCACTGCCTTGTCTATGGTACGACATTTTTCATACATATCTACCAGAGCATTTTATCAAACAGTTCACTGCCTTGCTGCTATGGCTAGATGCCTAAAACAAGTGCTTTCAAACAAGCTATGGATGCTTGGAAAAAATCTATCAAAGCATAATAGTAAGCAATAGCATAGACAAGGCAGTGAACTGCTTGAAAAAATGCCTCAAAGAAATGTGGTCTCATGGTGATGGAATGCCATGACGAATGCCTATGGCTATGGATTGTCATGGCATTCCATCACCATGAGACCACATTTCTTTGAGGCATTTTTTCAAATAATTCACTGCTCTGGAATGCCATGACAAGCCATATACAAGGCAGTGAACTGTTTGAAAAGATGCCTCAAAGAAATGTGGTCTCATGGTGATGGAATGCCATGATGAATGCCTATGTTGATGGATTGTCAAGGCATTCCATCACCATGAGAACATATTTCTTTGAGGCATCTTTTCAAATAGTTCACTACCTTGTCTATGGTACGACATTTTTCATACATATCTACTAGAGCATTTTATCAAACAATTCATTGCCTTGCTGCTATGGCTAGATGCCTAAAACAAGTGCTTTCAAACAAGATATGGATGCTTGGAAAAAATCTATCAAAGCATAATAGTAAGCAATAGTATAGACAAGGTAGTGAACTGCTTGAAAAAATGCCTCGAAGAAATGTAGTCTCATGGTGACAGAATGCTATGACGAATGCCTATGGCTATGGATTGTCATGGCATTCCATCACCATGAGACCACATTTCTTTGAGGCATTTTTTCAAATAGTTCACTGCTTTGGAATGCCATGACAAGCCATATACAAGGCAGTGAACTGTTTGAAAAGATGCCTCAAAGAAATGTGGTCTCATGGTGATGGAATGCCATGATGAATGCCTATGGTGATGGATTGTCAAGGCATTCCATCACCATGAGAACATATTTCTTTGAGGCATCTTTTCAAATAGTTCGCTGCCTTGTCTATGGTACAACATTTTTCATACATATCTACCAGAGCATTTTATCAAACAGTTCACTGCCTTGCTGCTATGGCTAGAAGCCTAAAATAGGTGCTTTCGAACAAGCTATGGATACTTGGAATTTTTTTGTCAACGCATAATATTAAGTAGTAGCATAGACAAGGCAGTGAATTGTTTGAAAAAATGCCTCAAAGAAATGTGGTTTCATGGTGATGGAAGGCCATGACAAGCCATTGAACTGTTTCAAAAAATGCCTCAAAGAAATGCAGTCTCATGGTTATGGAATGCCATGACAATCATCACCATTAGACCGCATTTCTTTGAGGCATTTTTTTAAACAATTCACTGCCTTGTCTATGCTACCACATTTTTCATACATGTCTACCAAAGCATTTTGTCAAAGAGTTCACTGCCTTGCTGCTATGGCTAAAAGCCTAAAACAAGTGCTTTCAAACAAGCTATAGATGCTTGGAAAAAATCTGTCAAAGCATAATAGTAAGCAATAGCATAGACAAGGCAGTGAACTGCTTGAAAAAATGTGTTCTCATGGTGATGGAATGCCATGACGAATGCCTATGGCTATGGATTGTCATGGCATTCCATCACCATGAAACCACTTTTCTTTGAGGCATTTTTTCAAATAGTTCACTGCTTTGTCTATGCTACGACATTTTTCATACATGTCTACCAAAGCAT
This sequence comes from Sequoiadendron giganteum, assembly GCA_007115665.2. Taxonomy (NCBI): domain Eukaryota; kingdom Viridiplantae; phylum Streptophyta; class Pinopsida; order Cupressales; family Cupressaceae; genus Sequoiadendron; species Sequoiadendron giganteum. The sequence continues at coordinate 825,523,739 of CM021102.1, forward strand.
TTTATCAAACAGTTCACTGCCTTGCTGCTATAGCTAAAAGCCTAAAACAGGTGCTTTCGAACAAGCTATGGATGCTTGGAAAAAATCTATCAAAGCATAATAGTAAGCAACAAGCTATGGTCTCATGTATTTTTTTCGCATGAAAATCAGCACGATTTTATTCGCGATTTTTTGCAGGTTTTAAATACAGTTTTTGCTGATTTTGCAGTTTTAAATGGGAAAAAATCGTTGACCAAAAAGTCAAATTTTTTTCAAAAAATCGGGGAAAAAATCGTCCAACCTGCAGATTTTTTTAAAATAGGGATTAATCGGGTTTTTTTGCAGATTTCTGTTACTATGGTATCAATCATAGAAGCAAAAATCTTTTGGGGAAAAAGATCGGCAAACCAAAAGTATAATATGTTTTCAAATCAGGAAAAATTTGTGTTTAAAAAAACATTGAAAAAATAATCACAAAAATAAATCTTAAGGCTGCTAGCCTCAGATATGTTTTAAGTAGGGCATAACTGTTGTGATATAATAAATTTTTAACTCTCTCCACAGGGGGGAAAAAGGTGAAAAAAAAGTGAAAAGCGGAATCTTAAGTCCAAAAAAGTAAAAACTATTACTGGATTGGTTGGCACAAAACATCCTGAGATAAATCATTGTTACTAAACAAGTATTTGCAATAGTAATACCCAGATTCAAAGTATACACAAAATTGCAACAATGATTGAATCATATGAACTTACAAATTTAACAATGTTGAAGGTGCTGCACGCAATATTGCCAAAGCTTCCTTCCAGTTCCACTGTCGTTCAGGAGAAGGCAGAAGACGTTTCAAAACTGAGAGCCGCCATTCCCAATCCTCGACAAACTGCTTCACAGTGGAAGCTCTCCATTCCCATGCCTGCTTACCAGCTCCTCCTACAACTGCACTCCAGGATGGCTTGACTTCGACTTCAAACCCAGCAGATGGTAAGCACTGATACAACAACTTGAGGATAAAACCAATCACTGCAACAACTGATTGATTTTCACTTTTATTTTGGCTCGGTAAGGCAAGTTCTTCCCTGGCAGATGCATTTGAAATTCTTGCATGCAGGTGAGATAACCTAGACTGGTTCATACTTATAGAAATGTCATCCATATGAAGAAGTGAAATAATGATGTTCATCATCCACAGCTGCAACGAATGAAAATCCATCAACGAATAAATGAATCAAATCCATGGCATATATTTTAAAGAACAGAGAAATTTGCTAATAAGAGCAAGTAAACAAGACAAATTTTCTTAGGAACAATTGATCAATAAATACACAATAGATTAGGTACCAAGATATGAATCTAATCAAGAGCAGATAAAGCATGCATCTTCTGGGGTGTGAAATGCCATATTTTTTAAGCTACTACCCACAAAAACTTGCTTCTGTGGCCATGAATAACAGTCATATAGACTTTCAGCCCAAATATAGAGACCATACAGACCTAAGATTGGTACCTCCTATACAAATATTTGCCAAAATGGAAATGCAGATAATATTCCTACATGCAAATTGCCATATCTCTGTTCTACGTAACCAAAAAATTTGCATGATGCAAACACATTGTAGGTAAATGGAAACCAAGAACAAATATTGCTGCATGTTAATGCCAAATTTGTAAATTTAGAGTTTAAAGAAAAGGCAAATTGTATATAATGCTATGCAAACTGCAATTGACAGAAACTTTAGTATCCACAAAAAAACCTAAGTTAAGAAAAAACGTAAGTTAAGAAAAAAACATACCTTTCGTGGAGGACTCCCAATTGCCTCTAAATGATCCTGAAGTTCTTTCAAAAACCACAATGCCACCTGATCATTTGTTTTGATACCATCATCAGACATACTTCTTCTCTCCATGATCCCCAAAGCAAGAACAGCAGACTGTAGGCCATAGTGCATATGAAGCAGTTCAACATCCTGCAATCTAAATATCTCCCAACAAATACACAATGAGATTTTGCCAGCCATACTCCCATCAAATTGACAAGAATAGCTCAAACAAACACTACAAAAAATGACATTATAGAAGATTAAAGAATTTGTACATATGGAAAATTTTATTATCAAATTCTAATTAGCAAAGACTGTCAGGTACGAAAAAAATGGTTCTTGAGCTTCTCACCTATGCCATGCTGCAGTTGCACATGGAACAGGTTGCATATTCACAAGTTCCAATGCATCCTTAAACTTAATGTCTGGAACAACATCAAATAACACCTACAAAGAAAAAACACACCAAATACTTGATTCGTACGGCATTACAAACAAATAAAAGCAAATACCTGATCATTACAAAATTAGTAATAAAAGAAAGGATTAGATTATATTAATCCCCATCAATGGCCAAAGTAGTAACAGAGCACAAAAGTGTAGTAAGTTGCAAAAGCTAATCAGTAATACAAAATGAGCAAGAAAAAAAACAAAACACATCTAAAACTGAAACTAGGAATTTGAAGAACCGAATAAGCATGGGTAAACCCTAGATAAAATATACAAAAGCCATATGCTACAAGATACAGGATTGTTTTGCATCTTCCTCAAAATGGTAATGCACATCTGCCCCTATAGCCTAAGATGTAAACAGAAGAGGATAATGTATAAATACTAAGAACACAAATAAGATCTCTATGGTGCAATGGTGGCTGCAGGAAAAGGAAAACTTTGTCTGGCACATAAACTGCCATATGTGCTAATGAATACAGTAACTATCAGGTGCTTGACACCCCCAATAGCTGAAAGAGGCTACAAAAAGGAAGTAATCAATCTAGTTTCCTTCGAATGCCCTTGCAATCCCCATGTCTGAAAAGAATTGATTTAAATATTACAGAGCCAAACACCTCTAGTTTGACTAACAAAAGAGGAACAAACGGGCCCCTGAGTTTGTAAATATAAAAATAAACTTGAGTATATTCCCAAGACAAAGAGGGTAGGCACCAAATTATGATGATCTAAAGGACTCAGAATTTACAACAAATAATAGGCTAGAGAATGAGTTGTTTCATTCTCTCAACACACAACGACCTATTAGGCCCAAAACTGGGCCACTAATATTCAATCAGTATAGAACAGTGCAAGTTAATGGTTGTGGTGAAGATGAGCATCTTTGAGGACATACAATGGTGCTATCAACAACTTAAAAGAAATGCTCAACATTAAAAATTTAAAATCCATCTCAAACAAGTGAGTATATCATTGATTTATGTCCTTTATGACAGAATTAGACTCGTTGCTCAGACAAACTCCAATTGAACCAAAATGCATTCACAAACAAAATGATAAACATCAACCACTTGGTATCCATTTTGCAATACAATAGCAAGAATGTAGACTGGAGGGCATTTTCGGTTAGAAGCAAGGAATAAAACACACAGCTATTAACCTAAATCAGGGATTTATTAAATTGTAAAGAAAACTTGTCCTAGAGGTCAAGTCAATTTTAAAAAACTAAAGCATAGAAAGATGCCCACAAGAAGCGATACTTATCCTATGCTTCCAAACAAAATACAATGAATGTGTTTATGAGAACAAACAAACATCCACCAAGCAAGATAAATTCACCGAAATCATAATTGAGTCAGTTTCAGACTGACATTGACTCAGACACCTGCATGACCACTCCTTGTCATGTTTATACTTTTTGGTAAATATAAAATATGTTAATGTCCATGTTTTTTAAATTTCAACTTCTTTTATTTTGTTTAAGTTATTTTTAGGTAAGTTAAATTTATTTGTATTTTAAAGATTCAAATATTACCACTATTGGGGGTTCACCCCGCAGCGTGACGGTAAGTCACAAGGCCCTGTTGGTAGGGCGTCACAGGTTCGAAACTCACCAACTTCCATGGCGGATAGGGCTTGTCGTATCATCGGTGTTGCTAGCAGTGCATAGACCAAGGAGAAATCATAATGCAGCCGTTTGGAGATGGCGGTTGATACGGCGCGTGGAGCTTGGTGGAGCCTGTTGGAGGGAGGAAGGTACCGGAGGTGGAGAGATAAGTTGTGAAGGAAGTACGGAGTACGGGGTGGCGCCACGATGCAGAGGAGGAGAAGGTGCGACGATGGAGTGAAAAAGGGAGCCTAGGGAGATGAAGAAGGCCCAAGGAGACAGGAAGGAGGTAGGGGAAGAAGAAGGAAGGATGGAGAAGGAAGGAGGATGGTGGGGTGACGGAGGAAGAAGGAAGAACAGAAAGGTGTGTCGGAGATAGGGAGGCTCGCAGAGGCGGGAGGAAGGAAGGAAGGGGCAGCGAAGAAGGAAGAAGAGGAGGAGGTAGGAGAGGCTTCGTAGGAAGGGAGGGGGGATGGAGGATGGGTGAGTGTTCGTTCAAGAGCTAGAGGGACAGCCGACTCACCCATCGACAGCTGTTGATGACAATTGTTGGAGAACAAAGGCCCAAGGAGAAACAAAAATTGACGGGATGAACAAAAATTGACAGGATGAGGCCCCCCAAATGTGGCCTCACTGGTTCATAGCTCCAGTCAAAAGCGATTACCAATCAAAAAAAAAAAAAATTACCACTATTGTAATTTTTATAGCCATACCCTCACTATCCCCAAAATCCAGGAAAGTTTTGCAGTCCCCAAAACTTAGAGAAACAAAGCATCACTTTCCTCATTCCAAAGGAAGGAACATATTTCAAGATCTGATTATGACTTATTTTGTTTAACTTATTATGTAGATCCCTACAATAACATTCATATATTGAAATTCATATCACTAGTCTAGATGGCTACATAAATGTGCACCTGCAATTGTCATGATCTAAGATGAAAAGGGATCTTGATCACATCTCCTGTTCTTCATACTTCAATATTTTCATTTCATCTTCAACTGTAGTCGAAATACATTGCTCTTTAAGGTTGGGTAGTTTCATTGAAAAATTCAAAGCAACGACAGTCATGAAAATTATTTGCTAGACTCATGGTTTTTATAATGATTTGGCAGGTCAAAAAAATATTTTAATCGACACCCAAGAATATGATGAAAGATGTTGAATGCCTTCTTTTGTTCATAAATTGAAAACCACTATGTACTAAGAAGTAAGAAGAATGTCAATAAGCCATGCCAATGAAGATATGCTATGTAACCTATATTATGAGAGTGATTTCTTTGCAGCAATTTCAAGGATCGACCCTTGGAAGATAGAACAGTTTTTTCCTACAAAAGGTATTCAATTCAAATAGATCAAAACAACTCTTTTTTCTGCACTACCATGAATTATCAAATAGCAAAAGGCATTATTTGCATTTTCATAGGTGAAAATACAATTGCTGCTTGCATATCAGCATCAAACATGAAGGTTGACCTCTTCCCTCTTCTATGTCCATAACTTGCACCTATACCATTTTTATCATTTGTAATGTATTTAATTACAGCCTACAACAGCATAACATATTTTAAATGGAGATTCCACATGTATTTCTCATTATCGTTTTACCATTACCATAAGCCACTTTCTAGTTAAAGGGTTCGTTCTAGACTACCGTAGATCTTGGCAAGATAAAGATTCAGCAAATTGTGCTAAAGATCAACATTGCTTACCCTTAGAGGTGTTTGCACAGCAAGACGTTCAAGTACAAAATTTGCAACAAAGGGATCTAATGATCCTCCATCTGTATCCTCACTTATTCTCTTCCCCTTTTTGCCTGAAAATAGTAGACAAGTCTTGGAATCCCAGTTCTGACCAGAATTATTGCAAGCAGCAAAGTAGGCAAGCTCCAGACGGAAGCAGAGATGATCACAAAGATACTCTACACAACAGATCTGCATCCAAATAACAATTGGCATGGGAAACTCCCAGAAAGAACTGATAGCATATTACTGTTATAAAATTAGAACCTGGGAAAAAACAACAGAATAATACACATGCTCAACTCTAAAAATTCACAAAGTATAACTTGCAGAAGAGAATGTTACCTCTTCTCCTTGCCTTCCATAGATAGAAAGGTCCTCTACCCTTAATTGAGTTGATTTGGTTGTCCATAGAAGCTCCATCATTTTTCTCCGAGTTGTTGTCTTCCCACTCAGTAAGTCCCAACCCATGGCAGCAACCAGTGGTTGTAGACGAGGATAGAGTGCAAGGATCTGCTTTTAGAAGAAAAAAAATAAGCCATTGTTATATGTTGAAAGCTGTCTGAAAAAAATAAAAACAATGCATACAAATGAGTCTTGGATCCAACAAAATTTGCACCAGCACCACACACAGAAGCACAAATTATTTAATTTCATAGACTTCTTCATTAATGAAGCAAACCATTTAACTATGAATCTATGTTCTACAACAATGATAAAAAATTTGCAATACTGCAATAAGTGCCTAGCAACTATAAGTTATAACCTTATTGAACTGCAACAATCACTATAAAATCATACATTGCTAGCCTCCTGCAGGTGTTCGTTCTTGACAGCAAAGAGAGCTGCCTTCAAAATAACCTCAAGGACATGCTCTCCAGATACGCGAGCAAAATGATACAGCTCTTTCTTGCAAGATTTAGTTACCAAACCCTCGGCTGTAGATAAATTTATCGAAAGAGTAACATTCCCAGAATGTAAAGCCTTAAGCAATCTATCAAGCTTTTGTAGTGGGGGTGGGAAAGAGTATTCATTGGAAACTCTGTTGACCTCAACCTCTTCATGAATCAAATCATCCTGTATATCCTGAAAAACAAAGCAGCCAAATTTTCAGCATTACTTCCATCCAAAGGCAAATATTCGATCATTTTAACTAGCAAAATGTGGTAAACCAAACACAATCTAAAAATCAGCCTATAGTTCTGATTTTTAATTAAAAATAAGGCCTCGGAAATTCAGGATCATAAAAATGTGATGCAAAACCCTGGTGAAACCAATCAGCCCCAATATCTCAATTTTATTTTGCCAAAATAAATTTTTGGCATGGTAACCATCACCAACCACCAATAGCCATCTTAACAAATATTTACAAACAAAAGCCATATTGATCATAAATATTTTTGTTAGACAAAACTCTAGCTAAATTATATGCATGGATTATTACCTCGACCATTTTTGTGAGTTGCTTACTATTGGATGTTAAGACTTTTTCATAAATCTTCAACATTTGTTCCCGCATTTGCAAGTGAAACCATTGACTTCCTATATCATCATCTGGGGGCTTTAGCACCTTGATGAGATCACGTATAATTGACCTGCAAATCATACACATTTGAAAGGAATAAAAATTTCTTTCAAACCAAAAAGTCTCAGAAATAAACTCAATGCTAACATAAGGAGATTAAAATTGATCTTAGTAACAAAATTAACCATGCAAATCTGCAAGTAGGGAAAAACACAGATATTAAATAATTCTCTTTCAATCCCAAGATAATAAACCTGGACAACCCTTTTTTAATCCCAAGCCCAACATTAACAGTCTTGTAGATCAATGATAGCCAATCTTAATTTCCTCTCCCAGAAGGATAAGTAAACCTCTTAACCTAATTTTTTACAGTACTGTCAATGGCACAACACCATATCTATAGCTAAGAACAGTGACACTTTATAAAAAGGATTTCATCAAGTTCGGACAGAATAATATTGAAGTATGCATACCAAATCTTTTGCAAAAATATGGTTGCTCTAACCACAACCCTCATAAATTTTAAAACTAGGTAGCAGTTCGGGTTCGGGTTCGGGTTAGGGTTGAGGGGTTCGGTTAAGCAGTTCGATAAAATTTTTGAGGTGGAGTTGGAAGTTAAATTTTAGGTTCATTAGTACAAAAAACATGTAAAAAAATATATATATATATATATGCAGCCTAGAAGCATGAATTAGGATTAGAATATCACATAACATCATATAAACAACAAAACCACCATAAACTTAAATGACATTCATATAAACTTGAATTATGTTGCTGCTGTTCACCTTTTCCAGCATGGCATGATGATACCAGGTCTGGTCATTCTCTCAGATGTCTGATTTCTGATGGCTAGAGAAATAATCTGAGTTGCTTCTATTTTCTGAGTCTGAGTTTAATGTAAGCTTGTAAAGGAGCATCAGGAAATACTTTGTAACAGATTGAATAGCCAGTGTATAAGCATAGGCCCTGTTGCTATAGTCCATTCTATTGAAAACATATTGTCATTAAGTTCTAAAACAATTCCTGAGTTGGTTGTAATCTGATATTAATTTCTGAGCATAGTATATTGCAAAAAACAGTCTTATATGAGGCCAGAAATAATCTAGTTTTGCTTGCCAATGATATATATGCATGTTCTTAGCTGTGTCAATCAATCTACCTCCGTCTTGTGTTAAGTTTGATTAAATAGAATATCTATCAAACTGGGAAAAAATGCTCAAAAAACCACTTTTTGGATGCCTAGGCATGTGGGTTCTATCTTGGTTCGCCTGGGTTCTGTTTGGGTTCTGCCCGGGTTCTCTTGGGTTCTGCCTGGGCGAACCAGACCCAAAAATGAAGGACCCTGGTCGAACCCACAGGCGAACTGAACCAGTACCCGAACCAGGAGCGAACCAGGACCAGAACCGGGGGTAAAATAGAAGAACCAGTGGCAGTTAAAAACTTATTAAAATTAGGGCAAAATTGTGTCCTAACACCAAATACATCTGGATCAACAACCTGGTCATCTATACGTACACAAGAGTGAAAAAATGAAAAAACATACTAATCATTACATAAATCTGAATATGAACTGTGTATTCTCCTATGATTTTTACTATATCTTTTGATTTGTTTTGCTACCTGAATTCATTCCTCTACGTAAATGTTGAACAACACTTCTTTTGTTTTAATAAATGAACATTGCTCATGGATCCCAAAATGAACACAATATGCATACAACATTAAAGTTTTAAACATATTGTCAATTTGTTTTTTGCTGACATATAGGAATCTGAATACGAAATGCATAGTAGGGTATTAAAACATAGACATCTTGCTTTATGCATTAAACAATAAACGTCCTATGTTGCCATGTAAATGTTGATAAAATACATTTGCTATTTAGCAATGCCTTTCTTATCATATTAAATTTTTAATGTGTTCAATTTTATTTAATTGTTAATAATTTTATTTTATATTTAAGTTAACTATTTTTATTATATTTTCGTTTTTCATAAAATTACTATTTTTCTTTAAAATGTAGATTTTAATATATTTTTAATTTATATTGAGTTTATTCTATTTTAATTTTTTAATTTAGATTTAAATGTGTATTAGTTTAATTATTTTTATGTTTACTTTTGTGAAATTACAATAACAAATATACAAGTGTGTGTGTCCTAATATATATTTATATATATAATTGTCGTATCCATATTAGTGGGTCCTGAAAAAATAGACATATCCATATCATATACCATATATATCCATGTTCATGCAACTCTGGCTACAACAAAGCTATCCACAGCTCTACTCACTGCAGCCTTTTTCAGGTCTCACTGATTTCCAATCATTTGCACCCATTGATGAAGATTACCATACAACACCTACTCCAACAACTCCTCCAGCTCAAGAAGGAGGTCACAAAAATGCCAAGTTCATTCAGCACATTCAACAATAAGTGCAACCCATTCTCTAGAATTCTAACAAAAAATATGAACACCACCATGCCCAACATCATATGTCACATAGTTTCCAATTGGTGATAGAGTATGGATGGATTCATTTGCAAAAGGAAAGAATCGTGGAACCTTACAACAAAATTTGGCCTCTAAATACCACCCCTATACTATCACTAAGAAAGCCAGTTCAAAAAGAAGTTTACAAAGATGCCATGTTCATTCAACACATTCAACAATAAGTGTGAACCATTCTCTAGAAGTCTAACAAAAATACAAACAATGCCATTACCAACAACAGATGTCTCATACTTTTCAGGATGGTAACAAAGTATGGCTTCATTTGCAAAAGGAAAGACTCATGGATCCTTGCTACAAATTTGTGCCTCTAAGATGCAATTTATATACTATCACTAAGAAAGTTGGAGATAATGCTTTCAAGTTGAACGTTCCATCTGATATTGGTCTACATAAAACATTCAACACAGAACTATTGCATCTTTACCTCCCACCTTTGTTGGAATACTTGATTTTGCAGAACTTTAGTTTGCAAAAACCAAAACTGATTAAACTACATCAACAGAAATTGAACAAATGCACTAAAAATATAGATATACCTCTTTATAAGATCATCAAAGTAGGTAAAGTGCCTTCCCAAGGAAAATGGTTCACATAAGTTCAAGTTGCAAATATATGTTCACAAATTCTTCCACAACTTAATGCAATGGGTACTAATTCTTTTCAAGTAAGGGTAACTAATTTGAGAGAATACGTGATTTTGATTGCCTCACTGTGTAATGGACAACTTTGCACTATATGTCATCTTCACCATCAACTTCAACAACTCCAACAACTCCTACCATTTCTCACTATTCATCCCACCTATTGCCTGACACAGCAATGTGTCATAATGTTTATTCTAAACATGTAGCTCCAGCTGTGGTGCTGTATCACCAGCGACATTATTTACTAGGGGGACATGGCTCAACACGTATTTCCCACTGCAAGAGCTAAGTGTACTACCCTAGCCACCATTATTGAGGTAATTAGGGTTTGTGGCCACAAATCTTCACACCATTAATGCTAGGAGTTGTTGCAGGTTTCTAGTACTTCCCTACCTCCCCAGCACCTCTCTGTGCATGTGGACATCAATTTTGGGCGCAATTCAAAGGAAAACGATGCTAGCTAGAATGGGTGCCCCCATCTATGTACTTCTCTGGTACTCAAAAACCTCCATGTTGATTTTGGCCTCTCTGCAGATGGCATTTTGGGTTGGAAGCCAATGAAGAAAATCATCTTTGAACAAACACAAAACTCTAACAAAAATTGCCTTGAGCACTCATGTATAGATGAATAGGTTCAAGGGCAAAATCTCAAGGATCTAGACAAATCAAAGGACGAAAACTCTGCTAGTTCAAGAGCAGCCAAGGACGAAACCTCTATTGGCCAAAGGAGTGATTCTCATCCAAAGGTCAACCAAAGTCCCCCCCAATCCATGAAAGCTACTGAAGCAGCATTCTAATGTACTTCTTGCTTCTATGGATGTAAGAAACAGCCCATAGTGGACGTGTGTGTGTTGTAAACCAAGTCAATAAAGTACCAATGAATGCAAACCATAATTTGCAAAATGGGGTTCTCAAATTTGTCAATATATTGAAGTCTCATAGTGGACGTGTGTGTGTTGTAAACCAAGTCAATAAAGTACCAATGAATGCAAACCATAATTTGCAAAATGGGGTTCTCAAATTTGTCAATATATTGAAGTCTGAAGTATAATCCTAAGCATAAATAGAGTTGTGTATATTAATGCATTTTAGGAGAATATAAAGAAGTCAACACCATATTTAGGAGTTGTTGATGCTGCTGTCCAAATATTAATATAATCTAGGGTTTTATAAGGTTGTTAATGCTGCGGGTAAACATCAATACAAATTTAGGGTTTGTATGATGCCAACTTAAATATTGTTAGATTTGTCAACTATTTACCCTAAATATTTGGTTGTGACATTAGAAAGTATATAAGAGCAGCTGATATAAATAATATTTGTAGCAGGAATAAGAAAACATTTGCAGTCATATTGTTAAGGACATTAGACTCCACCTGGGTGGTCTTCCTTTGTTTCTATAGTCTTTTGAGGTTCTCCCTCCACTTTTCTATTTATAATTAAACTTTTTTGTGTTCCACTTTTTTAGATTAACCCGTGTTTTGACTATTCTCACTTTCTTTATCTTTCTTGCTTAATGTCTAAGCCCTTTTTTTGCTAGTTCTTTCCAATTGCTCTTTCTTGACCTTTTGGTCTATTTTTGGTCATTTGTGGACATTAATATATTTCCTTTCTTGTTTCCTTGCTTTCCTAGAACACATGGGCATATCATGACATAATTCTTCTTCAATCATGCTGTGTAATACTGATAATGCCAACTTTGTTCTGTGCACCTGTTCTACACCGTTTTCAAAAAACGACAAAATAGAGGAAATGAGTTTACTAGAGACAAATGGTTGTGTATCTTGTAATTGCCAAGGTGTTGTTTCATTTTACTCACTTATATTGATGTATTATGACCATTCTTTCATTGTTGCTGATGGTTTGATAACAATATAGCAAAGGAATGACATCTTGTATCTTCCAAACTCAAAATTCTGTATAGAACTTCTGCATAATACAATGTTGCAATTTAGAGTTCTAACATGGTGTCTTCTTTCTCCTGAACACCTCTTGTTGTTCAATGTTATAATAATATACTGTATTGTATTATTTTCATAATTTATTTCCATTCATAATACATTTAAACTAGTTTGAACATGATGTTTCCCAAGCACCCTTAGGTCTCGAATTATTGATACACATGATAGACTTCAAATAGATAAATCTATTGCAACAATGATGTGACATAAGGAGAAAAGTGTCCTTACTTATATAATGATATATATAAAGAGAATTATTAAAATAATATTGTTATATTTAATGGTCATTTTAGTCATTTAGTTTGTTTTCAGTTAGCTTACATTGCTTTCAGTTAGTTTTAGTAACTTTTTGTTTAATGCTTTAGTTCACGATTGTTTCTAATTTAGAAACATCGTTATTGTAATTTATTAAGGAGTATTCCTTTCCTTGTTAAGGAATCAATTACCATTTCATGGTATCAGAACAAAGGTTGGTTTTTTGGCGATTTTTTTTGAAAAAAATCATTATAAGTTATTTTCTTCGATTTTTTAAATAAAAAATTATGGGTATTTCTTCTGCAAAATTGTGCCAAGGTTTATTTTCTCAAAATCGTAGATTTATTCATCTGCAAATCATGGTTTTTTTAGTTATCAAAAATCGTGAGGGTCTTTTGGGCATTTCTGTGGATTTCTTTGAGGAAAAGATCGCGTTGTTTTTTCTTTCTGCAAAATTGTGATATGTTTCTGAGTTTTTGAGCGTGCTTTCTGCGCAATTTTTCTACATTTCATGCGCAGGTATTCTTTCCTGCGCACGATCTGTTATCTGTTAGTTTTTCATAGATCAGATAATATAACTGAAAGCACTTAAAATATTGCAACACATAAGATAATAAACACAGCAAGATACCCTGGGAAAACCCTCTTGAGGGAGAAAAACCCAGCAAATAATCCTCTTATATAATATAGGAATAAGAGCAGAAATTTGCATACAACTTAGGCCCAACAATGGCCGAATTTGATACAACAAATAGTCACACCTCTCCTAGATACAAAAGATACAAATGAATATGTTCTTCCTTGAAATCGGACTGCTGCTACACAAGTGCGAACTTCTTCTAAGGCCGCGAATTGCGTGAATGAACTTGAATGAGTAATGAACAAATGAGACCTTGTATATATACAATTGAAGCACCTCTTCAATTAGGTCGGCTCTCTTAGAGAGAATAAATAAACATAATAAATGCCAAAGGGGTCGGCCCAATACAAAGCAAAATATGCAAACCTAAAGAGGGTTGGCCCTTATGTTAATTAATCATTGACAACATGAATTAGATAGCCGAAAGGCTATTATTTAATTCATGCCTTCTTCTTGAAGTGTGTGCGCTGGAAGAACAGCCCTAAGCTGCTTATAACATCAACACTCCCTCTCAGCTAGGGATGATACTTCCAGCTGCACACAACATATCACCTTATAGTGATACAGTAGCTTATCACCTCAACGTGAAAAGCAAATAAGATATCACCTCATCGTGACATCGGATATCACCTCATCGTGATATCAACCATCATGGCTACCTCCATAGATGGTATGTACAAGTGTTGATCACTCAATGTGATGTTGTCACCTCAACATGACTTTCACCATGGCTCTCCCAGAGGGTGAAAACACAAGTACAAAATGTTGTCATGGATTCACACACATGACATCCACCATGGCTCTCCCAAAGGGTGGAAACATGGGCTTTCACCTCAAATCTCAAAGCGAAATGCATTATCAATGGCTTGCACCTCAAATCTCTCTCAATAGAGAAATGTTTTAAACAGAGGATCACTAATACTGAGACTCCTTCTCAATCAAGGCTACATTCTCCACTATACCAAGCTTTTCTCGAAAGTATACAAACTTGATCCTGGAGAGAGGCTTGGTGAGAATGTCTGTCGTCTGCTCATTAGTGCTGATATACCTCAATTGTATAGCTTTCCTCAATACCATATCTCTGATATAATGGTACTTGATCTCAACATGTTTTGTTCTGTCATGAAACACAAGATTGACAGAAAGCTTCACACAGCTCTGGTTATCATAATGTATGATAGTAGGCTCCATTGATTGTCCAAACAATCCTGCAAGGAGCTTACGAAGTCACACTGCTTCACAAGCTGCCATACAAGCTGCAATATACTTTGCCTCGGCTGTACTCAATGCTACAGAAGACTGCTTCCTACTGCACCAGGATATCATAGCAAAACCCAAACTGAAGCAACAACCAGAGGTACTCTTCCGATCTGAGACACACCCTGCCCAATCAGAATCAGTAAAGCCATGTAACTCCAAGTCCTCACCTGAAGAATATCTCAACCCATATCCAATTGTGCCATGCAAGTATCTCAGGATATGTTTAGCTGCAACAAGATGTATTTGCCTTAGTTCACACAAAAATTGGCTAAGTGCACTCAATGCATAGCAAATGTCAGGTCTAGTGTTAACTAGATACATCAATGAACCAATCAATTGCCTATACATCGTAGAATCCACTAGTTCTGAACTATCAGCAGCCTCCTTTAACTTGAGTAAGTTGGTCTCCATAGGTATAGACATAGGTTTGCAATCAAACATTCCAAACTTCTTTAGAATGTCAATAGTATACTTGCCTTGACTTAGAATCATCTCATCTGGCTTTTGCCAAACTTCTAAGCCAAGAAAGTAATGCATGAGACCTAGATTCTTCATCTCAAACTTAGAAGCTAACTCCTTACATTTTAGAATTAGGTGTTCTTCTCCAGTGATAATCAAATCATCAACATACAAAACCAGAATCCAAGCTTCACCATTTATTACCTTGAAGTAAAGGTTAGAATCTGCATCATTCTTTGAGAAACCCAAACTCGACAGGTAATGATCAATCCTTTCGTACCAAGCACGAGGAGCTTGCTTAAGACTATACAAGGCCTTCTTCAGCTTGCAAACATGAGACTCCTTCCCATGTACCTCAAATCCTTCGGGTTGCTCAATGTACACCTCTTCTTCTATTACGCCATTTAGAAAGGCTGTCTTTACATCCATTTGGTGAATCTTCCATCCTCTAGATGCAGCAATGGCAATAATGGTTCTGACAGAAGAGTATCGAGCCACAGGAGCAAAAGTTTCTTCATAGTCAACTCCCTCTTTTTGTGAGAACCCTCTAGCCACGAATCTTGCCTTGTACTTCTCAATGCTCCCATCAGTTGCATGCTTGATCTTAAAGAGCCATTTAGAAGACACTACAGATTTGCCTTTGGGTCTAGGAACGATATCCCAAACATCATTCTTAAGTATGGATTGATACTCCTCAGTCATAGCATCTTTCCAAACTTGTTGACTAGAAGCTTCCTCAACACTGGAAGGCTCTGACTCAATGAGCTGACTCATCAAGGCAACATAACTAGAGAACTTGTGAGGTCTCTTGCTTTCTCTAAAGGCTCCTCTTGGGGCTCCAAAACTTTCTGCCTCCTGCATTGTCCTTCGAGCCCAAAGAGGTTTTTTCCTTCCAATCACAATGTCTAAAGGCCCATCAGTAGGTTCCAAGGGTTCAATTGGATTATCATCTTCTTTAGTTATTGGAACCTCCTTCTGATTCTCAGGAACATGGTCAACTTCCATATCTTGAGGAGGTTCTTCTTCATTGATCTCCATAGGAGTCCCCTTGGATCTTCTGAATGCAACATCTTTGTCAAATGTGACATCTCTACTAATCTCAATAGACTTTTGACCTGGAATGAAGATTTTGTAGGCTTTTGATGTCTCACTGTAACCCACCAGAATTCCCTTCTTGCCAGAAGGTTCTAACTTTGTTCTCTTTTCCTTTGGAATATGAACATAAACTGGACAGCCAAAGATCCTTGAATGACTGACTTTTGGTTTCACCCCTAAGAATGCTTCTTCAGGAGTTTTATTCTCCAAGATCCTATGGGGACTCTTGTTCTGAATATAGGCGGTTGTCCTAGATGCCTCAGCCCAAAGAGAGATTTGTAGATCTTGATCATGAATCATTGCTTTAACTGCTTCCACAATAGACCTATTCTTCCTTTCAGCAATACCATTTTGCTGTGGATTATAAGGATCACTGAACTCCCTCTTAATCCCTACTTCAATACAGAAATCACAGAAGGTACCAGAGGTGTACTCTCCACCGTTGTCAAATCTCAAAACCTTGATCTTTTTCCCAGACAAGTTTTCCACCTATGCTTTGAATTCTTTGAATCTTCCTAATACCTCCTCAGATTCTTTTGATCTCAAAAAGTAAATCCAAGTCTTTCTAGAGTAATCATCAATAAAAATAATGTAATACAAGAAACCACTAGAAGATGCAACAGACATTGGACCACATAAATCGGAATGAATAAGATCAAGAATACATTTAGATCTACTTTCACTAGGATGAAATGTACCTTTTGTATTCTTGCCTAGAGCGCATCCTTTGCATGTACCTTCATGTTCCTGGTTGCATTTTGGAAGGCCGGTGACCATCTTCTCCATGATAGGTAATGCTTGAAAGTAAATGTGAGCCAATCTTCGATGCCAAAGATCACACATGCTAGAAGAATTATGCACAAGAGCTTGAAGGGGACGAGTGCATAGCTTGTAGAGACATTCATGTCTAACTCCAATTACCCGAGCAGATTTGGAGTTGGAGTTCCTTGCCCATATAAGAACTTTGCCTTTAGAAAATGCAACTTCATAACCCTTGTCTTCTAATGCTGAAATGGAGACAAGATTTCTCTTTATGCCTGGAACAAATAGTACATCATTCAACTCCAATGAAATGTCGGAATCCAAGGGAAGAGAGGAGTTCCCAACTCCTTTCACAGAATACCTAGCATTGTCTCCAATAACGACTTGTTCACTAGAATCATTCTCCACCAAATTTGATAGATGCTCCCTGAATCCGGTGATGTGTCGAGAGGCACCGCTATCAATCAGCCAAGTGTTGGTGTCGGTGGATACATTGCTTGGCAAGGCTGAATAGAATAGATATTCACTTGAGTCCTTCTGCGGAGCAACTTCTTCAACACTTGCAAGGGCAACCTGTTGCTTAGGTCTGAGAGGACATTCCTTCGCAAAGTGGCCATACTTGTCACAACGAAAACATTGAATCTTGGATAAGTCTCGTTTCCTTTTGAAGGCAGGAGCACCATCATTTCCATTTTCTCGATTCCTCTTGAAGAATCCTTTCTTTGACGAATGAGAGGCGAGAACATGTATTTCTTCATTCTTTGAACTTTGACCAATGCCTCTAGTCATTTGTCTCGACTCCTCTTGAATGCAGTTGATCCTCAACCGTTCAAACTTGGGAAGTTTAGATCTTGCACTGATTCCTTGAATAAACGACTCCCATGATAGCGGAAGACCGTTGAAGGCAAGCATAGTCAAGTCTTTGTCATCAATCATGTGACCAATTATAGAGAGCCAATCTCTCATCTCTAAAATCTTCATGAAATAAGTAATTACAGATTCTCCTTTCGTCATTTTCACATGATGAAGTTGTTGCTTCAATGCAAGTGCTCGACTGGTGTTGTTGAATTCATACATCTCTTCCAAAGTGGTGAACATCTCCCTTGTTGTATCCAATTTGAAGACAATCGGTACAACATGATCTTTGATGGAATCAACCAACACTTTCTTTGCCCTAGTATCTTTCTTCCTCCACTGCAACTTCTCTTCTTCCTCCTCAGGTTCGAGATCTTTTAATTTCACAAACTCAGCCAAATCATTCTCTTCCAATGTGAGCATGATTCTGAACCTCCATGATGTGTAGTTAGAAACTCCTTCGAGTCTATCCTCAATTTTCAAACCATTCACCATCTTGAAAATTTTAGAAAAAGATAGACTGAAAAAGATTAAGGTGAGTGCTGCAAAATAAATCTGATCACGATCTTTATCAAACCCGCTCTGATACCATGTTAGTTTTCCATAGATCAGATAATATAACTGAAAGCACTTAAAATATTGCAACACATAAGATAATAAACACAGCAAGATACCCTGGGAAAACCCTCCTCTTGAGGGAGAAAAGCCCAACTAATAATCCTCTTATATAATATAGGAATAAGAGCAGAAATCTGCATACAACTCAGGCCCAACAATGGCCAAATTCGATACAACAAATAGTCGCACCTCTCCTAGATGCAAAAGATACAAATGAATATGTTCTTCCTTGAAATCGGACTGCTGCTACACAAGTGCGAACTTCTTCTAAGGCTGTGAATTGCTTGAATGAACTTGAATGTGTAATGAACAAATGAGATCTTGTATATATACAATTGAAGCACCTCTTCAATTAGGTCGGCTCTCTTAGAGAGAATAAATAAACATAATAAATGCCAAAGAGGTCGGCCCAATACAAAGCAAAATATGCGAACCTAAAGAGGGTCGGCCCTTATGTTAATTAATCATTGACAACATGAATTAAATAGCCGAAAGGCTATTATTTAATTCATGCCTTCTTGAAGTGTGTGCGCTGGAAGAACAGCCCTAAGCTGCTTATAACATCAACATTATCTACGTGACCACATTCCTCACGATTCCTACATTTTTTGACATATTTTTTTTTAAATCGTAGTTCTAGCGTCTCTCAAAACCTACAACTGCATCTCCCATGACCTGTAATTTTGTGTGGCGCTAATGCACCTAAGGTTTTTACAAGTATTTTCATCATTTTTTTATGATTTTCTGCACAAAATCAGCCTTGTTCTACAGCCAGTGTTTTTTTCTTTTTCTTTTTAAAATCGTGCCCTATTTCTGCTCACCTAGGGTTTCCAACCTCTGAATTTTCCTTATTTTTTCATGAATTTGGGACAAAATTCTGGGTTTTTTGAGCCTCTAATTTTTTACAATTTGTGCCAGCTGATTCTCTCAAGATTCGTGCCAACTGATCACCTAAATTTTGATTGAAAAATCAGATATTTTGCATTCAACTTTTTACCTCGTTTTTCGTGCCTTTGGAAAACGGAAGGGATGGTGTCTTTGACCAACATCATGTTGGAAAGTAGCAAAAGATTCAGCAGTAAAAACTACAATACCTAGAAGTAGAGGATGCTCACTATTTTCGAGTACCAATGTCTAGATTCGATTGTTTTGGGTATAGAAGCTCGTCCCACAGTTCCAAGAAAGGACTAGGACAAATTTGATGGAAGTAATTGAGAGTCGATTATGCTTCTCAAATTATCTATCACTGATGAGGTGCTTCCCGAAATACCATCTGGCAAGACTATTGTCGAGATCTAGAAACACTTGAAGGATCTGCATGAAACCTCAGACAAAGGCAAAGTATTCTTCCATAAAAATATGTTGTTCTCCATTATGATGGATGACAAGATGTTTTTGCAAGATCATCTCATGAAGATCAAAGACATTCACGATCAACTAGAGGCCATTGATCGCAAGATGTAGGAAGAGGATATGGTGGTTATCACACTAAAAAGTTTACCAGGATTCTACGAGCACTTCATCAAAACACTCAACATTACCTCCACCAATGTTGACCTGAAGTTTGATGACCTGTGCACCATGTTCTTGCAACAAGACAAGTGGAAGAAGTAGTTTGGGAGCAACAGCGACACACCCAATGTGGAACCGGCATTTATTGCCAAAGACAAAGGCAAAGGCAGGTCCACTCAACAGAAAGGACAAGGCAAATCTGAGGATAGCTCCAAGAAGACTAACACGTCACTATTGTGGTAAGCTTGGTCACATGAAGAAACACTACAAGACACGGTTGGCTAATCAGAAATCCAACCAGGGAGGGTCTCAACAGAAGGCACATGTTGCAAAGCATTCTAAGTAGGAGTCTACCTCAATGCATTCATGGCCAAAAGACCAACAGATCATATCAAATCATCAGCATGGTATATTGATTTTGAAGCATCTTGGCATTTTACACATAGGAGAGATTGGTTCATGAAGTATAAGGCTTGCTCTAATTCTATCATCTTTGGAGGTGGTGAAGAGTATACAGTTGTCAGCGAAGGCAACGTTCAAATTACATCTAGTGGGAGAAACTTCATATTTCTCAATGTATACTGTTTTTTGAGCATGGTACTCAATCTGCTCTCTATGAGTCAAATTATGCGACATTGTCTGAAGTTGGATATCATCTTCAATTCACATAAGCACCACATTGTTGACAAGGAGTCAAGAAAACTGTTGCAGTTGGGCTCGAAGATCATGGCTTGTATAGGTTGGTTGATACTGGAGGGTCTCAAGAGCATGCAATGGCTACAAAGAGTTCCTCGATCAGCACTCTTTGGCATCAATGGTATCGGCATCTCAACATAGCCTACCTCTCTCAGCTAGCTCGAGAGAATTTGGTCGAAGGCTTACCTGAGATTCAACAACAGACGCATGGTGTATGCGGAGCTTGCTTGCCATGTAGGGAAGCAACATCAAACTCCATTTTTAGACGGACGAGCTTGGAGAGCATCCAAGGTCCTTCAGTTGATTCATGCAGATGTTTGTGGACCAATGAATATTGCATCGGTCACTAGTGCCAAGTATTTTTTGTTATTTGTTGATGATTTTAGTAGGAAAAATGTGGACATTTTTCCTCAAAGCAAAACCAAAAGTGTTTAATGAATTTCATAAGTTTAAAGCATTAGTTCAAAAAGAGTCAGGATGTCCAATCATCACTCTTAGGTCAAATAATGGGGGTGAGTTATGTTCCAATGAATTCACCAACTTCTGTTCTAAACACGATATCAAGCATCAGCTTACCACACCCTACACCCCTCAACTGAACGGAGTTGTTGAGCGAAGAAACCGTACTATTACGGAAATGGCCCATTGTATGCTGTAGAACAAAAATGTTCCATAGAAATTTTGGGCCGAAGCAGTGTATACTGTTGTATACCTTCTTAACAAGTCTCCCACACAAGCTAGGCTGAAGCATGGTCTAGGAGGAAACCAAGAATCAATCATCTCAAGATTTTTGGTTCTACTGCATATGTTTGGGTTCCAGATGCAAAGAGGACCAAATTGGATCCCAAAAGTCAGAAGTTGATGCTTACAAAATACAGTGACAATCATAAGGCCTATCGGCTGATTGATGTGGACACTAATCATTTAACATTTAGCAAGGATGTTTTTGATGAAGGTGGGAACTTGTGGAATCTCCTAGGCATGATCCTATACCAGCAGATTTCCCTCAAGACAACTTGGACCAGCATTCAGATGATTTCATTCCAGGCAGCCCAAGTCACGATGATCATCCTGATTTGGAAGAAGATGCATCTACTCTTCGGCCTAAGTGGTGGGAGAAGCTCATTGGTGATGTTCGAGATGATGAACTAGTTGAGGGTAGATCTTCTAGAGGCGAGACAAGCAAAATACAGTGAATTTTGCTTTGATGGCCAACATTCAAAATGTTTATGAGCCCCAAGACTATTCAAAGGATAAAGGTAAACCTGAATGGGAGAGTGCTATGTAATTTGAACATCATAGTCTTTTGAAGAACAAGACTTGGGTTATGTTAGATCTTCCACGAGGGAAGAAACCCATTGGCTGCAAATGAGTTTACAAAGTAAAGTACAAAGCCGATGGAACACTTGATAAATACAAGGCTTGGTTGGTGGCTAAAGGGTTCTCGCAAAGATAAGGCATTGACTATGAGGACACCTTTGCACCCACAACAAAGAGGAGCACCATCTGACTTGTCCTAGCCATTGCAACACGGTTTGGCTAGAAGGTCCATCAAATGGACGTGAAGAGTGCCTTCCTCAATGAAGATTTAGAGGGTGAGGTCTACATGTCACAACCTCCTAGTTTCAAGTTCGCCATGCAAAGAGCACCAAGTATGCCAGTTGTTGAAGGCACTTATGGCCTAAAGCAGGCTCCCAGGGCATGGTACCTGAAGATTGATAGGTATTTGGTTGCAAAGGGGTTTCAGAGGAGTCCCTCGAATGCCAATCTATATGTCAAGAGCACCGGTAGTGATATCATTCGTCTTGTCATTTATGTGGATGATATCATCATTACTTGTTGTGGGGTACATTTGTTTGAGCAAATCAAGTTGAATTTTTGTTAGGCCTTTGATATGACAGATTTGGGGCTTTTGCACTATTGTCTTGCTGTAGAAGTTTGGTAGATAGGTGGCAGTAAATTCATTTCTCAATCTAAATATGCTAGGAGTTTGTTGGAGAAGTGCAAGATGCCAAATTGTAAGATCTCATCTATTCCCATGGAGAAAAGGCTTACACTTTTAGCCAAATCAAACTCACCAGTGGTTAATGAGTTAGCTTTCAGGCAACTAGTTGGCAGCCTCATTTATCTTACAACCACTAGACCTAATCTAAGCTATGCTATGAGTTACATCTCTTGTTTAATGATTGCCCCTAAGGCTGAACATCGGGTTGCAACAAAGTGAGTACTGAGATATGTGAAATGGACATCTAACTTTGGCATTTTGTATAGCAAAAGCAAAGATCTGAGGCTTGTTGGTTTTACAAATTCAAATTGGGCAAGTTTTGTTGACGACAGGAAGTTTACTTCTAGATATGTTCTCAATCTGGGTACAAGTGCAGTCACATGGACCAGTAAGAAGTAGCAAGCGGTAGCTCTTCCCTTGACAGAAGCAAAGTATCGAAGAACTATTAAAGCAACATGTGAGGCAGTATGGCTTTGAAGGATGCTTGCTGACATGAAAATGTCTAAAGTAAGGCCTTCACCCTTGTTTTGTGACAACCAAGGGGTGCTAAAGCTTGCCAAAAATCTAGTCTTCCATGAGCGCACAAAACATGTAGAGCTTCATTGTCACTTCATATGACAGCTTGTTGAAGATGGATCGGTGATGTTGCAGTATGTTCCAACTGAGGATCAGACTACAGACATTCCTACCAAGTCCCTAAGTCTAAACAAATTTGTAAAATTTAGGGGTAAAGTTGGTGTAGTAAGTAGAATGACCATTAAGGGTGGGTATTAAAGTAAAATTATTATATCTAATGGTCATTTTAGTCGTTTAGTTTATTTTCAGTTAATTTAAATTGCTTTCAGCTAATTTTAGCAACTTTCTATTTATTGCTTTAGTTCACAATTGTTTCTAATTTAGAAACATCGTTCCTGTAATTTATTATTTAAGGAGTATTCCTCTCCTTGTTTAATTAATCAATTACCATTTCAAGAATGAACCGAGAATCAGTTAACTAATTTGTTTTGACCATCAATTTTTGAATGAAAGGACATTCAAAATCTCAACTAACCTAAAAGCCTCTGAATTTTTTTCAAAAAGTGACTTAAGAAATCTAGATTCACATTTAAATTGTTGTGAGCATCTTAGAAAACCAACTTGCAATGAAAATACAATCATGTTTCCTAAATGTGGTGGGTTCTCCACTCACAAGTTCTATGAAAATGTATTTTCAATACTTGGAGGGAACATGAAGAGGCTGATATAAACAAGTTGTCATATCAGAAGCCTTAGTTGGTTATGTGATGTACTATATATTAATAAAATCTTCCACATATTTCCTCATGGAAGGCCCATAAAAATATCTATGCAAATACTACTAAGTCTTCAATGTGCCAAAATGATCACAATATGATGAAGAGTCAGCCTCTTTAATGTGTGTGAGCCTAGGTGAACCAGCTGGAACATGATGTTGATTTAATTTTTACAACAATCTCTTGATGTATAATGAAGGGAGTTTAATTTAACATTGTAGGTTAGTGTAAAGGAGTAAGACTTGACCAAAAGTGTGGATCTCAAGAATGTGTGATTCCCAAACTTCATTATGCAGCAAATACTGTATTTTGAATATGCAAAACATCGGAGGAAGTCTAAACATATCAGCAACCCTATTAGTAATCTCCATTTTGCACATAATGACAAGATGAAATTGTTGAATACAAGTTAGTGTAAAGGAGTGAGAATTGACCAAAAGTGTGGATCTCAAGAATAAGTGATTTCCAAACTTCATTATGCAGCAAATACTGTATTGAGAATATGCAAAACATGGAAGGAAGTCTAAACATATCTACAACCCTATTAGTAATCTCCATTTTGCACATAATGACAAGATGAAACTGTTGAATACCAGCAACCCATTTAAGGTGCCTTTATTTGTGAATTAATATTTAATCTTTGGCTCTAGGTCCTAACTGCTGAGCATTTTTGGCATCCCAAAAAACACCTATCTAAACTATTTAAGATAATTTTAACCCCATCCTAATGTAATTTGGACGTGAGACTTGACTGCCTAAACTTAATGATTTTGGATGCTTTAGGAACTATGCCATTGTTATTTCATTTTGGATGAAGCTGAGATCCAATGTTGAAAGTACACTACTAGAGCTTACAATATCCCACCAGTCAAACAAACACAATGCAAATAAGATCCATAACCATGAAGCTCTCACACAACCTCCAAGTGAGATCATTCTACTAGGCCAATAGGTTTCATCCTCTTGTTCCTTGCAAATCTGAGGGTTTTCATCCTCAGATCTGACAAATTGAACACACATGCTCAAAGCAATATTTTACTAGGGTTTTTTGGTGTAGAATATGCATCCTCATGAAAGATCAAATTCCAACAATATATCTCCTTTTACGTGTTTGAACACCCTAGATTTACGATCGTATGCCTTTGACATCATGGAAATCATTTAATATAACAAAGGAGATTGCAGCTTTGTGGAGATGGCACTTGGCAGTCAAAAAGGGCATACCCAACATTGTGAAGGTATATTGCAGCAGACCCATATCTGCATTCAAAGTCAGAGTTCAATATTTTGTAATACCAGTAATTTGCAGCTGATAATTAATTATTATATTATAAATTCCTGAATAATAATTTTGTGTATATTTGATTCACTAATTCTTAACACTTTTAGCTGTAATAATGAACTCAATTAGTATTATCTATTTAAATGGTGCAACCGATCAAATAAAATAAAAATGGATTGTCAGAAAACACAAATAAAAATATATTTCAGTGGGATTTGCCGGAAATTGTTGGAAAGGTATATTTCAGGAAAGTAGTAACAAATTCCAAGAATAATTGCAGATCCAATATATTGGGCACAGCATACATAGAGACCTTTGTTTGTAATATTTGTATGAGTCCTCAATCCATAACTTTCTGCAAGAAGTAATCAGTCTATATTATATCATTATTTCTGCTGATCACCATTACTGAAGGTTTGTACCAGTTTTAATCACTGCCTTCTTATATGAGGTGGTGTATAAAGTGAAGGAAGTACATAAAGATCACAGCACAAGAGATTGTAGAATTAACTCTTATTCCTGGTTGTGGATTTATATCATTTAGTGTTGTTCCTTAATCTACCGCTTCAGACTAGATGATTTATAAATTATTATCCATAACTACTGCATACATAATTTCAGCATTACAACTGAATTGCAATTAATAATATTTAACTTGATTAGTGAAGCTAACCCTGAGAAATTATTGAAGTGGATTAAAATTGGGTAAATATCATAAAATATTTCTTTGTCTGCAATTTGCACATAACTGTGCCCACATGTAACTTGAAGGCTGCCGCTACATATTGTAAGCCATTGTAGGAAACTGTAATGCATTTATGACTACGGATCAGCAAAGATAATATTGAGAATTTGCTGTTTCATTAAGTTCCACTATGTGATTGTTCAATAGGCTGCATGGTTGGATAATCCTTCATTGGATCCTCCATCCATGATTGCATCAAAATGTCTTTAATATGATAATGTAAAGGCCAATGTGACCTAGGTCAGCCAAGTCAGTATTATTATTAAGGCATTTAGTTACAAGACAAATACTACGGTAAAAGGACCCTAGATAATCAATAGTATCTAAACAGTAAGCACTAAAGAAATGTGGCATAAACACCACAATGGGAGGTAAACCTAAAAGGTCTTTAAGAGGAGAATGAGAATTTTGACTAAGTATATGACTGACTTTGAATTGCTCATGTCCACAAGGTTATGACCTTCAAGTTACAGTCCGTTTGTGTACAATTGGAGACAATAATTGAAGCTAATGTGTTTTCGCTTGCAATACTTGTCATCAAATCTTTAGAATTTGTTGCAATCATAGTTCCACGGGGACGCATCCCCCCCGAAAAATGAGCCATCTCGGAGACGGGGACATTTCCGAGACGCGGAGACGTCAAGGAAACGTCCCCCCGTCGTCTCCCCGTCCCCCTACCGTCTCCTAAACATTTCCTTCAAAAGGAGACTTCATCGAGTCTCGGAGTCTTCTGGGTATCTCCACTCGAAGTCTTCTAGGCGTCTCCAAGACTCCAAGATTCCCACATCCCCCTATTAAAATAATGATTTATTTTTTAAAATTTAAAAAACAAAGATTTACATAGTTAAATTTAAAGACGAGCATCAAGCAATGAGGTTGTAATGACAAGCCCCAATTTTATTTTATTCAGTTTTTTTTAAAACTTGCTACTGCTGATATGGTTTTCAGAATATAATGCCCTTGCTGTTTCAGTTTTCTGAGAATGTTTTCTGTATCGTTGTTTGGTCTGATAGTTTGCAGTGTTTCTTTATGTGGCATTCATGTTTCTAGACATTGCATGAAGTACAGATAGCAAGAACATAAAATAGTGGGAAAAGAACTTTGGAAAGAACACTATTGGAACATTCAACAATCAGATTTAGTAACAAGAATAATTTCTTGAGTTCACAAGTTATTTTCAGTCTTCACAATGATAAATAACATACTCAGAAATGATTATATTCAGACCTGGAAAGAAAGTCTCAATCAGCACAAAATGAACTACTTCACCACGTACAACTACGAAACAGCTAGTTCTCATTCCAATCACAATGTCTATTAAGTTACAAGTATATTTTCATTTTGATTTTCATTGTTTCAATGTTCACTAGTTCAATAAAATCATTGCAATGTGTTTAAACTCTAAACTTTACTTATTCCTTAGGCTTTTACAGTTATACATCTTTTTATAACTAACTTTTCAAGTACTATATGTATTTCAGCGCACCACTCCCCCGCTGCCCCCCCCGCCGCCCCCAAACTTAGGCACCCTGCCCCCGTGCCCCCGAAACGCGTCCCCTGCCGTCCGCCCGTCCCCGTCCCCGAAACTCCGTGGAACTATGGTTGCATTGTACTATTTTCTATAATGTTAATGCTTTACAACAAAGCCAACAAAGCAGCTCTAATATCATCCTTATACACTTAAATTTGCAATCTCTTAAAAAACTGGAAGAAATAAACCTGAACAATTGAAATTGGATGTTTCATTCTTTGAATAAAATTGAAATATAAAACAGTTAATTTTATATGAACTATTAGAGCAGGAAGCAAAAGAAAGTAATATCACCAAAAAAAAGAGTAATGAAGTATGATTTCAAACAATACATAGCCTTAAGCGGAACTTTTTAATAATGTATGGGCACCAAAAAAAGACTATAAGATTCTAATAGCCTCATGGGCATTAAACTTGGCCAAGTACAAGCCTTTCACAAACTGCTTGCACAAGACCGGCCAAATAATCATTTTCAAATACTTTTTTCTACTGTAAGGCTTAATGGCCTGTTTATAATTACCTTTCTACTTTGTCACTTTCTTTTCCATGTGGAGTAAATAATCCTACATGAAACTTTAATAGCTTTTCATACTAATATCATAAGTTCCATTTATTTAAGACTAACTCAAACCTTTTAATGCACTACTTGTTACACCCCTTTGTGCGTTTACCTATTTACTATTACTTTGATAAGTTAAAATAATGAATAAATGAATGTGTTTGTATTTCTGTTTGAAAAACATGTGTGTTTGCACTTTGATTATATGTATTATTTGGAAAATGAGGAAAGGAAGTTTAATTGATTTGATGATTATGATTAAATGTTATGAATGTTGATTTAATTTGGTATTCTGCTTATGAAAAGAATATATATGCAAATGATCGTTTTGATGAACAGCTAACTACCATTGCAATGTTCTAAGTTGAATGCAGATACAAAGATCAAGCCTCCAGAACGAGGGGAAGTATCACTCAGGACAAGTGATTGGTCGGTTAACCCTTAAACGAAGCCTAACTGAGTTTTTTCACACATGCACATATAGATTGGTCAAGTTGAGTCAAAGTTGGGGAAATTGGTAAGTCATCCCTTAGTGTTATTTGTGTTCAAATTGTGGTTCTATGGTGAATGTTCTTGTTTGTGATATTGTTGAGTCTCTTTTGTACATGTGAGTTCTTTCTTATATGTTCTATGTTCAAATCAATAATATATATACATGGTATGTATATATATGTATACATGTACATGTCAACAGTATACCCATACATGTGAGTTAATATGTACAAGAGTATATGTAGGTAGACGTACCTACGCATACTCATGGACAGGTTGCTCATGGGCATGAGAATATCGAATGGATAATAAGACATGTATATATATATATATATATATATATATCGATGAGTTGTAAATATGTACCATTGTTTGTATAAGCAAGTGTATATATGTATATATACATATATACACACATATTGAATATATCAATATATGTATGTACATACATATATATGTATATAGATATATATACATATGGCTTTATTTATAAAATGATAGCATTGATATATGCATTCGAAATACCGAATGATATATATTTAATATTTTAAAAGTTGATGTATATATATATATATAGATAGATAGATAGATATAGATTATTGATAAAGTGTAATGTTTAAAACAAAGCGTTGTATATAAATAAAGCATTGTTGATATTATGAAATAAAGTGCATACTATACAATGCGCACTGTGTATAAATGAATATGCAGCATGTAATACGCGCCGTAGTTATTAAATATGATTAAAGATATTAAATATGAGT
This sequence comes from Sequoiadendron giganteum, assembly GCA_007115665.2. Lineage (NCBI taxonomy): Eukaryota > Viridiplantae > Streptophyta > Pinopsida > Cupressales > Cupressaceae > Sequoiadendron > Sequoiadendron giganteum. The sequence goes on from CM021102.1 coordinate 825,552,805, forward strand.
CAACCAACTTGCTAATACAACGCGTGGTATATGAAGACTCGGTCAAAAGTTTAATGAGATATTTGAAGGGCATTTAGTCGCTGACTTAGTCTAAACACAGCAACACCAAAATGCACGATGGAAGAAATAGGTGGCGCCAAAATATGAAAACTGCATTGTGATTAGAAGTCTAAATTACTGAGTACTGTCCAGCGATGGTAGACCAAGTAAAAGGTAGAATAAGTCATGTTTTAGCTGGCATATTTGGAGTCGACCTGTTTGTCTTTCACCTTGCATTTTTGAGATGAATCCTTGCTGTCTCTGTTGTAGTAAATTTCTGAGTTGAACCTTTTAGTTGAAAAGTGTCGATAAACATAGCTTAATTATACACAGTTTAGTCTCATAATTCTGTATAAATAGGGGTGAAGATCACTTCATTGGGACGCATTATTTAATTGCATTCTGCTGTTTTTAGTCTGAGATATTCTAGTGTGAGCTGAGAGTTATTTGAGAGGAGAGTTTAGTGAGATATTGTGAGTATTTTTCTATCTGGATTGGGAGAATTACTGAGGAGTCTTGGAGTGGATTGAGCTTGCAAGTCAGTTTATTTCATTTGGGAATTAGCGTTTTACAAGCTTATTATTCTGCCCTCTTACATTTTATATGTTTTTGAAAAGATTGAAAGTTGTTGATGTTTTGTGTTGAAAAAGCATTGATTTGCTAGATTAGGAAAGATTATGTTATTGAAATTATTATATTTTACTTCTTATGTACCTTTCTTGAGTGTTTGTACTTACTCCATATTAAGGAGTGATTGTGTTCCTAGTATTATATACTGGGGAAAGACGAAGCTAGGATAGCTTTTGATGTTTTCGATTCAACTTATTGTGTATGTGAACTATAGAGAGTTCATTCATTGCCTTAGAACTAGATTGTTCTATGAAGAAAGTAGCTTGTGATACATTTACCCAGTACGAAAGTTATAATCGTATGTTGTTCCTAGGGTGAAAGATTGCCTTAAGAAGGGAATTGCCTACGCCTAGTTTATTGTAGAAGAAATAGGTTGTTCCTGGGGTTAAAGATTACCTTAAGAAGGGAATTGTCTATGCATGGTACATGAATGGTCATTGACCAAATCAAACTAGACAGTAGGTGAAAAGATGACTTTTTATATGAAACTTTGGCCAAAGTAGTGTAAGTAGCCATTGTTTACTGTCAAGGTTCACTGTGTCCAGTATAGACATTCTAGTTCGAGATTTTCATACTTGTAGGTGTAGCTACCGTATGATTAGGTTCTGGATTGTAGGGCACAACACTAAGCTCAATAAGGCTATTTGTTATGGGGTTTTACCAACCAATCTCTTCGTTGAAGGGTAGGGCCATCTTGCCATATCTGGCAGATGTGCGAGGGACCGCATTTGAGTCCGTGGTTGGTGGAAAAGCGCTTGAGTGATGCTTCTCCTCATCAGTTGGCAGTTGAGATTTGCAGGGGATTTCTTGGACCATTTGTTACTTGTGCTAATGAAGCACGTGGAGCTATGTATGTTATCTTATATCCATTTCTATGGAAGTTGTAATGCAAGATATGTTATCTTGAGATTTTAAATGTATTGGAAAGATTGTAATATTCAATTGTAATGCAAATGGAATGTTTGGAATATGTGTTATTTCAGATGTGCATTTAGTCTTTGAAATAAATGAAAAAAAAAATTGCTTGATTGTTGAACATAGTTATTTACTTGAGATTAAAATTTAGTGAATTTATTTTCGTTGAACAATCGGCATATCACACTACTAACTCTTATGTCATCTCTTCTATAAAAGGACAGTGGATTTTTCCATGTCACTATGCTCATTGTTGGCTAAATACTTCTTATCTTTTAAAAATAAAATATCTTCAAATGTTGTGGCATCCCTTCCCAAACATTAGAAAGTAGTGTACAACAATCATAGAAGCGAAACTCATCAAATACTCACAATACTCAAAATAACAAGGGCCATATTCAGAAGTCAACAAACTAGTCAAGATAGCTTCCAGGATTATATGTATACAAGCATAAAAAAGAAGCCTTGTTTTTCAAAAATTTCAACTGTTTACTCCTTCAAGACAAATCATACATGCATATTAGAGTCAAGGACCAATCGCCAATGCACAAAAGACAACTTATTACACCACAAATAACCATTTCACTAAACCAGTCCATGCATGAATCATTTTTATTTTTGTTGTTAAAAACCCTAGAAAGTTAGAAAAAGTGGGAAAAAAATTCAAATTTAGGGTTTTATTGAAACAAACAATATTGATAAATCATTAGGATTTGTTAAATAACTACTAAAAATAGTTAAAGTTTTTAAAATAAACCCTAAGAATGAACAGAAAGCAAAATGTCGAATGTCATGATCATATGAATTTATTTGCACCCCATGAGAAATTCCAAGAAGATGGATTACCTTGAGAGAATTGAAACCAATAAAAAGAGTTGACTATACAACAATTGTTTTAAAATGGAAGGCAATATAATGCAGCATGTTTTAATGATCAAGTATAGGCTTAAACCTAACTTCTTGCTTTATGCTAGGCCCAAAGAAAAAGTTCCCAAAACATTGCAACTAATTTATTGATATCTTGCATGGTTCTCCTTGTGATACCCATGGATGCCAATACAAAAACATGTGTTAACGATTACAATGAGTGATTCTTCAAGGTTCCCAAAGGGAGTTTCAAGTTATAGATGAGTCCCCAATGTAAGTGTGTGAAGTACAGTGTTAGCCAAGCAATTTAATGATGTCCTTTAGAATAAGTACACTAGAAAAAAGAAATATCAAGGGTCCACTAAGATAGTTGTTTCATTATTATTGGCACCAGTCTTATGTTTGCTTTCCAAATGGAACTGCCACAAGCAAGCCATGACTATTCTTGATCTTGAATTGATGATAAAGGAAGTGAAAAGGCTTGTGAATTGAAGATTGCTAATTGTTCTACAAGAATGTGAGTGATTTTTTATTTAAATTACATAAGAGTTCTCTATAATGTGCTTAGAACAGATAAACTGCATTATTCAAGATTTTTAGGTGATAGGAATTCAGGTAAACATGCTTTGTGAGTAGTGCATCCATATGATATATGAAGGCCTCTTATTCCTATCACAAGTTATTCTTGAAAAAACGGGCAATATAAGCATCTGCAGTAACACAGCAAGCACTTGGGTTCATCACATACCTGCTATCAAATTTGGTAGCATAACACTACAACCATATTGCTTGAAAGTTTTAGCATACCATGCAATGTGTGACAATCCCAATATGAATCTACATTAGAAGTTTGTTCTGTCTAAAAGGTTGTGGAGCTCTATCAAATTCTTTGGTGGAAACCAGTGCAAAAAGACCTGGATCTTTGTGGGGTCTAACATGGATCCCATCTTCATCAAGAACAAGCCAAGACATTCAATGTTGTTCGTGAGAAAGGAAAAATTGGCAATACTAGCATTGAACATGTGGAAAAATAGGGTTCGTAGGACTTGTTAGTTGTTGGAAACTTGGATGTGCTGTAAGTGCATTTTCCATGTCTGGCAGTAGATAAGATTGTTAGCAAGGTACATGATCACAAACTAGCCTGAAAAAGGTCACAGGTCATTTCATCAATCACATAGTAGCCATTTCATAAATGTCCATTAGAAGTTTGTTCGGTCTACAAGGCTGTGGAGTTCTGTAAAATTCTTTGGTGGAAACCAATACAAAAGGACCTGGATCTTTGTGGGGTATAACATGGATCCCATCTTCATCAAGAACAAGCCAAGACATTCAACGTTTTTCATGAAGAAGGAAAATTTGGCAATATTAGCATTGAGCTTCTCGAAAAACAGGGATTGTGGGACTTGTTGGATGTGCTGTAAGTGCATGTCCCATGTCTGGCAGTAGATAAGGATTTGAAAAAGTACATGATCATTGATCACAAACTGGCCTGAAAATGGTCAAAGGTCATTTCATGAATCTCCCATTAGAAGTTTGTTCAGTCTACAAGGTTGTGGACCTCTGTCAATTATTAGGTGGAAACCAGTACAAAAAGACCTGGATCTTTGTGGGGTCTGACATGGATCCCATCTTCATCAAGAACAAGCCAAGACATTCAATGTCCTTTGTGAAGATTGAGCTTGTGGGAAAATAGGGGTTGTAGGACTTGTTCGATATGCTAGAAGTGCATTTCCTGTGTCTGGCAGTAGAAAAGGACATTACCAAGGAACATGATCACAAACTGGCCAGGATAAACATCGCAGGTCATTTCATAATCAAATAGTAGTTATTGAGGTTTTGATTAGGTAAAGATTGACCAATTATCTAAAGCATCTCTGTTAAGACTTGATCGTTGCCTTCCAAGCATCTTTGTGTTGGATAAAGACGTGATTTAAAAACCTAATTTGGTAAAGATCTAGATCTCTATGTAGATGTTGTACAAGAGTTTGTTCATGCCGACAACTAGATAACAATTCATGACATTAATTTTGATGAGTGTGTGATATTTAATTGCTGGCAGACTTTTTGAACTTTATTCAAATTTAGATTGGAAATTTGCTACAATTAACTTTTTTAACAATTTTTATGGAAACAAGTCTAACTGCATCTGTAAAAAACAGTAATTGTGATCAAATACAATTCTAGAGATAATGCTGAGAATTGACATATTCCTTCTTTGAATATAAGACACAGAAAACAAACAGAGAAAATTAACATTCTATTGTAAATTTAATGATGCCCTTGCCAAATTGCTATAGACATTTGAACTTGATAGATAATTATGATTGGGCATATGCTATAATAAAGGTTCTTTGTCCTAAATCACGATAAACACCAATTGTGATCAAATCCATTTCTAGCGATCATAATTTTCAGACAAGAATGTCTGAAAATAAACAGGAAATTAGCAACCCTATTATGAATTGCATGGCCACCTTTCCTGCCTGCTAATGGAATTATTGAATTTTATGATCAGAAATGTATCACAATTAAGTTTTTCACGCCTAAATCAACTCTATGCACAGCTTATAACAGACAACAATTGCAATGACCTCCAATTCCAGTCATCATGGTTTTGCGGCATACCTGTCTGAAAGTATGACACAAGGAAACTTGTAGAGAAAAATTAGTATCTTTGCTATGAAATTAATTTTTGCCAGTCAAAATGCCAGCAGGCTTTTGAACTTGATGGATGTTTACAATTGGAGATGTGCTGTAATTGAAAGTTTTTCACCTCAATTGACAACTAAGGTATTTTAAAACTTAAATGTCAATTAAGTTTTCCACGAAAACATGTCCACACTCCTCATCCCTCTTTCCTGTCCTCCCATTCACATCCCCTTGCTATTTTTGTACTCAAATACCATTTCTAGGGCTTTGGGGGATACATCTAGGTTTCCTTTTTTTGCATTCCTGCACTTTATTGAAATCTAGATTCGAAATGAACGACAACTCTAGTCAGCAAAGTTTTGTGACATAGCTGTCTGAAAGTACCACGAGGAAAATTGAAGAGAAAATAAGAATCTTCATTAAGAAGATAATTTTAACTGTCAAATTGTCAGCAAATTTTTTAAACTTTATTGATATTTACAATTGAAAATGTGCTGTAAATAAGGGTTTTTTCATCTCAATTGACAAATAAGGCTTTTTAAACTTAATTGTCATTTAATGTCTCCATGAAGACACATCGCCACTCCTCATGTGGCTTCCATGTCCTCCTGTTCCCATCACCAAGCTATTTTCCTATTCAAATACCATTTCTAAGATTTCAGAATATACTACAATTTATGTTTCTTCGTCTGAACAGGCCAATGAGCACTTTCTAACAAATATGAATTTTAATGAAACCCTCTTCTAGTGATCATTGTTTTGATAAAAAATGAAATATGATACGTAAATATTTATACAAATAGATTGTGGCTTTCAGCTTTTGCTTTATACTTTTTGCCTCTGTAAATGGCATTATATCAAATAATCTAACTCTCTGAAGTAAGAGTTTTGAAGCCAAAGCTTTTACTCTGTACTGTTTTCATTTGTGTTCCTTTCTTGATTTCTGCAGTAAGTTTGGAGAAAGCTATCGATTTTGAGACATGCCTGTCTGAAAGAGTGATACGGAAACATGGCCATTCATTTAATGATCAACTTGTCCACTTAACACCTGAATTATTGATAACGAGTCATTCATTTAATAGATTGCAGACAATAATATAAGGTTTTTGCACATCATTGATATATATAATTGGAGACATGCCGTAATTAACATGAATATATAGAGCTCTAGAGCTTTCCACCGTTCATTATGAATCAAAAAAGCTTAACGAGAAAGAAAAAAAACAATAGAGTGTTCTGAAATATCAAGCCAAATCATTTTCTATGTAATTTTCACTGAAAGCTCTCTTCGTATTAACGTGGATTGCAGACATTTGAATTCTCTACCAGTAACCTGTTACAAGAAATTGTAACTTACATGTACATGGAAGAGTGAAGTCCATTGTCTTGCCTGACTGATTGATAAAAGAATTTGCAACTTACCGGTAGATGGAAGAGGGAAGCCCGTTGTCTTGCCTAAGAAACCTGAGACGCTGAATCGCGTTCTCCAGATCGTGGCGCTCCAGAGACTCCTTCAAGACATCCAGATGGGCCAATTGAGCTTCCTCCTCTATCCGTAACCCCAACTTGAAATCACCCCTCGCTTTTTCAGAGACCGTAGAAGACTCCCCGGGAGGACGATCCCCCGAACTCTGCAAGCGATCATCCTCAACCTCCTTCAAAGCTCTGCCGTGATCATATAAACTAATTGCCAACTCAGACGCACAATTCCTCTGAAAATTCACTTGCCGCTGAATGTTATCACAGAGAGCCGCCATAAGCTCTGGATGATCGCGAGCTATTCGACGCAGGGATTCCACTTCCGATTCTGTTAAGGATTCGGGTAAATTGTTAGTGGAATTAAATATTTCTGCCTGCAATCTCTGCAGGCCGCAAGAAGAGAGAGACTCGAAAAATAATAAGCTTCCGTCTCCCTCAGATGACGTGGCCTTTTCTGGTGCTGGCGCCTCTGCCGATTCTCCATTTCGGTCATTTGACGGTCCCTGAGGCGATTCTGTTAGGGTTTGGGGAATAATGCGAGATTTAATGGATTCGATTAGAAGGAGGAATTCGGCCTTAAGTTGAAGAGGATGTGGATCGGTAGATGTTGAGGTTTCGAGGTTAAGTAATTCAGCGATTGAAAGCCAGGTTAAGTGGGCAGGGGAGCTGGTGCGACTCGACCACACTACGCCCTCCAGTTTTGCGCCCTTCTCTATAACTGTGTGGAGAATGGCCACCGCCAGCGCCGGGTTTTTTTGCTTCAGCCTCAGTAAAGAAGCTCTAAATGTTTCAAACTGAGCAAGAAACAGGTAATTTACAGTGGCACGGACCAGCAATTGCTGCTCTTTCTTTATTTCCTCTTCTGCCATTACTGTCGACTGTTCTATCCGTGGCCCTCTTACTCTGCGTCTCTATGCAGACGTGTTATGCGTTGATCGTTTTAACTTTTGCTTTTCCTTCAATTTATTTGAATCGGGTAAATTATTATTCTATTATATGCTAGAACGGAACGGAGGACTTGTGCCCGCCGCAAACGAAAAATGCTTCGCTGGATTGAAGCCGCTCCCTCATTCGACTTCTACAATCAAAATATACGTCGTTCCCGTCGCTACTTTACATGCTTTTATTGAAGGAATACGGGTATAAATATTTTAAGATTGAGTTTAATTTGAAAAGAATTTTGGGAGGTTAGAGAGATTTGAGAGATTCTATTTGGGTGGTGGTTTATGAATGTAAAATATGGGTTAGTAATAATTTAACATTAAATAGAAGTAGTTAGAGAGAGTTTAAAAATATAGTCATAAGTAAATTCAAATTCATAAATTTAGTTTTTTATGAGATTTTTTTGGTTGAAATAAAAAAATTGGTCTTTTATGAGATTTTTTTGGTTGAAACAAGTAATGTTCTTATAGAAGTCATTATTAAGGTGAGTTTCTTAAAAAATCTTTAAAAAAACTAAGTAGATGGAGACAAATACATGACTCAAGATTATTTTTAAAAATGTTACAAGCATGAGAAAGAAGTCAAAGATGAAATTAAACAAAGGTGGATGAGAAAATGGCAAATTCATTTAAATGTGTCCTAATAATAGCAAAGAAATAAAGGTATTTGTTATAGATAAATTTCGTAAATATGTGGAAAAAGGTGTTGGGGAGAAAAAAAAAATCTTTCTTTGAGGAATTTAACCCTAGATTGAAATGAGTTGATGGAAAAGGTCAAAAGAGGTATGGCTAGAGAGAGAGTTTTTTGCACACCCAGGCTAATAGAAACAGAAAAGGCACTTTATTTTGGAGTATAAAGCTTTTAACGACATATGGGTCATGTACATAGATAATTTGGTAGCAACTTCATCATAAGATCTATTCAATTGGGAGATGTTTGAGAAAATTGGAGAGTGCATTGTCAAAATGAATAGTAAAAGATAAACATTTCAAAAAATAAAAATTATAGGGTTCACTATCTTGCTATCTTCGGCCTTATGATGTTAAACAAATGTATTATATTAGATTCTTGATTTCATTAATTACATTACAAAATAGATGCACATGTGTAAGGATTGTGGGATTGGAAAATCCTATTTGGTCTACTTGTCACTCTAGTGATTATTTATAGGGGTGAAATTTAGGTCAATAGTATGTCAAATAAAAAATAGGGAAGAAAATAACAATCCTTTCTCCTAACAAAAAAAATCATCTTGATGGGAATCTTCCTAACATCCTAGAGCCCTCCTTTGTGTATCCTTCATCCTTGTGTGCCACCCTCTTGGCCTACTTGTCCCTCTCATTTTCTAAAAATACCATTACTTGCCTTTAATTTTAGGGGTACCCAAGAGATCTTAGGGTCATCTGGCAACCCATGTTAAGCTTCAAGTTCACCTTATGTAACCTACACTAGTAAGATAGGTGACCAAAATTGTTAAGAAGGGCAACCTTATCATAAGTTGGCATGTGCATAAATCATTTAGATTTACTTGACTTGCCCTAGTTTCCCTTAAGATCTTTAGCTTTTTCAGCTAGGATAGCTTTTTTCTTCCCTATTTTCTGTCACACCCCATTGTGTTACTATTGACCATAATGCACCATACAACACTAATGATTATATACTTGAATGGATTTTAATACATATAAAGAGCATAGTAGTATGAATATAAGTAGTGTAAGTTCTTATTAACCAGTACTTTCCAACCTGTAAGAATTGTTGCCAAGACTTTGTCAAAGCAAACAACATCAAATGCTTACACACAGGAAATAGTCAACTAATTCAAAACAACATCGACCAAATAATGTGACGTGAATGGCATAAGGTGGAGCCAAACTGGGAAAAAGAAATGAATCGATTAGAAGTCTACTCTTAGTATGAATTTCTTGATTGTGAAGCATATGAAATATATGGAATTATTCAAATAGCAGTTGTCTATTTAAGTCAACCTAAAGGAAAACATATTATACCTTGTATTTCTAATTGTCTTTCTTGATGTTCATTTGTGGTGAGCGACTCATTCACTAGGTTGTGTATGTGTTCCTTATGCATCATTTTTAGCTGCCACGTTTTATTTATCTTGTTGATTCGAATCAATTGAGTTGAGAAGTGTCAATCCTCATGCCCCATTTTTGGCCTTTATTTGTTGATTTTTTTATATAAATAAAGGAGCTATTTACCTCATTTGGGAGGACGCATATCTGCATTTTTGTTGTGAGTTTTTTATGAGTTATTATATTATATTTCTTGAGTTGTGAGTGAGAGAGTTTCTGAGGAATTTAGGAGAGGACTTTGAGAGGAAGTCTTGGTAAAGTGAGGGAAAACTATTTGAGAGTTATTGACTGAGTTGGGAAGGCTATGTTGAGAACCTGAATCAACCAATTAGAGCATTGCATAAATAGGCATGTTGATTCCTACTCTTTTATTATTTGTTCTATATTTTTGAAAAGATTGTGTGGCATTGCTTGTTATGTTGGGAAGTTAGTTCTATTGTTTATTAAGGAAAGATCGATTTACTCCTTTATGAAAGAGAAAGGATGCTTGTTATGCTTAGAGTTAAGATCCATTTTCTTGATGTGTTTGTACATATTCCATAGTAAGGAATGGGTGATTATAGAGGGCATTATATTCTATCTTATGAAAAAGCTTATGTAGCTAATGGTTAAACTAGTTGATTCATAGAGTTACTATGGTTACTTTGTAGACATGTTAGATAAACATATAGGTGATAGGTTAGGGTTAGGATAATCCAATGAAGGGGATAGCCTATGTGTAGAGTATGAATGGTCATATATATAAACTAAGGTAGGAAGGTGGGTGAGCGTGTGACATACACTCTGAAATTAAGAGTGATGAACACTTTGGCCAAAGTAGTGTAAGTTGCCATTGTTTACACTATCAGTTCGTTGTGTTTCTAGATTTATGCACTAGATAGGGAATGTCATATGTATAGGTTATAGCCATTATATGAATAATCTAAAATTATTTAGGACACACCACCAAGCTTAGAAAAGGTCAGTTTATTATGAGGTTACCAGACCAATCTCTTCATCAAAGGGTAGGGCCATCTATCAGTTAGATAGATGTGTGGGGGACCGCAGTTATTCCAAGGTTAGCGAAAAAGTGCTTGAGTGATGCTTCTCCTCTTTAGTTGGTAACCAAGGTTTTGAATGGAGGATTTCCAAGACTATTCGTATATCTTTTGCTAGTAATCTCAATAGAGCCTTGTATTTGTATTTTGTATCCATTATGATGGAAAAATTGTAAAAGATAAATGTTATCATGAATTATTGACTATGTTATCAATAAAATGGAAATTTGTAATACTTTGATATAATGCAATGGAAAGTTTGGAAAGATTTTTATCTCAAATGTGCATGTTACGCATGGTATCAAAGCTACCATGTTCAGCTCTGGAACCTATGTACTCACTATACTTTTCCTTCCAACATTATGAGTAATGTTTGGAAAAAAATTATGCAAGAAAGTCAGTGATTGGAAATGAGCGCTACGTACAGGCCAAGAAGGAAAAAGAATCCCTTGTTAGTACCATAGAGGAAACAACTATGAAAATTCCATCTGGATAAGTGATACCAACACAATCACTTGCCAGATCGAACTCGTTATCACTTTCCAAGGATATGCCCTTGGAATGTAGTGTCAGTCCGGCATTGATATTTAGAAATCCTCGAGTAGCACCTATGGCTGAAGTTATTGTTAAATCCCCTAGTGGAGAATCTAAGGGATATGTACCTCAGAACTATATATCGAAATATAAGTTTGAGGGATACTATCATTTTTGGGATAGAGAAGAAAAAATGAGAGATGAGAAAAAAAATTGAGGGGTACGTGCCCCATTATGTATCTCGAGAGTGAATCCAATGGATGCTCTCCTCTTGACTAATTAAATAGTTATTTTATGTAAAAAGAATTGAAATCCTTTGAATAAATGAAAGAAATATGTTTTATCAAAATTTATATATGGAAACCTCAATAAAAAAATTGTGTGTGATTATTTGCTCTTTTGATATGTTTTCCTACGCATTTAGTAAACTATGATAGGATCTAATTAAAATATGAATCTCCAAGTATAAAATTACTTAAGATAATGGTTAGGACAAGAACTAATCTTGGAGGGCTAAGTCAATAAGTTGGACAAGGTCTAGATAATATCGAAGCCAAGTTGGATCGACTTCTGGCAATCATGGATGAAACTAATTTGCAAGGATAGGAAATCTTGATCAAGAAGTAAGGGGAAGAGAAAGAATAGAAGAAGAAGTCCCATTCAACAAAGAAAATGAATAATCTCCCAAAAATGAGGAAGAAGGGGAAGATTATAGAAACCACACTAAATCTATGGGACAAGAAAGTGATAAAACTCAATCATAATCTGAGGGAACCAAGAGGAAGCGTTTGGAAACTAAATTATCTAGGGATATGAGAAATATTACTCCTCCTAAATTTGAAGGAAGCACTAGCGAAGAAGAATCTTAGGCTTAGTTAATACAAATGGAGAAGCACTTTGAGATTAGGAACTATTCTGAAGACACCAAAGTTGTGTGGGGAGCTTTCCAATTAGCAGGAGAAGCCTCTAACTGGTGGATGAACAAGAAGATGGAACTTGGAATCAATTCCCTTAAGTTGACTTGGAATGACTTTGTTGAGATTTTTTGACAGAGGTGGTTACCCCAACTCTTTTTCAATAAAAAGCTCATAGATTTCCAAAATCTTAAGCAAGGAGATATGTCAGTGAATGAATATTGGGAGAAATTCACTCGTCTCTTGAGGTATGTACCAATGCACCAAAAAGGAATGATTTTGGATCAAGAAGTTCATTATGGGTCTACATGGACAAATAGGTGGAGAAGTGGATGTACATGGTCCAGCCACTATGGACTTGATATATGAAAAGGCAATAAAGCAATACCAAAAGCTCGAATCCATCTCAAGTTACCAAGAGAAGAATTGAAAAAGGATTGGAGTGTCTCGATTTAATCAAGCTCTAAGGAAGTTTAATGAAGGGCAAGAATATTAGAGGCAAGGGGACAAAGTATCCTACAATAATTGGAATGAGTCAAGGAAGGATCGTCGAGGAAACAACTTCAAAAATTACAATAGTGGTAACTATAGCAAATCTGGAGGGAATGGTGGTAATTATGAGAGGTCAATTAAAAGGAGAGGACCAGTAAAATAATGATTTACATGTGGTGGGGATCATTATGCCACTCAATGTCCCAATAAACCATCTAGTTCACAACTACATGGAAATTCACTTCCTCCTCAACGGACAATATTTCAACAAACAATCCATGCAGCAGTGGAAAATCGACAAGTTGAATACCAAATCACCCTTGTGAAAACTCCAGGTACTTTGTTTGGTTTACCTGTTTTCTTGCTTATACATACTGGAGTCACATAAAAAAAAATCGCTAGAGTAGCCAATCAAAATTCTAGGAAGGCTAGATTTATGGAAAAATATTGCGTTGTAAAATATGCAAACCAGGAAAGAGAAATGGTGAACCAATGTTTATATGAGGCAAGGGTTGAAATTCCTAGTTTCTCAACAAAAGTAAATTTGTACATAGCACCCTTAGGATCCTATGATGTCATCTTATGTATGAACTGGCTATGGAAGCATAGAGCTAAAGTGGATTGTCATGCTAAAACCACATAATATCTAGATGATCTAAGTAATCTAATGTCTTTTCAAGGAACACCTAGAGAAATAAAATTGCAATAGATGTTGGCTATGTAAATGCATAGGTTGAAAAAGAAAGGATGTCAACTCTTTGAGGTCAAAATGGATAGATTAGAGGAATTCAAGGAAGTCACCCCTCATGATAATGACATGTATCATGAATCACAAGTTTCTCAAGAGGTTGAAGAAGGAGAAGTGGTAGACTCTGAAGAAATGGATATGGATAAATATCCCATCTTACGAAAAATTTGTGGATGTCTTTCCAAATGAACTACCTCCCAAAAGAGTATTTGATTTCTCCATTGATCTTTTACCAGGTTTAGAACCTGTATCCAAAGTACCCTATAGGATGACTACAATGGAATTAATGGAGCTTAAGGCACAATTGAAAGAGTGTTTATCTAAGGGATTGATAAGACACAATGTTTCACTTTGGGGAGTGCCAGTGATCTTTGTGAAGGATGGTACCCTTTACCTATGTATAGATTATTGGATGCTTAACAAAGCTATGATAAAGAATAAGTACCCATTTCTACATATTGATGATCTTTTTGATCAAATGCGAGAAGCGACAATATTTTCAAATATTGATATGTGATCCAATTATCACCAATTGAGAATAAAAGACAAGGATAGTTTTAAAACTGCTTTTAGACCTAGATATAGACATTGTGAGTTCATGGTCCTAACCTTTGGACTTACAATGCACCTACAACATTCATGAACCTAATGAATAACGTATTTAGAGATTGCTTGGATAGGTTTGTATCAGTATTCCTTGATGATATATTGATCTATTTCAAGAATGAAGAGGAGCATTGTAAACATTCAGAGATAGTTCACCAACAATTAAGAGAGTACAACCTATATGGAAAACTCTCTAAGTGTACATTCTTTCAGAAGGAAGTGCAATATGTAATAACCCATTCTAGTTATTACTTAATTAAATTATTGTAAATGATGTTATGAATATTTAATTTTAAAAATACATAACTAAGAAGCTATTCTCAATCATAGCAACACATGTCTAATTAAAATTAGTTATACATATATATTCATTTCCAATGTCAATTACAATATCCAAGTTAACTTGGATCATAGGGCCACAAAGTCAACACAATATACAATATTACATCAAGGTTACATCATAGTCCATGATATCATGAAAACATCCAAGTTTTCCTCTTGATGCTCACCTCCATTGGTGGACAAGAACATGGTTGAAGTGCTTTACCCCCCAACCACAAAGCTTACGCTTCCCCGAAATTCTTCCAACTTGAAGAATACCCGACCCTACACAGAACATTTACCAAGAGAACAATTTGCAAGGTGGAATCTAGTGTGTGCCCAAACATCAACATGCATCTCTATCTATGATTTAGGAAAATGCAAGATCTATGCTAGGAATGGCTATGAGTGTTATCGCAAATTCCATACATACATAATGGGCTAATTGCTTGGCCAAGCATAAAAATTTAGTTACAACAACAAAAGATAGGTTTTGGATAAAGAAAAAACCTATACTCTCTGAACTCCATTTCAGCACCCATCTCGAAAGGTGACTTTCAACAACACAGTTTATTTCTTTGCAACTATCTACCCTCTGGTAGCATCTACCCTGAGGTGCTCTAGTCTACTTAGGTGTTGTTGTTCTACTTAACAAAGAGAATATTCTTACACATGTATCTATATGGAAAAATTAATCCATTCTACTTAATTCCTCAACTTAATTAAATAAAAAAAATGATTCAAATGGAACTAATCAATACATTATCCATTCAATTCATACACATATCACATTATTACATTCAATGTAATTTAGTTTTCAATAAAAATGAATTAAATAAGTAACAAAAGAAGGCATGTCACAAGTATGTGTATGTGCGTAGATGAAGGTCTGTGTGCATACACATATATGTGTCAACTTAAGTTAACATATTTGTGCATACATTCTGAAATATAAATAATTATAACATATTTGTTTCATTCAAAATAATGCTTTGGATTGACATATCGTCTAACAATAACACAAGTTGTAAATTGCCTTTTCCAAAGAAGAACAATTTTTGTTCGAATAGTTTCCACATACTGATGTATTGTTTGTACCATAACCATGTTGTTTATATCAAAACTATACTATTTTTATCAAAACAATGTTGTTTGTAGAAGTTTACAATATTTTGAGCCAATATATATCAATAGCAGTTTCAAGTTTTCTAGTTTATCATGTGAACGATCAATGTTCAATCATTTTCAATATGCAATTATCTAAACAATACTAGTGTCCCTTTTTGTGCAATCAAAAGAATTGAATGACATGCTTGTCATTTTAAATCACATACAAAGTTGAATATATTACTGTTTGGGTTTGGAGAGGGACCTGAGTTTCTAATGACGACGGCCATAAATGTAAGTTCAAGCTACTGTCATTTAAATACAACAACAGTCGAACACCTGTTTGGCTTAATTACTAACATTTATCATAAGTCGAACCTTAAAGAGGGTAAAAGCACAAAGCTGTGTCACACTTTCAACCAACATATCAGCACAACTGAATTTAAGTATTTCTAACTAAAAATCAATTTTGGTCAAACATATGACCTAATAAGATTCATTTTACCTAAGTTAGATACTTCCACAATTTATTCAACTAAAATTGTTGGCTAAAAATATATGGAGCACCACTTTGAGTCCAATTTACCAAAAAAAAAATTATTTGAAAAATTTGAAGTTTTAATAACTCCTCCTCATGTAAATAACATTTTTAAAAAAATGTAAAATACCCTTTTGTAGATCCATAAGTGTTTTCAAAAATATATTTATTTTAATAGTTTAATTATTATTATTATTTATATTTTTATTTATACTAAAAGTAGGTTATCAACAAAAAATATTAGGTTGATTACCATGCCAAAGAAAAATACTAAAACTTATTAATTTTTTTTGAAAAAACTATGATGCACTAGATAAAAGAATCTATATCAAGATGGTATAACTGTTTTTCCATTTTAGATAAATATATAATATGAATGTTGACGTCCGATGGAAACAATTGTTTTTTATTCACGTACATTTTAATACTTATATACAAATATATATTTATCAAAATTGGAAAAAAAAAATCCATGCACTAAAGTTTCAAGTTATAAATACACAAAAAAAATTTGAAACAAAAAAAATAAAATTTACTGTAAAAAGTTTGATGTCCCGTCCAACTTCATTTTTCAGCATTTTATCAGCAACTAAATTATAGTGTTAATTTATGAAAAATTAGTTTAAAATATTTTTTTAATTTCTTATAAAAAATAAAACATAAAATATACTAAAATACATATTTTATTAGTTTACATCATTTAAAAATTCAAAACATATATGCTACTTTTTAGTAATTCAAGTTTAAAAATTGGATCAGCATTGGTTGTTTCCTTTATAAAGTGTGACATAGCTTTGTGCTTTTACCGAATGTTGATTATCGGCTTACCATGTTCGAAGACCAATTGGTAAGACTCATTCCTAGAGATCATTCTATGGAATGATTTTGTACATCGTTCAAGGGAACGATAGGTGCAAGCACAAAAAGGTATACCATAAATCAATATTCAAATGGTATTTTGTAAGCATAGAATTGGAATACCGTAAATAAAAGGGGATCATTCTAATGAACTATTATATCTGAATCAAATGACATGCATACAATCAATCTTAATGATCGAAAAAACATAATGCATAACGGAACAATGTAACCATTCCTCCATCGTTCTTGGAGAACGATGTGTTTGGCTTCAATAGCAACAATGTTTAACTATTTCTTTATGATTATAATCCAAACCATGCACCAAAGGGTACTACATTCCTTATTCAACCTAGCCGAATGGAAAGATCAATAACTATTAAAAAGAATAACAATGGTATTACAGGAAACAATCAACGATTTTTACATTGTTTTAAACAACACAAGACTTATGCTATTCAGATGAAATTTGAATAGCCATAAGAATAGATAATATAACTTACATGCAAGGAATTACTGATAGAGGCAATAACCATACAACAAACTAATTACTTGACCATGCTCGGCTAGCATGTCAATAGGGTGAAAAATGCACAAGTTTAAAGCATGCAAGGATGGTCGATAAGGGCCTAGTATCATAGAACAAGAAAATGATCGATATTACATAAAAAAAATACCAGGCTCTAAATCAAATACACTCGCACTTGTAATATATTTATTAATTTACCATTGATTCTAAAAGAATCGACATACTAAAAAGAAAATTGTAAGTTTTTCGAATAAAGATTACTGAGAAATCAAGCATGTTTGTAAAAAAAACTAATTTACCTCAAGGTCAAAAAAATTCCTCAGCTTTTTCCTTCTATTTCCAATGCATTCAAGTCACTTACCTTCTTTGTCCCTAGATACTCATTACCACTGCTTGATTTTTGCTAGTGATTCCCCTTTCAAAATAGAAATATTTTCTTCTTTTTTCCTATTTGCATTGATATGGGGGTCGTTTCATTCATAAATGGCTTAATTTTCCACCCCACTATTCATATTTAATTAACTTGGCTTAAATTTGAATAAATAACACTCGTCCATTATGTCCTCAGTTGTTATTATTTGAAATCAACAGTAACAATTTAATAATTTTGATCCATATTTGATTTTTATATGGAATATGTATATATATATATATATATATATATATATATATATATATATATATATATATATATATATATATATCTATTTTACTTTTATAATAGTATAGTATTCAATCACTTTAAATCAAAGAATAAACTTTTACTTTATTCAAATAATGGTATTTTTTAAATAAAGTGGTTTTCTTATCCTTCAAGCATGCCTTCCCAATTACACACAAATAGGTTTCACGATACTATCATTTTCTTTTAAATTTTGAGAACATGAGATCAAAATAGGCAATTAGATAAGAAATCACATGTATATCATTTCATAAGACTATTGAATCATTTGAATCAATTCATCATAATATTCTATATGGAGTTTCAAATACAATCTATCATGTTTTTTTGCGGTGTGTGCATTCAAATTCCATCAAGCTTACCGTTCAATCCGACTAAACGATCTTACTTCAACCATGTTCTCATCTTTCAACCTGTTACCTTACATTTTCACATACTTGCACTTACATAGCTCATCAATAATGTTCAATCATGATAAAGTATGAGATAGTTCATAAGATCACATGGTCAAAAGATGGTCAACTTCTTTCAAACATTTCAAAAATATCAAAATTTTCATTCAACATATTGAATTTCCTCAATAATTCAATTTATCATATTATAATTTAAATATAATAAAAATTGGGTTATGACATCCTTCCCCTTTTACAAGAGACATCGTATCAATGTCTATTTAATTAAAATTTAAGCATATATTTCTATTTAAACATCATATCATACTATTCCCAATCCAAAACATTATAATATTCAATCAAAAAAATTCAAACAAAATTTATCAAATGTCTCTTTCTAAGAAAGCAAATGTAGAAAGAGCATTCTATTTCTTCCACATCCTCCCAAGTAGCATTGTATTTTGAATACTCGTCTCATTGGACCTTAAATTAAACTGAGAAATGTCTCTGCTCTGCAACTTAACGTTGTGTCTATCTAGGATTTTAATGGGCTCCACTAGCACCACTCCCGAGTTGTGTACCTGCAAGGATTGCCAATATAGCACATGAGCTACATCAGGATGATATATCTTAAGCAAAGAAACATGAGACACAATATGAATTTGATCTAGAGCAGGTGGTAGACCAAGTTTATAAGCAACTGGTTTGATCACTTCCAAGACATCAAATGAACCCACATATCTCGGGGCTAACTTGGAAGACTTTCCAAAGACAATGAAACTTTTATGAGGTTTGACTCTTAAGAACACTTTATTCCATGCCACAAATTGTCTAAGAGTTTTATTCTTATTGGCATAACTCTTCTATTGATTCGTCGCCTCCTTCAGTTAGCCCTTAATAACTCCCATTTGTTCTTTCATCTCCTTAAGCATTTTAGGTCCTACTATGATCTTGTCTTCCAATCTATCCCAAATGATGGGTGTACGACACTTGCACCCATAAAGAGCTTCAAATTTCGCCATAGCTAGAGACGTGTGATAAGAGTTATTGTAAGAAAACTCAACCAAAAGTAAGTATTCTTCCCACTTATATTTTTGGTCCATACAATACATTTAGAGGAGGTCTTTGACTACCTAATTCACCCTCTTCATCTGCTCGTTGGTCTGAGGATGATAATTCAAGCTGAAATTTAACTTAGTTCCCAATGCAGCATTCATGGTCATCCAAAATCTTGAGGTCATATAGGTGTCTCTATCAAAAATGATAGTCTCTAGTACTCCGAGTAAATAGAAGATCTCCTGGAAAAATTTCTTGGCCAGGGTCAACGATCCATTCTTAAGGTTTCCTGGGATGAAGTGCGCCACCTTGGTCAACTTATCGATCACAACCAAGATAACATCATGTCAATTATTACTCAAAGGTAATCCCTATACGAAGTCCATACTGATCACTTGCCATTTATACTCAAGTATGGTGTGAGGATACAATAGCCCCGCTAGATGTGCATGCACAACCTTGGCTCCCTAACACTCTAAGCATTTGGCTACGTACTCCACTACATCCTTCTTGAGTTTAGGCCAAAAGCACAAGAGTTTTCGATTTTGCAATCATCTTGGATACTCTAAGGTGTCCTAAATAAGGGTTATTATGAACCTCTTCTAATCTCCTTTCCTATGTCAACACAAATATTTCTACACAATTTCAAAGTCCAATCACCCAAGGTTCTCCATTCAGCAACCTACACATCAATCTACCCTTGTAGCACTTCAAAACTGGTTTAGGCCAATTTTCACTCAACCTTTCCAAAACACCTGACAATTAAAACATGGATTAAGATACCCTTTTCAGGGTTACACAACATACATGAAAATAAAGGGTCACTCTTTTGGACCAATGAGGACTTTCAGCACACCCACCCAGTTTCAGGCTTCACAATTGGACCTATTTTCCAAAGCAACATGCCTTTAAACCTATCAAAGGACAATGAAACCTTGGGGCGCAATTCATATACCTTCAAACCTCCAAAATCACAAAAATATTCCATTGGTACGGACAAATACATGCCAAACTTGAAAAACCTTGTTTTAGGCACAATTCATGAGGGTTTATTGAAAATATGGGTTCCAAGACTTATCATAACATTCCACATTAGACCTTCATAAAATGACCTGCAAAAACTCAAAACACTATCACATATAGAGTTCCAATCATATTTTTCCAAAACCTTACTTTAGTTCCTCAATTTCACTTGGAAAACTCATGAAAACACCCTAGGGCATCCCCCTAAAACCATACAACTTGTATTTTATGCCTCCCAAACCATTGGTACATCTAAAATTCCATGAAACAAGTCATTCCACCGAGTTACAGGGCTGGACAGCAAGTGGAATGACTAGAACATCATTTTTTACACCAATCAAACCCTCAAATTAGTTAGAAACAGGCAGTCCCAGAAAAATGAAGAGATCTCTCTCAAAACTCAATATTAGAACCTCTAATTGGATTCAGATGAAAGATATTTCATTCCCCTACAAGATGATATAAGTCTCAGATCATATGGTGGTGGTACTCCGTACAATGCTTGCAAAGTTCAGGAAAACAGGAAAAACATGGGATTTGAGACCACCCGGCAGTAAAACAAGGATATCTCACTCAATTTTTAATGAAATCACACCATTCCAATCCAAAAGAAAGGTTATTCAATTATCTATCCAACCATAATAGGCTTGTAGTGTAAAACAATATGTACAGGTCGTACAATGCACGGGATCAGCAATTTCTTCATGGAAAACACAAAAAAACAGCAAACTTCTTATTAGAAACTCATTCCAAACTTCTCCAACAGCCTCCCTTCGAGATTTACAACAATATATCATGTAATCACATCCAAACCACCCCTTGAACCGACCAACTACCATAACCACCTTTTGTTAGAGTCTAAGATGACAATTTTTGCCAATTTTGCTCTTAATCACTATCCCATTACAACTTGATCAACTTGATTTTGCAAATACCACCTAACTGACCTATTAGCCCTCCAATACATTTAAAATGTCATTGAGACCTTATTTAACATGGAATAAGACCCTACTCCCCATATCCCTTAAAACTCATGATTTCACATGGCTTTTGCATTATGAATCAAACTGACAAATTCAACTGAATGATTCAAAACCTTTTCAAATTACATTATGACTGGTCCTTTAGACCTTATTAAGCATAAATGAACACAAGACACACCTAGCTATCAACTTAGACTTCACAAGGTGTAGGTGCTCTTGCACCACTTTTCTAGAATAAACTTCTTTAGCTCTCTAGAGTTTGGAATGTACATTCTTCTCTGATATCTCAAAATGCCATCGGGTTCGATCTCATACCCATTGAATCGATGATCTGATGGATTCTCTACTAAGGCACTCTTCACTCTTTCGTAGTGCTCATCCCCTTGGAAATGGTGTATCACATGCTGTCTCAAATTAGACCTTGTCAACATCATGGTTGGCAGATATCTTCATCTACTAAGAGCATTAACCATTATGTTATCTTTTCTCTTTATATACTCAATTTCGAAGTCATACTCACTAAGGAATTCCAACCACCTTCTTTGTTGTGCATTCAGGTTTGGTTGAATAAAAATGTATCTCGATCCTAAGTGGTTTCTCTTGAGCTTAAATGGATTCCCTAAGAGATAATGCATCCACATCTACAAGGCATGAACTATTGCGGCCAAATCTAAATCACGCGGTGCGTAATTCACCTCATGTTGTTTAAGCTTACTTGATTCATACGCTACTACTTGTCCAACCTGCGTTAGTATTATTCCTAATCCCTCTCTTGAGGCATTTGCAATTATAGTGAATCTTCCATTAAGATCAAGGATGGTCAACACTGGTGCTATTGTGAGCCTTTCCTTCAAGAGTTGGAATGCATATTCACACTTCTCTGTCCATTCAAATCATATTGCCTTTCTTTGGAGTGATGTAATTGGGGATGCAATTTAGGAGAGCCCTTGCACAAACTTTCTATAGTATCCTGTGAGGCCCATGAAGCTATGGAATTTTGACACATTTTGAGGCATTATCCATTCCATGATCACCTTGATCTTCTCAAGGTCTACAAAGACTCCCTTAGTTGAAATAATATGGCCTAGATAGTGCACCCTATCTTGATAAAATGAGCACTTGGATAGCTTCCCAAAGAGTTTCTTCTCTCCTAGTCATTGTAAAAATATCCTCAAGTTCCTATCATGCTCTTCAACATACTTTGAATAGACTAGGATGTCGTTAATGAAAATCAAAACAAAGTCATCCAAACAGTCTCTTAACACTATTCATGAGGTTCATGAAAGTTGTAGGTGCATTGGTCAAACCAAAGGGTACCACAGTGAACTCTTAATGTCCATATCGAGTTCAGAAAGTGGTCTTCAAAATATCTTCTTCCTTTATTCTCAACTGATGGTATCCTGACCTGAGATTGATTTTGGAGAACATTATCGCTCCCTTCATCTGGTTAGACAACTCATTGATCCTTGGAAGTGGATATTGATTCTTGATGGTCATCTTGTTCAACATCTAATAGTCGATACATAGATGTAAGGTTCCATCCTTCTTTTTCACAAAGATAACTAGTGCTCCCCAAGGAGACACATTGGGTCTTATGATCCCTTTGTTCAATAATTCCATTAACTTGACCTTCAACTCATAGATTTCGATGGTGGTAATCTGATAAGGTTCTTTACACTGAGGCTTGGCTCTTGGTACAAGGTCAATAGAGAATTCACATTCCCATTTCGGAGGTAACTCCATGAGTTCATCAAGAAATACATCTTGAAACTCCTTGAGAATAGGGTAGTCATCTAAATACTGCTCCTTGCTATCAGGGTTACTGATATGTACAACATAAATAGCACAACCCTTATGATGAGACTTCTTAAGCTGCTTAGGAGAGATTTGTCTAAGCTCTAAGGGTCTTTGCATCTCATATATCTCGACTGGGTTTCCATAATCACCCAGGAAATTAACTACCTTATGCTCACAACTCACTATAGAATTATGCTCGATTAACTAATTTATTCCCATAATTACATTGTATGATCCTAAGGGTGCCACATACAGGTTGACTTGAGTTTGGAAGGTTGGAAGTTCTAACTCGTTGCAAAAGAGACAAGTGTCTACCCTTCGCTCTGCTCGGTTTCCATACTAGTTTGTTCATGAGTTTTCCATGTATCTAGGTCTAATAGGTATATTAGATATTACTCTAGGGTATATGAAACATTCAATAGCTCCAGTATCAATTAAAATACATACAATTCGGCCATAGAGCTTGTTGAAAATTGAGGTATTTTCTTAGCTTAATACCTTGTAAAACAATAATATTGTTGATCTAAATGTGCTTTTCCTTTGTTACAGATTCTTTGTGGGTGATTATCTGATTAATCCATTTTACTGTTTGTAGAATGTAGACAGAAGTTGATAGAAGTAGACAAGATATTAGAAACATTACACAAGCATATTTCATGGAGAAAACCCTTTCAGATAAAAAACTCCACCAAGAATTAATCTATTATTCAATCTCTGAAGTAGATTACAATAGCTCCAATTCTTGCTTGAGAATGTCTCTTTTTCCTTCACCAAAACTTCTTCACAACCTGCAATAAAACTCACAAACTCTCTCTACAACTTGCTTGAGATAAATAGACTTTAATCAACATTGTAAACTCCAAATGAGTTACAATAACAATTCTCAATCCCTAACCCTAGAAGGTACGCCTATCTCATTCAAGTAGAGTTGTGTCATGAAGAACAATGTCTAATACTCTCCTTCATCCATTTGGGCATCCCAAACTCAAGTCATAACTCAACCTTAATTATGTAAATATCTTAAGGCTTCATCCTCAAAGTTGGCACCCAAAAGAGGGCCCCACTTAATTAAGCCTTCAAAAATATCTCAACATGCAAAAGAGCTAATTCCAAGAAGCCAACTTGGGTTCCCAAAGTGGGTCCAAGATATTTCTTGCTGACTAAAACATTTCTCAACACCATTCATGCAAACAATGTGCATGCATGATCCTCCATCTGTTAACTAAAAGTAATCCCTGTTATCTATCATGCAACTCAAGTTATTAGCCATGCATTCCAAGTTAACTGAAGTCAACTAGCATTGAACTAAAACTAACTAAAAAAAATTGAACCAGAACTGAACTAAACTGAACTAAACTGAACTAAACTGAACTAAACTAAACTAAACTGAACTTCAACTAAATTGTGCTTCAAACCCTCTTTTATAGGTACTCAACATGCATAAAAAAAAATCCCTATTTTGTAGGAACCTAGGATTCATATTTGAAGTGTACTCAATTTACCAACCAGTTAACTGAACTCAAGGTGTGTGTCACCTCCCATGTGTGCGCCCATGTGCTCCTATTTTGTAGGAGCTAATTACAAGGCGTCCACACATGCTTTTAACATTTAGAATAACTTACAAATGTCAATTAACATGATTATTTCATCAAATATTAATCCCTTCCTAATCCTATTGTTTTCAAATACATTCCAAGGACTTAGGAGATATGGTGAAATAAATAATGTTTAGGATTGGAATTAAATGGCATCCTATTTCTAACAAAGCTTACCCGTCAGTTGTATTGCTGAAGCTTGATACTCTGCCTGCTTGTTATCCACTGTAGCGTGGATCTAATGATGTTGAGACTGCTGATATTTTCCTTCCCTTCACGACTTTGACCGTTGTGGACAATTTGAGGCATAATGATTGCATCCACAAGAATAGCACCTGTTGCAAGGCCCTTTGCAACCTCCTCGCTTCTCCTTTGTAAAGCCCTTCTAATTTTGGTTGTCTTTGCCTTTGTTATTGTTTGCCTATTTTCTCTTTCCACCATTACCATCTTCACCTTTCTCCTGTGACTCACTTCCCCTCTTTAGATTACAGATCTAATGGTTTTTGTCTCCTTTATGAAACTTCTTATTTCTAAACCATGACTTAGGATTTGAATTATTGTGGTAACTAGATAATTGTCGTAATTTCTACTCTTGTTTGGTGGCCTTCAGGAAGACTTCATTCATGGTGAGTGGATCATGCATGTCCAATTCTACTCAAATGTGGGGTCTAAGTCTTAATATGAACTTTTAGATATGAAAAATAATCATCTCCCTGATACTAGGGCACATACTTCAGTAGGTTGGTGAACTTTTCCTAGTATTGGGTCACAATCATGCTCCCTTGAGTTAGGTTTTGGTATTTTTTCACCTTATTGTCGAACAAGAGTTGTAGTAACCATCTCTTCCTAGAAGATTGGAGAAAGAGTTCCCAAGTAATCTTAGTAGGCTGAAGGTTCCTTTCGGTCTTTTTGTTATCCCACCAAGTAGTTGCTTCTCCTGAAAGCTAATATGTGGCCCATGTCACTTTAGACTGATCGGATAGGTTACAAAGTCCAAAGTATTTCTCCATCTCAATGATCCATGCCTTAGACCCTGATCTGATGGATTTACTATCAAACTTAAGCAGTGCTAATCTTTTGAGATCCTTTCCTAGTTCTTCCTCAATTTGACCTCGAGGTCCTTCTCCCTAATCGACTTTTGCATTCTAGAGAACTCGGTCCTTGCGTGCCACTCGAACCTCATGTTCTATATGATCCATATGAGCCTCTTTATTATTCAGAAGCTCTAGAATATGTTCCACCCTCTTGTTTGGCCCATTGTCTAACCCACTACCACCCATCTCTTACTTGGTGGTCACCATGCTGACTCACACCCTACCTGCATCGTATTTTAGGTTTACCGTAACTTAACACTGGGTTCTACGAGTAAATTTTCTTATTCACATAACACTACATACACATGTATATATCACTCATTCATCGAAGACATACACATTCATTCACAATAAATCATGTTTTGGAGTTCTCCACTTGAACACACCAAAAATAACATCTTGCTTTATTTATATTAAGTGTGGGTCAATAGACGCTTATTTACAAAAGGTTATTGTTACATTAGCTAGTTTTCTCATCCTCAGAGAAAGGACACTCCTTAGGGTCCTTGTTAGAATTTACATCAATTTTCTTAGAAGAGAAGGGTTGAGCACGCAGGCTCTCCTTTTCCTCTTTAGTTAATAAGGGTGTGTTTGGTCCACACCCTAGGGGTCAATCTCTTATTAGAAAAAGATTCTTAATCTTTGGAGTTCGCTTCGACTCCTCAATCTTATTGCCCCTCTCCAACTTAAGTCAAGTGAGGGCTTGAGCTAGAGTCTCATTGTCGGGAATCTCAGGTTGAACCTTAGTCTTGGTGTTTTCTTCCACTATGACTTTCTTGTTTGAGGTCTTAACGATCTTCCCTTTCTTTATTCCTAACTTAGACCTCCTCGTACCTGCATTCACTCTAGGTTCGGTTGATTCTCAGGACAAATCAATTTTGGTCAAAGGGTCAATTATCCCATAGTCATGGCTATTGTGGACTAAAAAGGTCTAGAGTTGAACCCTAAGCTTCGATGCCAAATGTAATAACCCATCCTAATTATTACTTAATTATAATATTACAAATGACATTATGAATATTTAATTTTAAAAAGATATAACTAAGCAACTATTTTTAATCATAGAAACACATGTCTAATTAAAATGAGTCATATATATATATATATTCATTTCCAATGTCAATTACAATATCTAATTTGACCTGGCTCATAGAGCCACAAATTCAATAGAATATACGATATTACATCAAGGTTACATCATAGTCCATGATAATCATGAAAACATCCAGGTTCCCTCTTAACGCTCACCTCCACTGGTGGATGAGAACATGATTGAAGCACTTTAACGCCCAACCACGAAGCTTACGC
This sequence comes from Sequoiadendron giganteum, assembly GCA_007115665.2. NCBI lineage: Eukaryota > Viridiplantae > Streptophyta > Pinopsida > Cupressales > Cupressaceae > Sequoiadendron > Sequoiadendron giganteum. The sequence goes on from CM021102.1 coordinate 825,580,030, forward strand.
TTCCTCTGAATTCTTCCAACTTGAATAATACTCGACCCTACATGGAAATTTTAGCAAGAGAACAATCTACAAGGTTGAGTCCAGTGTGTGCCCAAACATCAACATGCATATCTATCTATGATTTAGAAAAATGCAAGATCTATGCTAGGAATGGCAAAGAGTGTTATCACGAAGTTCATACATACATAATGGGCTAATTGTTTGGCCAAGCATAAAAATTTAGTTACAACAACAAAAGATAGGTTTTGGATAAAGCAAAAACCTATACTCTCTGAACTCCATTTCGACACTTGTCCCAGAAGGTAACTTTTAACAACACAAATTATTCCTTAGCAACTATCTACCCTTAGGTCCTATACTCTAATTAGGTGTTTTTATTCAACTAAACAAAGAGAATATTCTTACATGTATACATATGGAAAAAGTAATTCAGACTACTTAATTCCTCAACTTAAATTAAATCAGAAAAAATGATTCGAATGGAACTAATCAATACATTATCCATTCAATTCATACACATATCACATGATTACATTCAACTTAATTCTGATTTTATTAAAAATGAATTAAAGAAGTAACAAAAGAAGGTATATCAAAAGTATGTGTATGTATGTAGATGAAGGTTTATGTGCATACACATATATGTGCCAACTTAAGTTAATATATGTGTGCATACATTCTGAAATATAAATCATTATAATAGATTTGTTTCATTCAAAATAATGCTTCAGATTGGCATATCGTCTGACAGTAATACAAGATGTAAATTTCCTTTTTCAAGGAAGAACAAATTTTGTTTGTACCATAATCATTATGTTTATATCAAAACAATGTTGTTTGGTGTTTTTACTAAAACATTGTTGTTTATATCAAAACAATGATGTTTTTACTAAAACAATGTTGTTTATATCAAAACAATGGTGTTTTTACTAAATCAATGTTGTTTGCAAAATTTTATATGATTTTGAGCCAATATTTCTCAATAATAGTTTCAATTTTTCTAGTTTATCATGTGAATGATCAATATGTTATCATTCTGGATATGTAATTATCTAAACAATACTAGTGTCCCTTTTTGTGCAAGAAAAAGAATCGAACGACATGTTTGTCATTTAAATTTACATACAAAGTTGAAACATTTATATTATTGTCCAGGTTTGGAGAGAGACTCGAGTTTCTAATGGTGACAACCATAGATGCAAGTTCAAGTACAACAATAATCTAACGACTGTTTGGCTTAATTACTAACATTTATCATTAGCCGAACCTTAAAGAATGTTGATTATCGGCTTACCATGCTCGACAACCAACTGGTAAAACTCATTCCTACAAATCATTCTATGGAATGATTTTGTACATCATTCAAGGGAACAATTTTGTACATTGTTCAAGGGAACAATAGGTGCATGCATAAAAAGGTATATCATAAATTGACATTCAAATGGTATTGTGTAAGCATAGAATTGGAATACTATAAAGAAAAGGGGATTGTTCTAATGAATGATTATATCTGAATCAAATGACAAGTAGACAACCGATCTTAATGATCGAGACAACATAATAAATAAGGGAATGATGTTACCGTTCCTCCATCGTTCTTGGAGAATGATGCAACTGGCTTCAATAGCAACAACATTTAACTATTTCTCTGTGATTATAATCCAAACCATACACCCAAGGGTACAATATTCCTTATTTGGCCTAACCAAATGGAAAGATCAATAACTACAAAAAAGAATAACAATGGTATTACAATTGTTTCCCTAAAGGAAACAATCAACGATTTTTATATCGTCTTAAACAACACAAAAATTTTGCTATTTAGATGAAATCCAAATAGTCATAGGAATAGCTAAATATAACTTACATTGCAAGGAATTATTGATAGAGGCGATAACCATATAACAAACATAACTCGACCATGCTCAACTAGCATGTCGATAGGGTGAAAAATGCACAAGTTTAAAGCATGCAAGGATGGCCGATAAGGACCTAGTATCATAGAACAAGAAAATGATCGATGTTACATAAAAATGACTAGGCTCTAAGACAAATAAACTTGAACTTGTAAGATATTTCTTAATATACCACTAATTCTAAAAGAATTGACATACTAAAGAGAAAATTGCAAGTTTTTCAAATAGAGATTAATGATAACTTATGCATGTTTGTAAACAAAAACTAATTTACCTCAAGGTCTAAGATTTTACTTGGTTTTTTCCTTCTGTTTCCAACACAATCGAGTCACTTTCCTTCTTTCTCCCTGGATACTCATTACCACTGCTCGATTTTTGCTAGTGATTCCCCTTTCAAAATGGAAAGATTTTCTTCTTTTTGCCTGTTCGCATTGATATGGGGGTTGTTTCATTCATAATTGGAATTAATTTGTTGCCCCACTATTTAGATTTAATTAACTTGGACTTAAATTTGAATATAGGCCACTCGTCCATTATGTCCTCAATTGTTATTATTTGAAATCAACAGTAACAATTTAATAATTTTGATCCATATTTAATTTTTATATGGAATATGTATATATGTATATATTTATTTATTTATTTATCTCTATTTTACTTTTATAATAGTAGAATATTCAATCACTTTCAAGCAAAGAATAAACTTTTATTTTATTCAAATAATTTATTTTTTTAATAAAGTGGTTTCCTCATCCTTCAAGCATGCCTTTCCAATTACACACAAATAGGTTTAATGATGCTATCATTTTCTTTTAAATTATGAGAACACGAGATCAAAATAGAAAATTAGATAAGAAATCACGTGTATATCATTTCATAAGCCTATTGAATCATTCGAATCAAGTCATCATAATCTTCTATATAAAGTTTCAAATGCAATCTATCATGCTATTTTGTGGTGTATGCATCCAGATTCCATCAAGCTTACCATTCAATCCGGCTAAACGATCCTACTTCAACTTTGTTCTCTTCCTTCAACTTGTTACCTTGTATTTGCAAACACTTGCACTTACATAGTTCATCAGTAACATTCAATCATGATAAAGTATGGGAAATTTCATAAGATCACATGGTCAAAAGATGGTCAAATTCTTTCAAACATTTCAAAAATATCAAATTTTTCATTCAACATATTGAATTTCCTCAATAATTCAATTTATCATATTATAATTTAAATGCAATAAAAATTAGGTTATGACATAGTACCTAGGACATTTAATCTCGAAGAAAGGGATTGTAGTTGAATCAACTAAGATAAAGGCAGTAATTGAGTGGCGTGTACCCAAAATTGTACCAAGGGTTAGAAGTTTTATGGGTTTGGATGGTTACTACAGTAAGTTTGTTGCAAAATTTTATAGAATATCCTTTCCTATTACTTCATTACAGAGGAAGGGTAAGAAGTTTAAGTGGCTGGAAAAGTATCAAACAATTTTTGACCTACTTAAGGATAAGTTAACTACTACACCATTATTAAAGGCACCCGATCCAGAAGGCAAATTTATTGTCATAATAGATGCATCAAGTGAAGGATTAGGAGGATTTTTGATGCAATAAGGGAAATTCATTGCTTATGAGTCAATCAAGTTGAAGCCCTATGAACAAAATTATGCATCGTATGATTTAGAGTTAGCGACAGTTGTTCATGCATTGCAGATGTGGAGACATTGTCTAATGGGAAAGCCTTTTGAGCTAAAGATAGATCATCATGGCTTAAAGTATTTATTTACCCAACCCAATCTAAATGCATGACAAAGAAGGTGGTTGGAGCTAATAGTGGACTATGGCCTTAACATCAGCTACATCAAGGGAAAAGAGAATCAAGTTGTTGATGCCCTAACTCAAAGAAGGCATATTGCCTCTATGGTAACAATTCAAACCAACTTTAAGGGGAAAGTGTTGCAAGAATCCATGGATGACAAATTTTACAAGCAAGTTAAGCAAGTATTAGATAATCCACGAGATGTAAGGTACACAAGTTTTCACTTTGACCCAAATGGATTATTAAGGTTTAAAGGGAGAGTATGTGTACCTAATTCAAAAGAGTTAAGGAACCTAGTGTGGAAAGAAGTCCATAATGGACCATACTCTAGACATCCTGGTATGACGAAGATGTTGGTGGATGTGAAGCCATTATATATCTAGAAGGGTATGAAGGGAGATGTTGCTAAATTTGTTGCAATATTCTTATAGTTTCAAAGAGTCAAAGCGGAACATCATCACCCTACGGGTCTTTTATATCCACATGGTATACTCGAAAGTAAGTGGAAATTTATTAGCATGGAATTTGTGCAAGGGTTACTTATGTCAAAGAATGAGCATAATGCCATTCTAGTGGTGGTGGATAAGTTAACTGAGGTGGCACATTTTATTCTAGGAAATATAGCTGATGGAGCTCCTATTATAGCTCAAAATTTTATTCAAGAAGTGTTTAGATTGCAGGGGATTCTTGAGAATATCACATCAGATAGTGATGCTCGTGTGACATCTAGGTTTTGGAAAACCTTATTCTCATCACTTGGAACTAAGTTGAACATAATTTTAGCTTATCATCTAGAAATAGATGGACAAATAGAAAGAGTTAACCAACTACTTGAAGATCTACTAAGGATGTATTGCATGGATCAACAATACAAGTAGGAAGATTACCTTCCATTAGTGGAATTTGCATACAACATTTTTTATCATTCTGCAATCAAGATGGCTCCATTCGAAGCATTATATGACAAAAAATGTTAAAATCTTATATGCTGGGATAAGCTAGAGGATAGGATAAGTGTTGGGCCAAAAATGTTATAAAAAATGAAGGAGAAAGTAGGAATCATTAAGCAAAGGCTAGCTGAAGCTAATGATAGGCATAAAAGCTATGTAGATTCTAAGCAAGTACCTAGAAATTTTGCAATGGGAGAAAAGGCGTTGTTAAGAGTCAAACCTCATAAGAGTTCCATCAAGTTTGGAAAATTTTCCAAATTAGCTTCGTGCTACGCAGGTCCTTTTGAGGTTCTCAAGGAAATAAACCCAGTTGCTTACCAAATTGTGTTACCACCAGCTCTTGCCAGGGTGTACAATGTTTTTCATGTCTTGTACCTTAAAATGTATATACTAGGGGATAACCATGTTATTGATTGGAATGATTTATAGGTACAAAACCTAGGAGTGGTAACAATCGAGCCTCTCAAGGTGCTCGGAACACATAAGCTTCGCTTACGCAATAGAGATTTTCTACAATGCAAAGTCCAGTGGGACCAATATGCAGAAGATTATGCCACTTGGGAAGACTATGCCAAGATTAAGCAAAAGTTTCCTCATGTCTTACATGCTTTTGTGAGTTCTTGAAAAAAAATTCTAATAAGTTTTACTTATAGTATGTGTTTAAGTCTACTATTTAAAAAACATTGAGGATGATGATTCACAAGGGGGGTGATATGTTACACCCCGTTGTGTTACTACTTATTTACTTTTACCTAGTTGGGTTAAAATACTTGAAATGAGTGTATTTATGTTTTATGTGTTTTAGAAATATGAGGAATAATTTTTTATTCAATTTGATGTTATGAAATGATTCTAATTGTGAAATGATTGATGTAAGAATGTATTGTTTTCACCCGACTACTATTGCAATCTGATAAGTTGGATGCAGGAATTTAATCAAGCCTCCTAAAGAGAGGGGAAGTATCACTCAAGGAGAAGAATTTGGTCTGGTAACCTTTGATAAATACCTAAACTGAGCTTTCACACACACACTGCTAGTTTGGTCAAGTTAGGATAATAGTCGAGAAATAGTAAGTTACCTTTAGTCTTGCTTGTGCTTTATTACTGAATGTTCTTGTTTAGGGGTTTTCAATGTTGAGTCTTTTTTTGTATCTATGCATGCTCATGGATGGATCACCCATATGCATGGGAATATTGATCGAACAAGATGAAATATATATAGTATATGAGTAGATATGTATATGTATATTAATATACGTGTATGTATCGACACAATGGAAACGTCCATACAAGTATATTAATATATATACATATATATGTACACATACATTATTATATGTGAAATATGAGGATACATATGAGTATCTAATATCGAATGATACAACTATATTAACTTGTGAATTAAGAATATATATATACACTTATATATACTTATATACATGAAAATCGTGGTGTATATAAATATATAAATATATATCTATCTATATATTATGTATGAACAATGTAATGTTTCTCTAGCGTTGAATTATCTTATATAGAAAATAGCAATCTAAGTTTAGATTATGATAAGAATAGCGTGTAACATATTATAAGTGAAACGACACTAAAGTAAGTAGTGCATGATTTTATATATATATTTGAATGGAGTTTTAAACACATAAAGAGCATAGTAGTATAAATATAAGTAGTGCCATATAAAGTTCTTATTAACCAATACTTTCTAACGTGTAAGAATCACTGACAAGATTTTGTCAAAGCAAACAATATCAAATGCTTGCGGAAAGGAAATAGTCGACTAAGTCAAAACAACAAACATCGACCAAATAATGTGGCACAAATGACATAAGGTGGTGCCAAACTAGGAAATAAATGAATTGATTAGAAGTCTATTAGATCAGTATGAATTTCTAGATTGTGAAGCATATGAAATATATGGAATTAGTCAAAGAGAAACTATCTATGTAAGTCAACCTATAGGAAAACATATACCTTGCATTTCTAATTGTCTTTCTTGTTGTTCATTTGTTGTTCACTAGGTTTTGTATGTGTTCCTTGTGCATCATTTTTAGCTACCACTTTTTATTTACCTTGTTGAGTCGAATCAATTGAGATGAGAAATGCCAATCCTCATGTCCTATTTCTAGCCATTATTTGTTGATTTTTTGTATAAATAAAGGAGCTATTTACCTCATTTGGGAGGATGCATATCTACATTTTCATTGTGAGTTTTTCTGAGTTATTATATTCTATTTCCTGAGTTTTGAGTGAGAGAGTTTCTAAGGAATCTGGGGGAGGAATTTGAGAGGAAGTCTTGGTAAAGTGGGGGAAAAGTATTTGAGAGTTTTTGATTGAGTTGGGAAGGATGCGTTGGGAATTTGAATCAACCAATTAGAGAATTTCATAAGCAGGCATGGCAATTCCTACTCTTTTATTCTTTGTTCTATATTTTTGAAAAGATTGTGTGATATTGCTTGTTATGTTGGGAAGTTAGTTCTATTGTTTATTAAAGAAACATCAATTTATTCCTTTGTGAAAGAGAAAGGGTGCTTGTTATGTTTAGAGTTAAGATCCATTTGCTTGATGTGTTTGTACATATTTCATAATAAGGAATGGGTGATTATAGAGGGTATTATATACTATATTAGGAAAAAACTTATGTAGCTAATGGTTAAACTAGTTGATTCACAGAGTTACTATGGTTACTATTAGCCTATTTTCTCCAATGGCTTAAATAGCCTTTAATAGAATTTTCTTAAAATTCAATAGGTTTTGAGTCTAAGGGGCCATTTATTAAACAATGATAAAATCTCATAAATATTTTGAAGCAAAATCCAAAAAGGTGAATCACAAAGAGCCTATATTAGAAAAATGGAAGTGAAATGTTTGACTAAGTCTAGGAATGGGAAAAAGAGGGAAAGTAATAAAGTTTGTTTTCTTTTAAAAATTTTACCCACATAGCATTGGAGGCATGAACAAGTTTAGGGTTTTTGTTTTATTGTTTTAAGGAAAGCAACAGTTGGATGTTTTGGTCTTTAGCACATTGCATAGTCGGTAGCATGGGTATGGCATTGAAGGAGTCTATAAAGATCAAAAACCACATTGTAGAAGTCTCTAGAAGCTCATTTCATGGCCTGTAGCTGGTTATGCAAAGATTCCAAGAATTCATTGAATTTTTGCTCTCGTTGCTAAATATATGATTTTCTCCCCATCTTTTGCTAGGTATGCCTGATATTGCTCAATGTTATAGATCTTGCAAAATTATTCTAGTTTATGAGATATGTAAGGGTTGAAAGGTGTTAAAAATATTCTAAATATGAGGAATTTTGTTGTTTAAGTTTTCCATAATTCTATATTGAAATCTTTTGAACTTTGAGTTTCTTTCCCTTATACATGGCATGTTAGAGGAAGACAGATATATTCGTTTAAATGTTTAAGAATCATCCAAGAATGTAAATTTGTTTCATTGACTAGTATGCCATGAGCATGCATAGACCAAAACCTTGCTATATTGGAAGTAAAGTTGTGGTATCAAAGGAGAACAATGGGAAAGAAATTTTATGAGCATTGGCCTATCATGGTGGTTGTCCATACCAGGCACTGTGCAAAAAGAATAAGGGTTGTTCTAACACTTGTATGTGGGGATTAATGTGGCTCCCATAAGGGTCGAGCCCAGTGTATAGAAAGTGGCAGAGATTTTGATGTTTGAGTATCATAGGTAGCATAGTTTGAGAGATTCGTATTGCTCAAATATTTAATATATATGGCACATTCATTAATGCTGATGACAAATGTGTTGATAGCAATTTCATTGTTCAAGCACTGAAAAGTGGAGAACTGATAGTTTTCCTACGTTTCAGACTTGGTTGATTGGCTTATTGGCCTTATGGGAAGAAACATTAAACCAAACACCTCATTGTAAGTTATTTATGAGCGATCTTAGATGACACACAAAATGGAATAATGAAAACAAGCCAATAGAAACTAGCAAAGACAATGCAATGAAAACAAAACATAGTCATTTTAGTGACAAAGTGAGTAACACTTTAAAACCCTATGTAGTTAAGAATGACAACCATGAAGAAGGTATTGTGCAAACAGTTCACGATGCTGTAAATATCCAAAACAATTTTAGGCAGTTAAGAAAGGACCTGTTGTTTCGAGGGTTTATATGTATTTGGTAAAGGATAGGTTGTTGTCATGAAAGAATATTCCTTTAGTACTCAATGCAAAGGCCTTGAACATGAACAATTTAGGACCTAAAGATACATTATTGCCTCTTTTAGTCACTAAGAGTTTCATGTGCTCTGCAACATCATACATGGTGTTGAAGAAGATGTGTTATCTCTGAGTGAGAAATTATGCAAAGGTTCATCCAGATTTGAATCTCCCGATCATCAATTTTCTGCAAGAAGATTGCAAAGAGGAAGATCCCACCATGAGAAGGCTTTCTCTCAAGAACCTTTATTCTCTCAGAGTGAAAAAAACTGGTGAAATGTCTTGTGTGTCATTTGAGAATAGGGTTCAAGATAGTGATTAATATTATCAGATGTTCAACTTTATGTCATCAAAGATACAAAGGGACAACATATTAAGAAGGCAATGATCTAAGGAAATTAAGGCACGATAAGCAAAGAAATAATCATCAAGATAGAAGAATGTGCATGGATAGAAGGCAACATTAAGAATGTCTTAAAAGCAACAACTCGGGAAATTGGAGTAAACACGGGCATGATAAGAGTGACTGCTCATATTAGCCAATGGAAGGCAAATTTAGTCAAGTGAATAGGTCAAAACAACTACTGAGAGGGCAATCTATGCACTTAAGAAGATATCCACCATAGTTACAGAGGACAGAGAAACCATACAATTTTGGTGGTCAATATGATGACATATGATGGCATGGAATCATCTTATCAACATTCTCTATTGCATATAAAGGGGGTTAGCTACTATTCATAGGAATATCGAAGATTTAAACATCATGGCAGTGAAGTGTGAGGATAAAGAGTTAGATTTGTGGTGCATAATGGATAGCAAAGAATAAGTGATCCAACACAAAAAGGTTTTTCAAACATCTTCCATGTGTCATCCCTCAACATTTAATCATTTCCAGGCATTTTCTACATGCTATATAAGCATTCATAACCTCTTTCATGAGTTGCTCAACAATTTGAGAGCACCTAGGGGTAGTTTGGTGATTGTGCAAAACAAATAGAGCGTATCTAGGGTAGTTTGAAGCATTTTGAGGGCATTTAGGGGTTGTTTAAGATGCTTTTATGATAGAAAAGGTCAAGACAGGACTTCTTCAACACTCAAACAACCTTTTGGAGCAGTTTAAGGGGCTAAAAAGTAGGCATGTCTATTTTGGACGACCAAAGGAGGCTTGAATTCCTCAACACATGTTCCTACTCTCATGTAAGTTGTTGAACAACATATAAACAAGCTTAAGGAGGATTTTTTCTCTAGTTCTTTTCTCTCTAAGTTATGTACTATAAATTTTCTCAAGTTCTTTCAAGCTGGAGCTACAAATGAAACTCGCTATTCAAACTTGTAAGCAGTTGTATTTAACTTCTTTTGATCAATAAAAATAAGCATTTTACCTTCTTTAATCTATATCTTGTGTGTGAAAAATGAAGTGATTGATGTGGTTCTTTGATGTTTTAATAAGTCCTCAATTTCATGTCTCACTCCAACACACCTTTATGTAGAAGTATGTATATTCTATGTAGGTTAGGTTATGTTATCTATTTATACAAATCTTAACTATGAAGAACATTTGATTTCCTCTTAAGGCTGTTGAATGTCAACTTTCCTATAAATCACTAATACATAAATATAATAGAAAATAAAAGTTGTGCATAAGTTTATCTTGTCCATTTGACTATATTGTAAGTTCAAAATAGCAGTATAGGCTTTGAAAAGAAAATTTTGGTGCATCATAATATTAGAGTTTAGGTTTCATTACAAGTTATCCTTCTCTCTTTTCTCGAAAAGCATAATTAGTCTAATTAATTTTAGGTGTGGTATCTACGAACTTAAAATTCCCAAGCTCCCTTCGAGTGAGTTCTGTCATGTCCCCGAAAAAGAACAAAGGTATAAACAAATATTGAAATACAAATATATATATTTTAGTAGCAAATTTATTATTATATTATGATTATAAATATAATCACCATTTAACCATTATTCTCATCATTGAATAACATATATTATAATCCATATCATAAATATGATATAATACAAATATAAAATCATAAATATAATATCTAAATAAACAAACATAAAATATAAAGTATAATAAATAAATAACAAATAAAATAAACAACATTTAACAAGTTTGAAAGGGCGGTGAATATCTTCAAAGGTGGCCACATGAGGACAAAAAGGTCCCACATAAAGACAAGTTTTGTCTTATATGGGTGGCTGTGAAAAATACGATTAGTATAAGAATCACAATTGCTAACAAAGAGGTGTGTGCTTTAAAAGAAGTCACCTTTCTTGGTAAAAGACACCTCCGTTCATGGAAGAATAGAAGATATAAAAGATATTTGAAAGGCATCGATTAGGGAAAAGGAGGCATATAAGGAAATGGAGAATAGAATGGAAAAATAAATAAATCTGAAATATATTTCTGAGTAAAAGGAGACATAAAAGTAGAAACATGAATAGAAAATAAGGACAGAGATTAAGTGAGTATTTCTAAGTATAGCAGCAAATATTTTAATATATTATCATCAAAAAAATAAACTACAAATAAATATATATATGAATAAGTAAATATATATATATATATATATATATATAGAGAGAGAGAGAGAGAGAGAATGTGTATATGTAAAAGTATTAGATTAATTAATAGTAGCTATAGATATATATGTTTATATGAATTATATTAGAATATACAATAATGATATTTGCAACAATTATTAAGCCTTATAAGTAATGAAAACTCTTTAATATAAACATAAGTAGATTATGTATATTTATGAATTGTCCTCATCCTATGATCAATCTAGTATAAGGTTGAAGGAGGAAGGAATCAAAAAACATGGAGAGATACAACAATTCAGGTGATGTATTCACTTAGCAATAATATTTAGCATATTTGAATATAAGGAATAGATATGGCTCATTTGATTATTGGTGTGCTTTCTTTAGTATTATGATGATAACGATGTTTATATGGACTTAAGAGAATCAATGATAAATGAAAATGTATTTGATTGCTAAAAGATTGTCTTCTCCGTGCTTGTACTCTATTAGGGAGGGCGAGCCATGGGTGAGTGGTGCCTAAAAACCCCACTTAAGGATTCCGCTATGGCCATGGAGGGGTGGGGGTTCCACTTAAGGATTCCGCTAAGGCCATGGAGGGGTGGTAGGCCTTGAGACCACTATGGAATTTATGGCTCCTTTCTCCTAATAGAGTGAGTGTCTTCCGAGGTGTTTCCATGAGTGGAGAATGCAGGTACTAAGCCGTTAGGAAAGGAGGATTGTGGTAGACAATCTCCCATGCCTAACATGAGGGCTTCAGGGCGGATCCACCCATGACACTCCTCTTGCTTGTTAAATTGCAATTATGATTATGCTTATATTCTGGATATCTAGATATTAATGCTAATAGATAAATGTGTATGTGGAAATGTTGTTAATATGGTGAATGCAGATTTCAAACCAAGATTACTTCATTAAAAAGAACATTCATTTGGAAAGAAGAAACCCTAAACCTAATTAACAAGTGAATTCTACGGTAAATCAGGCAAGGGACATTACAGTTTTTGCCTAAGTATTGGCCATGCCTCTTGAAAAATCAACAGTATCGGGCTTGTTTGTGAAAAGCTTTTGTGAATGTCGCCACGTGTCAATCGAGCGCTCCTCGCAAGGTTTCTTTTAGTCGATTTTCAAAAATATTGTGCCAAGCTTCCACGTGTCAGTCATTCACAATCTTTTGTGCCTGTTTGCATTGCTCCCCTTTCGGGCCTCAACCACACGCCACGTAGCATCAGCTTGCGCATATTTTTTTGCAGATGCCACCTTCGGTGCGGTATGCTAGAGACCTCCACGTGTCTTCACAGTGCAAGTTCTTCATCGCTCAAGGGAAGGATAAAATGTTGGGCCCCGACTACTTGCCATGTGATCTTCTAAGGACTTCGTCACAGGAGAAAGCTAGGTAGGCGACAACCTTTCACCAGCTGCTATGTTCTGTAACTACTGCCATGAATGGATCACATGTGTCAGTGCTCTGGTCTATCAAGACCACTACCATCATTCATAGGGGATTCATCTAACCCTTGGATGTCCTTGTTCATGGCCTGAATCTTTTCGATTGTAACGACCAAAGAAAAATCATTGCTAATGTGTCATTGCTCATAATCAAAGCATCTTTTTTGTTACTTGCTCGACAAGCTAGGTTTTCATTATAAATACTGCTTCTTCTTTTGAAGCAGGGGTTCCATTTTTAGTTTAGATTTGGGCAGAGGAATAGATAGAAGAACCAGGCCTATAATTGCTTTATTAGATTATTGTAAAGAACTCGCAGACTGTGCCATTTTTCGGCCTTTCAGTTTTCTTTGATATTTGATAAGTTTTACTGTGCCATTATTGTATTGGATTTTTTATTCCCAGAATTCTATCAATTATTATAATTTTGTTGGTTTAGATCATGTCTTGGACTCTTCTTTCTAGTAAAAGTGTATGAAGTTTTTTTATATCATATAATGAATCACTCAGACTTCTATCTTTATTCTTCCATTATGAAACACAACAGACTATCCACTGGCCCTTAAGTCGTATCCCCAAGATAGATTTACCATGCCACACATCTAAATCTCGGTGTATCGCCTTAGTTAGACCTCTTTATTTTATATCTTCTTCATTTTCCCATTTTAAACCCCAGTTATAGAAGAAGTTGGCTTCTTTAAAATTCAGAGGCCACTTAGTTTGGCATAATAGGCCCCCCCCTAAAACTAAGTTTCCCATAGAGGGTTGTTACCTTGCCAATTTTTTATTTCCTGACATGCCCAATGGGACCACAAAATGATAACCAAATCAAATTGGTTGCGTAACTCATCAACATGTTACTAGGCTGCAAACCGCAAAATAAACCTGGCTTGTTGGTGTCCCCACTGGTACCAGCTTGTACCTAAACTCACCCAGTAGAACCTTCGGATCCTGACCATAATGTTGATTGCAAACTGAAATTATGTGGCTTGGGATGTCGGAAGTCCCCTTGGTACCCCAACAACACCTGTCGTATGGGCCCCTATCCCGGTCTCTACTCTAAAAGCTATTCCAAAGTTCACTGGAGATAGCTCACAAACACCATTCGAACATCTGCAAGATGTTGCAAACATGTGTCTGGTGCATGGGGTAAAAAATCAAAACGTAGCACTAAGATTTCTTGCAGCTTCTTTCAAAGGGAGAATGCTAGATTGTTATCGCACTCCGCCTGCTAATACTATCGATACTTGGGATCAGATGGGAGACCCCTTCTTTGAGAGATTCTTGAATGACAAAGACAGATCTTTGTTATACCACCATCTATCAATGATAAAGCAGGCCCCATCCGAAGCCATGACGAATTTCAATGCCCGATTTCATACAACTTGGCAAAGAATCTAGAATGCCATCCGACCACCGTCCGAGCTAGCGTTCATGTTCTACTTAAAATCCATCAATGCTAACATTTCTATGATGATCCAGTCGCTTGGCGGAACCACATTACGAAATGCATGCACCATAGCGGTTAAGGCAAAAAACAATCTCATATATGCTAAAAATTTGCCACCTTGCTCCCTCATGTTGATATTCCCTGAAGTATTAGCTTCTAATTAGGAGATGCCATCTACTAGCACAACCATGCCTTTGTCGTTGTCTATGTACACATATCCAAGTGCGCAACCAAACACTGCTTCTACATCTGGCTCTTCAAAAGATGAGATGATCGACATAAGGGAGATGTTACAGAACTTGACAAATGAAGTAACACTATCAAACATAATTAGGCTGCTCCTCTAAGGCCAACCTATCAGAGTTATCAGGGTAACAGACCCTCCTACCAACATAACCAATATCAAGGGGGCACACGCACAACTCTGCTGACTCAGACAAATAACCAAATAGTACCAATACCAACTCCATTGGGAACTACTCAGACAAGCACAAGCAGGGAGCTGACCATGAGACATAACAATCTTGTCGAAGATTTCAATCCCTAGTGATATCCTTGCGACGACGCTCATATGCCTCGAAATTGTCCACGTGACAATTTATAATAGAAAATTATCGAACAACGCAACCAAGGCGCAACAATGAGTTCGAGAGGGTATACATACACCTCTTCCCAAATAGAAGATGTAGTTCTCACCTCACAGATGCAAGTAATGCCCCTAGAGAAATAAGGTGACATATCCCTTGACCATGCCCTCCTCTCATGGATCGAAGGGGATGAAGAAATGTTCACTTATGAAGCATCCACATCGGCGAGCCCGAAGGTGCAGTCCGACTATAACACCCGATCGAAGAGAAGATTCATAGGCGAGCCGATCACTTCACAACCTAGGAGTATTATGAACCAACTCCTTGACCCTTCTACATTTTCTCTGGAGCCTCAAGTGCAAAAAGAGATTATTATAACCAAGGCGAAGGAACAAAAGCCTCCAAATCCATCACCAATCAATGTGGTGGAATAATTGAAGAAATCTTCCGCTAATGTGTCCCTCTGGGATATCTTAGCCATTCTAGAGCAGAAGTCATTGTTATAAGAGGCCCCGCTAAAAGATGCAGTTGAACAACCAACAAAACAAGCTTCCGAAAAGACCACAGACGCATCACCTCCAGCCAAAGTTCTTGTGAACATTGTAGAGGAGGCTCCGATAGAGGGAAAAGGGGAAAATCCAAAACCTAAACCCTTCTTCCTAACCCTCATTGTAGGGAAAAAGTTGTTGCACAACTCCATAAATAACTCTGGTGCTAGTACCACAGTCATGCCCAAGCAAATAGCTGAAGCCTTAGGACTTAGCTATGAGCCCCTAAAAAGAGGAGTTATACAACTGGATGGGAGCAAGGTCGAAACGGTGGGCCTCTCGTTAACATTGTTTGCCTATCCTAGTATCACGGTGCCACAAGATACTATGATAATTGACGTTCCCCCCATGTTCGGCCTCTATCTATCATGAGAGTTTATGGAAAAGATAGGAGGATACCTTTCTTTGGATTGGTCTCACCTATTTCTCAGGACCAAGCATGGAGCCAATATGAAGATTGTATTAGAATCCTTGCATTTAGATCATGTGGCCGATGAATCCATGATCAACTATGAGTCTACTCATACTCCTACAAGAGAAGAAACCAAAGTTGTTCATGTCTCTTACACTAAAGAAGAAGCCGTTGACAACAAGCTACAAGGAGGAGAGAAGGCGACCGAAGACAAAGTTGGTTATGAATAAGTCTTTTTGAGTAACTATGCATATACCAATCCTTTTGACAATTATCATGCTACCGGTTTGGGAACCTATGTCATCTACGAGGAAGATTAAGAGTTGCCAAAGATAGCAAGGGACTATGCAGCCAAGCAAAATTCATAGATATGGACGTTACACTTTGATGGTGCAAGGTGCAAAATAGGCAATGGTGTCGAGATATGCTTAACATCTCCAAACAACGAGAAAATTCTTAGATCCTTCCGCTTTTAGTTTAACTTCTCAAATAATGAGGCTGAATATGAGGGTCTTGTGCAAGGGCTAAGCCTTGCGGAGAGCATGGGTATCAAACAAATAAAAGTGTTTGGGGATTCCAAACTTATAATCAATCAAGTCAAAAACACTTTTGTTGCGAAAAATGTGCACATGCGATCTTTTGCCAAGTATTATTATCAACACCAGAACTTTGTTTATATTGCCATTTCTGACCTACAAGAGAGTACCATTGCAAGTCAAAGAAGATACTTCTAAAATAGATAAAATTATTAGGTTTCAGTCATAATTACCATTCCGTTTCATACACATCAATCACATGTTAAGACCTTGACAAGCCCACAAACAACTTTTACGCAACCATTAATAGTACTCGTTTTAATCGCTTCGTAACTACCATTGAAATGATAATATATTTACCTGATGATTAATCATTTCCTAACTAACATGATATGATAATTAATTTACCTGGTGATTAATTAGTTGGTAACCACCATTGATATGATTAACTCATTTGATGTTGTTTCTATCAATTACATTTATACCAATTACAGATACAAAATATTGACAATAATACAAAAATTGGAAGGCTTTTGCTTCACTTTGAAAATCATACTCATAAAATATAATGAGCTTTGAAATAATCATAAAAGATAATGAGCTTTGAAATTAAAAAAATAGCTTGTAAATTGTCTAATCTTCGAAGGAAAAATATGGTTTTATTTCATGTAAAATATTGGTGGCTAAATTAACAGATAAACTTACTACCCAAAATAGATAATAAACTTATTCACCAGAACACTTTCACTTCCGTCTACCAAAAAATTGTAGCGTCTCAGATTGCAAGACATAGACAAATAAATGTTATCATACATAAAACTCGGTAATAACATAGCAAAATGCAAAAGCCAATAAGCATGACATTGTATAATGACCCTAAATATATATCTGTATTAAATTTTTATAAAGCATAAAAATCTTTCAGAAAATAAGATTTAACAACCCTACATTGTAGGAAACCTCCCCATATTCGAAATCAAAAGAACAAGCGAAATACAAAAACAAACCAAGTTTATACACTTTCATACAAATATTTTTCTCCTTGATTTCAACAAATTTTTGATGATTCCAATCCAAAATATACATAAAAACATAAGGCACACACTAGAAAAAGAAAAAAGGGTCTCTCCTCAAAACACTTTAATTATATTTTATAAACCTAGATATTTCAAATACTACAAATACACACTAACAAAATGGGTATAACTGAAATCTCAGTACACACCAGCAAACATTCAACTTTTTACAAAAAGTTCCACCACATTTTGTGATGGGTGCGAACAAGTGAGATTTTACAATACACCCAAAACAGAAAGTTGCTACGCTATATTGGGCTTGTAAAACCAAATTACTACAAATCCAGTAAAAAAATTGACATTGCAATGGTAGAGCACATTAAACAAAAGCACTCACACATTACGAAACAAGATAAATAATAAAGATAAAAACAAATCTAGAACTGCATGAGAAAAATCCTTCGGTAGAAAACATACAACACACTAAACACTTGCTCTACTATCAAAAAAAGTAGCAGACATTATTACGAACATTGAAAGACATTGAGGCAAAAACTAATACCCATCCAATCCTGGGCTATAGACAATTGGTTTAGAGCTGGGATTTGATCATTAGTAATGCTCAAAACCATCCCAATTCCTATATTAGCAAAGGCTTTGAGAATTGCAGGATCTGCTCCATAGAGCTTCACTTTTGAAATACGCGTGCTCTGGACCAGCTGCACCACTGCAGATGGAAGGGGAAGATTGTTTGCCACTTGTCCATAGGTCACTCCAAGAGAAGGCGACTGCTCCACTAAGGCCCTATCTCTGGCTTCTGCAAACATTGCATTATCAAATCATCAATAACAATCAAAACTATGCATTAGGCATTCTATAAATCTAGTGGACTATGTGGCAAGGTTCTGGAGGTTATCCATGTTTACGAATTTTAAGAATGTTGTTCAAACTTACTAGCTATTCAAGGATGCCCGTAATTTCACCCAAAATTCCCCCCCACAAAAACCACCCAAATCAACAATTATAACCAGGTCAAGGTTCACAGTGAAAATCATATCACTGTTCAAATATAGAAATTAAACTAAGAGCGTAACTCCAGAAATATCCAAATTGAGTGCAGAGGACTCAGACCTATTGTAGGGTGTTGAGTACCAGACCGAAAAGCTCCAGTCTTGTGGACACATCATCCAACAAAAAGAGAATATGACCTCTTGGTATTGAGAAAATTGATTACTCTCTAAACTAATGATATGAGAGGACAACCTATGAATACTTCAATACTCATAACGATGCAATACAAACTCAGATTGAAATGAAAGAGATGAGGGTAATAAAGAAGGCAGTATAGGTATGGTATCTGGGTTCATGAAGACCTGACAAGCCAACACCTCTTTTATTTGTTGTTTTAATGGGTGTATTATTAAATTGTTTTATCTTTTCATTATTCTAGAGAATGTTTAGTTTAGTCTAATAATCAAAACGACCATGTAATTGTTTCTTTTGTAAACCAAAAATTTATGAATGTGAAAAAGGAAAAAAAGAAAGATATAAGAACAAATGATGCTAGCAGTATTACAATAATAGTGAACCACATCAAATTCACTATCAGTACCAAGCTCTTAAACGTCATGGTTGAATTAGAGCCAATTAAATCAGGTTCTAGCATACATATGTACTAGGATTGTTTTTTTTGTAAAAATATATTAATTAACCTTGGAAACTAAGAGCGTAAGCAATGGTTTCTCTCACGGTCATTTCTCCAAAATGAATTTCATGTTGGTTAACGTAAGCTCATACTCTCTGAGCCACCAAATCATCCACTTTTTGCCATTGTATGTTACACTTCCATACACTTGCAAAATTAAGTAAAAATTCAAAGAATTTGCTAAACATGCCCTCCAGAACATGAATACTAGTAAAGGAAAGTCGATAAACAATCTCAATAGAGCCACATACAACCATTTTGATATAAAAATACCTTCAAATCTATGTAGGCCAAAGAGCAATATTTCCCTCTATCGGCAAACCAACAACTATAGCTGAGGTGCGGTGGAAACAATTTACTTTCCTCCACATTAAATATGCACCAAACTTCACACACAAGTCAACTTAAATGTGAACAGGTAAAAAAATTGACTACGACTAGTCATAATTAAAACAATCATCTCCCACCTCCTTTGTAGTAATGTGTGTTGTTAGATTTATTATATAGGTTGACACACTTCAAATTGAATACGCCTTCGGTGTTAAATATTAATAACTAGGAACAAATATTATATTCTAAACAATATGAAACCAAGCAACAACAATATAAAAATAGTTTATTATATTTAATAAAGTATACTTTATTTATTCCCAATTTTTCCCTAGGATCTCTTGAAAAAATATGAATAGTGGAGCAAAGCAGGAGCAGGAGTGACGAAAGGACAGCACCTCCCAAGCTAGGGAAAAGTCAAAGAACAACGAAAATACAATTCAGAGCAAGGGCTCCCCAAGCTTTCGTTGGGTAGACGAAGTAGACAAGGCGGGGAAGCAGGAAAGTTCCCAATGGGTATTCACGAATGGGGAATGGGTGGACAAGTGCCATCCCTCTCACCAAAGTCAGGTAACGTCAAGGAAGGAAATCAAACCAGGAAGAGCCTAAAATGACACCCCCGAAACACCCAAGGCTAGGAATCCATGGGACAAAAGGCCGCAAGTACCCAGGAAACAGGGTCGGAGGGGGCCCCCAGTAAATAGAAGCACGAATGTCTTCAGAAGCGTACCACTGGCACTGAGAAAGGATTGGGCACATAAAGTGGCGAATAGGAAGATCCTAGTCAATAACCCCAAGGAAGAAATTTTGGAAATTGATGTCTCGGAAGAAATAAAAAATGACATCACAATACTTAAAGACTTCGCTTTTTTCTGTCGATTCATAGTGCAATATTCGAGTAGGGCTGCGATCAAACAATGCATCCAAGAGAAATGGAAAATAGAGGTTCTAATTAGGTTCCTACCAAGAGGTTTTTTTATTGTAGTTTTCACTGATGAATAGTCTAAACATAGAATCACGAAGGGAGAGATGTGGTTTATGGGGCGACAAACCCTTATTCATGCAACCATGGAATCAAAATCTTGACCCAGTCAAACAAAACCCTTATGATCAGGTGGTTTGGGTTAGACTTTATAACCTGCCAGTAGAATACTGGATAGAAGATTGTTTGGAAAAAATCGGTTGCTCCCTGGGAGCATTGGTAGAAATCAACATGGAAATTAGACGGCGACCTCTACAAATACGCCAGGCTGCAAATTGCAGCAATAGACACTATCCCATCAAGCATTTGTCTAAAGGTGAACGGGGTGCGTTGGCTTCAGGAGGTAGAGGTTGAGGTGCCAAGAATCTTTTGTATAAATTGTAGATCATGGGATCACAAGACGAAAGGCTGTAGAAAATCAACAATGGATCGCCACGATATGCCAGTTCAAAGGAAAAGAAAATCCTCTACCAAAAAACCCCCCATGGATTCCTCAGAAGATACACCCTCACTATCCAACACAACAAGGGTTGATAGGATGCTGCCTTTAGGCGCGGTGAATATCATTCTGCTTATCCCAGTCGAGACAACCAAGGAAGCCAACAATTAGGAACCCCTACTTAATAAGGAGGATCAAAAATCGGCTTTGGAGGCAGAAGAAAACATGGAGGAAAGTGACGATCTAGATTCAATAGCACAACTAGTAGATGAATTAGAAATAATAGAGGAAAGATGTTTATCCCAATCTACAATCAATCACCTGGGTCTGGGAAAAACTGACAATAAGGGGAACCCACGGGGGAGGAAGTCCTCAAAACAATTAAGGGAGGAAGAGGCAACAACAAGGAATTATACATGCATCACAAGATTTATGAGTACCAAGGGGGGATGTCCCTCCCTTGGGAAACAATGAGGATCACCACATGGAATGTTAGGGGCCTTTAGGCCCCTGACAAACGATGCCTAGTCAGGTGTCAATTGCAGACAAGTGCAAGCAATCTAATACTCTTACAAGAAACAAAATTGGAAGGGGAAGAGTGTAAAATTTTTATGAAATATTGTCGTCATTGGGAGGGCTATTTCCAAGACTCTTAGGAGCTACAGGGGGTCTAGGTTTTCTATGGAAAGATGCAACAGTATCAGTTAAAATTACCCACTCATCTACAAATTGGATAGCGGCAAGCATTTATGATCTAGAGCAAAACCGTAATCTATCAGTAATCAATATCTATGGCCCAACCAAAACTAAAGACAAAGCAACCCTTTGGGATGTTGTTATAGAATATTTTCGCTCTCTTCCTAAGGATAGCCTAATCATAGGGGGAGATTTCAATGCCTTATTGGATCTATCAGAGAAAAGTGGTGGGCTCAGAAGGGTGACTTAGTCTATAACGGACTTCAGGAACTTTGTTTCCAATGTTGGACTGCCAGATTGCCCAACAAAGAATGACACGTTCACATGGCATAATAGGCATTTTAATTTTACAACAATAGCAGAAAGATTAGACAGGTTCTTTATCCCCACTGCTTGGTTTAACTCAGAGTTACAAGTATCTGCTAACATCATCCCCAACTCAATATCGGATCACTTCCTAGTTGAGCTATCGGTCTTCAGTGGGAAAAACTTGGAAAAAATTAGCTTCAAATACCAAAATATGTGGTGGCGTGACCCCAACTTACTGCAACTTTTAGAAGGCTGGTGGAGGGAAGCCAAGGTTACTGGGTCCATAAGTTTCAAATTAGTAAAGAAACTACAGATAATCAAGCACAAGCTCAAAGACTGGAACAAAGTAAAATTCCAGAACATCTTCAAGGAAAAGGAAGTGGTGGAATCCGAGCTGGAAAGCCTTAATGAATTCGTTATAAAAAATGGCATGAGGAATGAGGAATATCTCAAGGAAAAAGAGTTGACAGAAAAACATAAAGAGCTTTTAAAACGGGAGGAGATCTTCTAGAGAGATAAGTCTCGCGAGGTATGGCTTAAAGAAGGGGATGCCAATTCCAAATTTTTTCATGCTTATGTTCTAGCTAAACGTGATTCCAACAAAATAGAAGTAATTCAGGGCCCAGGTGGGACCCTTGCACGAGGAAACACCGAGGTTGGCAAGGCAGCAGTGGACTACTTCACTAACCTGTTAGCTGATCATTCCAAGCCGATTCACAACAATAGTATCCTTGAAGCTTTAGAAACTCGTGTGAGCCAGGCGGACAACATAATGCTATGCAACAAGATCTCAATGGAAGAAGTCCACTGTGCGCTCTTCCAAATGTACCCGGACAAAGTCCCCGTGCCAGATGGTTTCTTTGCAAGATTCTTTCAGAACTGCTGGAGCTTTATGGGGAATGATCTATGGAAAATGGTGGAAGATTTTAGAAGAACCAAAAAATTTGTCAAAGATGTGAACAACTTAGTCATAGCAATAATTCCTAAAAAACTAGCCTGCTCCTCTTTCAGTGATTACAAACCAATTTCTCTGTGCAACACAATCTACAAAATATTGGCAAAAGTCCTGGCTAACAGATTAAAGAAAATATTGGGCAACATTATCTCAGTCGAGCTAAATGGTTTCGTACTAGCAGAGAAATCACTAACAACATCCTCCTTCTATCAAAGGTCATTCACTCTCTCAATTCAAGTAAACAAGCAAGCATGATCATCAAACTAGATGTAAGCAAAGCCTACGACAAAGTCAGGTGGGATTTTCTACTAGCACTTATGAGGAAGTTAGGCTTCAATGATCAGTGGTGTGCTCTAATAAGGTAATGTATCTCCTCGGTT
Source organism: Sequoiadendron giganteum (assembly GCA_007115665.2). Taxonomy (NCBI): domain Eukaryota; kingdom Viridiplantae; phylum Streptophyta; class Pinopsida; order Cupressales; family Cupressaceae; genus Sequoiadendron; species Sequoiadendron giganteum. The sequence continues at coordinate 825,603,277 of CM021102.1, forward strand.
CAGTATTCAATTTAAGTCAATGGTTCACTTCAGGGTTTTTTCCAAGCTTCCAACGGACTTAGACAAGGCGACCCCCTGTCACCTTTCCTATTTGTTATTATGGCAGAGTCCCTTAGCTGTGTAATTAAAAATAGCAGCAGGAGGTTACTCTGGCGGGGGGTGAATGTTGCCCCAAACATGGAGCCCATCACACATTCTCAGTTCACCGATGACACCACCCTCTTCGGGGAGGCAAGCCTGAAGGAAGCTAGAAACATCAAAAGGCTATTAACAGATTATGAAGTCCAATTGGGGCAAAGTATGAACAAGGAAAAATCATGTGTTTTCTTCTTCAATACCAGAGTTCGCTTGCAACAAGCAGTTACAACAACACTTGGCTACAATTCTAGCAAGCTGCTGGCCAAGTTCCTTGGGATCCAAATTTTCTCAGGGTGTTGTAAAGCAAAACATTGGGGTGAGGTAGTTGATAGATGTAGAAATAAGGCCATGTCGTGGAAAAATAATTGGCTCACTCTCGTAGAGCGCATTACGATGGCTAAAGTTGTCTTGTTTGCTATCCCAATCTACGCCATGTCAAGCTTGGAGGTCCCGGGTAAAACAGAGTCCGATTTAGAAAGAATTCTAAAAAAATTCATATGGGAAGGTTCGAAAGGTATAAAAAAGATCCCATTAATCGGGTGGGACTTGGCATGCAAAGGAAAGGAGGATGGTGGAGCAGGGCTACACAAAGTCAAATGGAGGAACAATGCCTTGGGGGCAAAGCTGTGTTGGAGGATGGTCAAAAATTCGGACAAACCTTGGTGCCAAATTATGCAATCAAAATACTTGGACATCTCGGATAACACTAGGATCCTAACAACAAACAACTTAAGGGGTGGATCCGCAGCCTAGAACTATCTACTAAAATGCAGATCATTGGTTTCATGCCATATATTCGGGAGGATAGGCAACGAGCGAAAGGCTCTCTTTTGGTCAGATTCATGGAACGGCTACAAAAGTTTGAGTGACCTCTTTAGTTGGGACAATATGTGGATAACATACAGTCTGAGTTCGGCTCAAAGGTGGTAGACTACATTCGTTTAAGTGATGATCCGTTGGTTGGCCCACACAACTGGGTCAATTTAGACTCACTACCAATCCCCCAAGAATTGTTAGTTCTGGTGACTCAAGAAATACATAACAAGAAAGTACACTTAAGTGCCGAGGAATACTCCATCATCTGGTGTGGGGCTACCTCTGGCAACTATTCAGTAAAGCTTGGATACCAGCTTCAATCTGCACAAGAAAAGGACAAATCTTGGATGACGAGGTTGTGTTGGAAACATGTGGTGCTACCTAAAGTTGGTGCATTCTTATGGCTTGCAATCCACCAACGCTGTCTAATAGGAGATAGATTAAAAAGGATTGGTATCATTGGTCCCACAAGGTGCATATTATGTAAACAAGATGAGGAGACTGGCGATCACTTATTCTTATCATGCCCATTAGTAGTATCGTGTTGGGACTGGCTGCAATCGTCTTTTAATTATAAAAGCCTGAGGCAGTACAAGCTGAGAGAGTTCCTATCCAGTTGGCCAAACATGAACAAGTGGGGCTACTGGTAAGAGTTATGGCGACTGACTCCATCCTTGGTCATATGGCACCTCTGGAAGGAACAAAATAGATGTATTTTTAAGAAAAAATATTTAAATCGCTCCCAGTTAATCGACAAAATTCGTGCAGCCATAATTGAAACGACAAACAATAGAATAAAAATTGAGACCAAGGCAAAATTCTCCAAGTAGGATGAGGACATTAGGAAAACTTGGATTGAGCTCAAATTACCAAGTATACCAAACATGGGGGTAGTCAAGGTCAACCGGAGGGCAATCCACTGGCTACAACTGATCAAGCTTAAATGGAAACTAAATTTCGATGGGGTTGCCTAGGAAAGCAGGGGCTGGTTGCATAATCAGGGACTCTTCAGGCATCGGTGTATGGGCGGCTTCAAAAAACCTTGGGGTCTGCTCCAACAACGTGGCAGAAATGGAGGCCTTTTGGCTTGGTCTTCAGGTGTGTGTCCAACAAGGTTTTGATGTAGTAGAAATCAAGGGAGATTCTCTACTATGTATCTAAGCGATTACCGCAGGAAAAACACAATGTTGGCGTATCGATGCCTGGATCTCACCTATAAAGGACCTCCTAGGCAGGCTTACTCATTACACAATATCACATGCCTATAGAGAAGCAAACATGGCGGTCAAATTTTTGGCAAATTGGGGTATGCAACAAGAAACAAAGGTCATTTCGAGCTCTGCCCTCACTCAATGGCCTGGTCTGTAGGAAATCTTGGCAAATGATCTTACCTAGTGTAATATGATTATCCCCAATTGAAAATCAAACCAATTGTCAGGGGTGGACTGTACCACCCAAGACTTGTGAGCTAGCCCACCCCCTACTCTTCCATGTGAACTTCCATGTCTGGCCGTGAGGCTATATCAAGACCGACAGTTGGCTCATTACTTACTTCACTTCAAGCAAATTTATCAGTTGAAGAAAAATCCTGCATTATGGTGCACCAATTTGACCTAAGTTGTCTCTACGACTCAGAATCTTTGGCCGATCAGTGCGCTAGACTCTTCTCCCTCCGTAATCACCAGGTGCATTTGGCGATGGTCCAGCTAGTGAGGAAAATATTAGGGGACGACCGTCATTGGTGCGATGGCAAAGTGTTTCAAATAATGGTTAGTTCAATCGTTGACATCGTGGAATCCTCGGCCAGGGCAACGATTCTCTTCCAAGGATCCATTGCTACTACGTATGCTCAAGCCATCGCTAGCTCCATTCTGGATCTACCGAGGGAAGGAATGGTCAATACCTCGCTATGTATTTCGATCCCTCCTATAGAGCCGAGCTGCACCCTCAGGACACCGACTACGACAATGAAGTAAGCAGGATGACAGATGCTTGGGAAACATTCTAGGCTGGGGTCAAGAACAATAATATGGGAGCCTTTGATAGAATCATGCACCAGGGCCAACCATGGCTGAGTGAATAGTGCTTGGAAAGAGTCATTTAACTCGGTAGATGTCTGGCAGTGCTATATCTGTATCTGGTTAATTAGTTTGGCTAGTCCATCAGGGCAATCATTGCCTCTCTCAATGTACTTGGACGCTACCCCCGTTCTTGGTAGCTTTTACCTATATATATATAAAGAAAACAAAAAAAAGGTATACTTTATTAAATAAAAAAATATACAATACAACTTATTATATTTAATATGGATGACATGTTAAAAAAAATAAAAAAATTGACCCTTTGATTTCCTAGATGTAATTTAATTTATGCCGAAGGCGTATCCAATATGAAGTTGATCAAGCTAAAATATTCTATCAACGACTCACAATTCTCTAGAGACGCTCAAACTGATCAAAGCCATTATGGCTGATTCCAACAAAAACGTCCCTTTCATTCGTCGGTTGCAGATCTCTTCAATGCCTTGAATAATATCTGCAAGTGGGTGTTTGAAGTTATTGGCGCACCTTGAATGAAGTGTCTTTTCCTTATCCTCTTCTTCATCTTCTTCTCTGCACCGATCCAAAAGATACTCCTTCAATGCGCTCGGCGATCTCAAAAACTCGGTGCCACAGAAGAATTTGAAAAACTGCTTCACTCTCGCGTCGTAGAAAGCCACGCCTTCTTGCTACGGCGGCTTCCGTAGCTCCAACACTAGAAGGAACACGCGACATACCACGCCCTGTGGCGGCTGCCGTAGCTCCAACACTAGAAGGAACCCTGCCAGACATTTCGTAATTTCTCTCAGTACTTTCTCGAGGCTATGATCGCAGACACACAGAAGCTTTTGAAGATAGCATTCCAGAACCACCGGGCTCCTCCGCCTGCACTGCACTAGACGTGCGTATGCTGCACGAGGCCTTTCCGCATTATCATTCAAAGTAAATTGCAATACATCACCAATTTCAAGATCTAGAAGGCCTGTGTCAGTTTTTGAACCGTCGTCGAATCTAAATTTCACTGTCTGTGAAGCGCCGTCCACCTTAACGTAGCCAAAATTCCCATTCGCAATCAAAGCCGAAATCTCTCCAACCTATAACTTGGCTGCTACCGCCAACAGCTTTTCGTCAGGGTCTTTCTTCTCTTGTTGCCCAGCTCCAGTCCCCTAGCTTGTTTCTAAGCCTTGAAACCTTTCTCTGCCCACTCCTCTGCTATCACTATCATTATCATTACTTCTTTGAGCACCTGGAGAGTCGCGACCCCTTCCTCCCCATCTCCCTCTGCCTCTGCCATTATCATTCTCCATACTTTCTAGTGCTGTAAAAATGGTTTACTGAGGATTGATAAAAGAAAGGCAGTAGTTGAACAAATTTCCAAACATGTAAGGTATACATTCATACCAAAGAGCTTGGAATGCATGTACACCGTTCCGTACAATATTTTCGACAGGAAATTTGTGCCACTCACAAAAAGCAAGCAGCATTACCCCCAATTTTAAAATGACATCCATTGGCACACTTGTTGCAACTGCCTTGGTAGACATGTATACAAAATGTGGAAGCATAGACAAGGCACATGAACTATTTGACAAGATGCCTCAAACAGATGTGGTCTCGTGGACTGCAATTCTTACAGGATATGCACAAAAATGGTTTGTTGAAAAGGCTTTAGAAATTTTGAAGCAAATGCAATGTCAAGTTTAAAGCCAAATTCCCTAACCTTTGCTAGCATCCTCCCTTCCCATGCCAAAATAGGAGCTTTGGAACAGGGTATGGACATCCATCGAAGCATGAAAGATAGAGGAACTTTGCTAGATATTATGGTTGCGACTGTCTTAGTAGATATGCATGCAAAAAGTCGAAGCATTAACAAGGCACGTTAATTGTTTGACAAAATACTTGAAAACATGTCATCTCATGGACTGCAATGATTGCAGGATATGCACAAAATGGATTTGTTGAAAACACTTTACAAGCTTTCAAGCAAATGCAATTGGCAGGTGTAAAGCCATATTCCACAACCTTCGCCAGTATCCTCCTTGACTGTGCCAAAATGGGAGCTCTGGAACAGGGTGTGGACATCGATCAAAGCATCATGGAAAGAGGATTTTTTTTTCAGATATTCTAGTTGGAAATGCTCTGGTAGACATGTATGCAGAATGTGGAAGCATAGAAAAGGCACGTGAACTATTTGATAGAATGCCTCTTTTGTCTGACTTGGGAATATTCAGGTGTCACCAATGGAAAAATATTTTCTAGTGCTTTTAAGCATATTGGGTTTCTTCATGTCAGCCTTGTAGAGGATGGTGACGAGCTGGTTCTTGCTAAAGGTCTCCAACAGTTGCATGTTTTCTTGTGTTTTGGCTTTAAATATCCAGTTTTTATGGCTGCTTGTTTCAGGACCTTTTGTTTCTTTTAATTGTTCTCTACTGAAGCTTTTGTAAACACTTGAATCATTCTACTAGAATATATGGTGTTTATGTTGGTTTATTTGATGAATTTGAAGTAAAAATGGGTTTATATGATTTTAAAAATAAAACTAACAAATTTGTATCTTTAAGCATCAATGTAAGATATGCATGGTTGTTTAAGGTAGTAATTTGAATCTTACACTTGCCGAAATGTGTGGTGGTATTTATTAGGGGAGAACATTTATAGTCACGCCAAGATTTAGCTATGCAAGGATTAAGGTATTGTAAGGGAAAAGAACACACCTCCCCATAATATTTACTAGAATAAACTAGACAATTTAAAATAAAGATTAAGGGACTAATAAATCCATTGAAATAAATGTATGAAATTCAAATAAATAAAGTAATGATACTTCTATTAGAACTTTTGTCACATTCTTTTGAGATTTCATAGAGCTTCAATTTTGGAAGGAATATTATATTGCAGACAGGTATTTGTGCTGTCATAATTGGGCAAAAGGATTTTGAATCCAATCGCACACTTAGAAGTAAAAGTGTAAAAGATAACTATCATCTAACATGAAAGACAAATTTAATCTGAATTATGTCAAACTTGAGTGGGTTCATTGTTGTTAAAATCTGAATGGGTTCACACTTTAGTGGGTTAGAGTTTTGGTCGAGTAGTTGTACTTGTTAGATAATTATCAGACAATTGAGAATGTTCTCATTGTCTAAGACCTACAAACTACTCAATCAAATGTAACTAATAGTTATATTTGAATTTCAACTTCAACATTCTCGTTTCTACTAGTTGTTATTCAAATTCTAAATATACCTTTTGCTTATTATAGATACATTGGAGTTCAAAGTGACCATGTTACAATTTTGCTATACCATTGTATTCAATTGCATACATTCTTGTTATACAAATTAAACATTCTATAAAAACATTTAATTTTCATCATTGCATATATATATCCTTACTCTACAATTTTATATCACATAAATTTAAGTTCCTCTTTTACTTGTATATTGTTTCCACTTAAGTTTTTTTATTTGTTGTTATAATAAGTTATATACGTATTGTTCTATTTCATTTTCATTTGCACAAAATCAAATAAAACAAAAAATCATTTACAATTACTTTATTTCAATAGTTGCTGTTTAAAATTATCTACACTATTTTATATTTCAACCAAACTCTCTACACAAATTAAAATATTGTCATTCAATTATTTGGCGTACCCCATTGCACACCTAAAGTGCAATAGCTAGTTTAACTTTATTCATTACAGGTTAGGCTCGAGTGGTCTTGACGACTCTAAGTAACACAGACACGACCGGACCCACGCTCAACAAAGTTTAAAAAAAGTGTACAAGAATAATTTTAGTTAAAGCCGGTTGTGGTATCGTCTAAGTCGGTGAGAGCGACCAGAACATTCCAGAACGTTGCGGGCGAAAGCATGTTCCAGGCAATATGAATTTATTTTAACCCCTCTGCCTGACTGTCATCGTGAAATCGAAATCGAAGCGGTGCAAGAGCGTCAACAATGTTCTTCTTCTTCGTGGGAGGAGTGAGCCAGGAGGTGCGGCGGGTTTTACAGTCAAATGTGGGGCAATGCCTGCGCTGCAGTTCGGAGGCGTCGCTGGTGGAATACGATAATGTACTCAAGCTCTTCTTCGTGCCGGTATGGCGATGGCCAGCTAAATACTCTGCAATTCACTGCGATAACTGCGGCTTTCTCATGCCTAACGCCTTGTTGAAGGAGGGCGACGGCGCTTCCCAGCAGAATAACAGTGCTTCGCTTTCCGCCGAGCTACGATGCTGGTCATGTGACCGCCCTCTGGCCCGGGACTTTAAATACTGCCCTTTCTGCGGCTCTGCCCTGTAGCCAATTTTTTGTTGCATGTATGTATATAGTTGTGTATGGTATGTTAAACAATCTATAACAACTGAAATTTCTTTGTGCGCAAATTTCTGATTAGTTTCTTTTCTGGCTCCCTTGTCTGAAATTTTCATTCTCTTCTTTAGTGGTTTTTTTCCCTTGCTTTTTCCCTTTGATTCTTGTAAGTTGTCTTGCGGGCCAACCTTGGGCGTAATGATGCCATTAGCTAATTTTTTTAATGCCTCTACCTTCATGTATACCCGAAAAAATAACATGTTCGAATTGTTTTTATAACTGAAAGATCTTCATAATCAGAATTGAAAAACGTTATGAATTGTAATAGATAATTAATTTTAACTAGGATTATTCTAAAAAAAGCAAGAGGCGAATAACTTCTCTCGAAAGGTTCTTTCTAGTAAAATAGAATTGAAAGCTGGTAAAATTTACTCTCGCGACCTGTCTTCCAAAAAGAGATAGGCCCCATGTTTTCAATTTTACCTTCAACCTTCTCTAGTTTTGAGGTTTATATCCATGTTGATAAAACTACAGCAGAATAAACGAAAGAAGATTGGAGAAAATTAAAAAGATTAAAAACTCAAACAAGAGGAACAAAGAAGTTTATAGTGGTTCGTCATATACACTACATCCACTCTCAAAGCAAAGGAAACTCTTACAGCAGCTCTGTACATTACATATACCATCCAACCACCGTCTAACACCAAAAAAAAGAACCAAAGAAGAATCATGCCCGCGGAAGGATATAAGAGGTCTCAGGAGAAGACCAAAAGATCAAGAGGCAGCAGTTACAGCAAAAGAAAACGTTTTAGCTGATTGGGCTTCACATGTACAACACTCTCCCACTTGAAGACCTATCATTGTTGCAAGATAGCTGCTCAGAGATATCCCCCACTTCACGCTTGTTGTCACATCTGGACAATGCCGAGAGAAGCTCTATAGAATTCAAACTTCTCTCTTGTTACTACCTTTGTTAACACATCAGTCGGATTCACTTTCATGTCAATTTTCTCCACTTGCAGCTTACCTTCATCTAGAACATGCTGAATAAAATGATATCTCAGTCCATATGTTTGGTTCTATTATGAAAAGTCGAGTTTTTCGCCAAGTGAATAGCGGTGTTGCTATCACAAAATAAGGTAAAGATTGATTGCTTACACCACAATTCCCTCAATAAGCGCTGTAACCATATCATCTCCTTTGCTCCTTTGGTGAGAGCAATATATTTTGCCTCGGTAGAAGAGAGTGCAACCATCTGTTGCAATCGTGAAACCCAATTGATCGCTGGCCCAACAAAAGTAAACACGTAACCTGTAGTAGACCTCTGTTTGTCCAAATCTCCAGGCATATCCAAATCAACATAACCTCGCAGCTGAGTATCCTGTTCTCCAAAACATAAAACATGATTTGATGTACCTTTCAAGGATCGTAAAATCCATTGAACTACTTTCCAATTAGATTTACTTGGATTACTCATAAATCTACTCACAACTCCCATTGCATGAGCAATATTCGGACGAGTGTTGACCATGGCATACATGAGACTCCCAACTGTTGATGAATATGAAACACGTTTTATTTGTTTTTTATCTTCTTGAGTTTTTGGACACATAGCAAAAGTATAACAAACTCACCATTTGCAAGCTTCTTATAGTAGACACACGGATTTGATTCACAACGAATAAAATGTTGTTGAGTCATGAAGCTATCAAATTTAAGATACCACTGCCTTGGGGCTTGCTTGAGCCCATACAAACTCCGCTTCAATCTGCAATATAAATGTTCTTGACCATGTGTAGCAAAACTTTCAGGTTGCTCCATATACAACTCCTCTTCAATATCCCCATGAAGAAATATTGTTTTGACGTCAAGCTATTCGAGTTCAAGATCCCAAAGAATTGCCATACCCAAGACTGCTTGAATGGTGGGTCATTTTCACAACTAGTGAAAAACCCTTTTTTTGATCAAAACCCTTCACAACCAATCCGGCCCTATAGCGTTTACTACCTCCATCTTCTTCTTTCAAACAATACACCCATTTATTCTTGAGTGGTTTTCGATTTGGTGGAAGAGTAACCAAATCCCATGTATCATTTGCTCTTAAAGACTCCATTTCGTCTTGCATAGCCTCCATCCATTTCATTGAGTTTTCATCTTTACAAGCCTGTTTAAATGTTGTAGGCTCTGATTGATTGGAAAGCAGTAGTTCGTAATCATCATATTTAGCTGGTCGCTTCTTCTCACGAGTAGACCTCCTTAACTGAGGAACTTGTTTTTGCAAAGTATCTTCCAAATTCAATCTCTGTAATTGTTGTTCAACAATTTCTATATCAACTCGCAAATTACCTTGTTGTTGCATAGTCACCTGTTTATGTAAAATACACTCTTCTGGTTCACTACCCTGTCTCTGTATAGTGGTGTGCGTGGACTCTGTACATGGTTCAACTGGCTGCATCTTATGTCCAAAAGGTAGAGTATTATAAGAGTGTAATGTCCCCATATTAGAGACATAAAATGCATAGATTAAATTTTTGATTTTAAAGATGGTTTGACAAAGCACAATGAAAGATTGATGGAATAAGATAAATGAAATGCATTATTATCAACTAGTGCATAACTAATATAATCTGATATGACTTATTACTCTTGTTTGGAATAGATCTTCGCCTTGTTTCTTCTTTCCTAACCTCTTTGGATGGTAGAATTACTGTGCAAAGGGCTCGTGAACTATCTCAAATTGGACTCCCTCAAGGTGTCCCACCCGTCGTGGGATTGTCCATCAATGGATTGAATTACCAGCCTTTCCCTGCACAAACTCCCTATCCTTGTTGAGTGCTAGCGAAAGGGAATTTTTGGCCCAAAGTCTATTTTTCAAGGTAAAGTCATAAAAGCTCATTGAGTCACAATAATTGCTGCAAGCATCATTATTGGATAATCGAACATAAATATATATATATATATATAATGTTCATTATCCACATGCCTAATGTATGTATCAAATATCCTTATTTAGATATATTTATCAACCATCAATTATAAATTCATCAATTCTAATATATTTAAATATAGTTGTCAATCATAATACATTTAAATATGTTTATAAAGCATCAACTGTTATTTGAATCTGTGTCATAGGATTCGCCGAATTTCAGCGAACTTCAAATCATGAAGAAAAAATCGTTGAAATTCACCAATATTCATGCTGATAAAGGGTGTAGTTTATTTTAATAAAATATATATGTTTTAAATGTTTTTTTAAGGTCAGGCGACGTGAATAATCACACCTGAATGCAACCCTACCGTGATTCATGATCCACTGTAGCTAAAAGTTCTTTTTCATCGACGAGCTATACACTTGCATAGCTGGGCGCTGGCACAGAAGAACCTTTCATTCTTTGAAAGAGTCTTGCTTTTCTGCTCTGGGTAGAATGGAACTCAGCATTATTTCTATTTTGTAGTCACGCGTAGATAACCAACAAAAACATTCGTTAGCTCTGTCGAGGGATGGTGAGACAAAAGTGAATTTGAAAGCTGAAAGGTGGAGTTACAGAGATAGGCGGTAGAAACGACACACAGACTAGATGCTTCGAGGTTGGAGAAGGGTCGAATATCTAATATTTCAATTTTAATTTTTAAGTTTTGTTTTTATTTTATTTTTTTGCTTTTTCAAATAAAACATATCTTTATAGTTTTAGGTTTGTTTTAATTTAATTTAATTTTTTAGTCAATATATTAAATTTAACATTTTAAAATATTTAAATTAGAGTTTTAATTAAGATATATTTATTATTCAACATATAAAATTTGATATATTTAGTGTTTAATATATAAATTTGGTATCTTTATTATTTATATATTTAAAATATTTAAACATATTATATTACAATGTTTTTAAATTTATTATAATGTATTCTAATTTAATATATTATTTTTTTATTTTTATGGATTTATTATTTAAATTTTAAAAAATCAATTTATAGGTGAATATATAATTTAATTTATTTACTATTTATATATTAATAATATTTAAAATTAAAATTGTATTTTTTAACATATTTATTATTTATTTTGCTTTGTGTTTAGCTTTATTAATATATTTAAACATACTAGTATATATATATATTTTTTGATAGGTAACAGGTTAATTTTATTAAAATATAAAAGCAATACATATAAGTAGTTGACATTCTTAAAATGTCAGAAATGTGACTCCACACCTAAAGATCTACATTACATAACACCTTTACAAAATTATGGATCCATATCCCGCCTTCAGCTACCAACTATTCGTGACGACACAAAAGGTGCATCTTTCATTCATCCTCCCGACCTTGTCCAGCATCTTCATCGCGCCAAAAAAGAGCTCCTTCATTTTGGTGCTTCCCACCGCCAATCCTTTGTTTCTCCACAAAATGGGTCGTTGTCTCCTATCCAAAAATGATTGCAATGTCTAAATTATGCCTGCAGTCTTCCCCATCTTCTAATCCTTCCTTATCTTGCTCTTTTTTCACGGCCCCCACAGTCTTCTTCCTCGACGTTGGATCTTTTCTTTCTTAGCACAATCTCTGGAACTGCAGTCACCTCCTGGCGTCGCTTTGTTTCATGCCTGCGCAGCTCAGTCTTAAGGTTTTCCCAGGCCAGCACCACATCCAATTTATATAATTCTTTGTCTGTTGACTTCCGCCACCTTATGAACGGGATTAGCCCTTCTGTTGTAGCTTCATCCATTTCCTCGATTCCTTCGGACACATCAAACCCCACCCCTGGGATAGCCCACTCCATCAGCGATTCCAACTTATCCATCAGTTCTTCCTGAAACAAAATTAGCAAGATTCACTCAATTTCCTGCGGATCTTCACCAATTTCCATCCCTCATGCAAACGACATGGAAGCAATATCTGCATTTTGCCTTCCTCTATGTGTCGCCTCTCGAAAATGAGGCCCAAGAGCTTCCATTACTGCATTGACGACTTCGTCGGTCGTCCCCTTTAGAAGTTGCTTCAACCTCTTAATAGCTGGCTTCCCAAAGAAAATCTTCTGTTGCAGTTTGGTAGAGAAACCCATCATCGCCTCCATTGCCACAGCACTGTCTTATCACTTGACTGCCTGTGCTCCAAGAAATTCATTCTCTTTTACCTACTCCTTGGATTTTAAAGCCCATCTCTTGATCCTTTTAGGCATTCGTAGCTCTAACTCTACCTGGTGGTTATTACCCATTTACTTCGGCTGGTGCCAACATGCTACATCACCTAATATTTATTAGTCCGTCTAATCTCCCATTTTCGCACGCCTAACCTGTACTGTCGCTCATAACTATATCGGATATGACAGGACCAAATCTGGCCAGTCCTCTTTCCAACAAAGCCGCCACCCCTGAACTCCCCCATACATATTAGTATATTAATATTATTCTTTTACTTATTTTAAATTTATTACTTATATTTTAGAAAAATCAAAATTATATAAGGCAAATTTAATCCGAATTTTTTACTTCTCAAATTTTTTCCTTGCCGAACTTCATCTGAATTTCAATGTTGCCGAACTCGAATTTGAATTTGAACCTTTTGACTTAGATTTGAATTACCACTATATTTGACCCTCATTAATAACTAAATTCATAATTGTATTTAATAGTTCTTATTTCCTACATAAATTATTCTTACTTATATTTATTGGTACTCATATGTACCTTTATATAATTATTCTTCATTTATATTAAAGAATCATAAATACTTATAAGACTCAATAAGCATCATTATTGCCTAATTGAATATAAACATATACACGTATATGTTTGTATATACACATATATATCATCATTATTAATTATTTATAAGCTTAGAATACTCACCCTTGCATGAGCATCTATGTTTATATATATTCACTTTTATATATATCCATATATATAGACACTCATATTATATTTACTTACAATAACTATGAAAATTATCAGCAAAATACATAATTATTTTCAATAACTATATTAGGACATACCACAGAAAGATACCTTCTATAAATGATTTGCTGATTCCATAGTTCAGAATATATTCCTATATTCCTTCTTTATTCTTTCCTTCCTTCATCGATTTCATGTTGGAAAGCATTACCTTGGTTAATGGCTCCTTTCTTTATTCCTTTTCTCTTTTTCATTCGATTCTTATTATATACAATGCTTAAAATCTAATTAAGTTATATTACTTAAGACTCCACGAATGCAGATATATATTTTTGGAAAGTGATTCCCAAATGCTCCCCCTCACCTTTATATCCTCCTTATACCTTTTGATGAAGGGAGGCATCTTTTTAGAATAGTCAACCTTTATAACGTCATGGCCTTTTGTTAAGAGCCTTTTTTATTTCAACTAAACTCAAATCTTCCTTCACATAATATGAATCGCTTCAATTCCTTATGAAGCGCTGCCTTCTTTATTAGTGATTGCTGTACATTTTAATCATTGTATGTTAAAATCAAATGCTGCTTTTTAATTGCTGCCTTTTCCCATATTATCTTAATCGCTGACTTAGAGTGATATCAATGCTGCACCTTAATATATATTTGATATGGTAATCATTGTTGCTGGTAATTATAAATACGTATTTTGTATTACTCTATATTTATATGTATATTTACATATTTATATTAAAATAGTATATGTTTATTTTGATATTAGTTTTATATGCTTTATTTAATATTTATTATATTATAATGATTATAATAACATTTATATTTGTATTTATATTTATTTTATTTATTTATTTGCATTTCAATATTTGGATTTTTAGTGTTGTTATTTCGGGGACATGACATAATTATAACATTATACTAAATTATTAATGTTATTTATCTTATTTACTCATTCCTATATTTTATATCTTAATTTCGGGGCATGACAAAGAGGAAGGCTGCGTTTCAAAGATTAATGGCTGTGTTGCACTAAGTGGAGGCGGAGGCTGCGATGGAACATAGGGTGGCATCAATGAAATTGCTAAAGGCTGCGATAAAACATTTGCAGGCAGCGTTTGGACATTAGAAGGCAGTGAACCAATTGTTGGCTGCAAATGACTCAAGGAAGGCAGCGTTTCAATAAGTAAAGGTTGCGTTGAAATTTGTGGGGGCAGCGAATGAACTCCCTTATCAGGCCGTGTAAGAACATGTAGAGGTTGCTCAAACAACGAATTACCAATTGTTGATGATGACTGCGGATGAGTATGTGAAGGCAGCGATTGACTTTCCAAGGGCGGTGGATGACTTTCAAAGAGCTGAGAAGAAACATTTAGGGGTTGTGCATGACTTGTGGAAGGCGGTGAATGAACTCCAGTAGGCAGCGTTGGTTTTGTATGAAGCAAAGGCTGTGATGAAGACAAACCTGTAGGTAGTGTATTACCAGGAGGAGGCAGAAAACTAACACTTGGAGTAATTCCCTTTGTCTTTTGTATATTATTGCCATTATCAAACATATCGACCTCAATAAATTCATTTGAAGATGGCCTCTGTTTTTGGAAAGTTGGGGAAATTTTTTTCATTAAAAACATCCTGACTACGGGTAAGTTTTTTTGCAATTGAATCCCAAAGCCCGAATCCAAATTGATCCTCACCATATCCAAGAAATATACATCTTTTAGGTTTTGCATCTAACTTGGTTCTCTGCTCTTTTGGAACATGAGCAAAAGCTTCACACCCAAAAACACGAATATGATTATAAGAAATTCGTTTCTCGAGCCATCTTTCCTCTGGGATATCAAAATCCAATCGAGATAAAGGAGCTCGATTGATCAAATACACCATTGTATTACAAGCTTCTGCCCAAAATTCTTTCCCCAATCCGGCATTTGAGAGCATACATCGAGCTCTCTCAAGAATCGTTTGATTCAACCTCTTAGCTGCACCATTTTCTTGAGGGGTGAACAAAACTACTTTAATCCTGCGAATGCCATTATCTGCACAAAAGTTGTCAAATTCCAAAGAGCAAAACTCTCCACCATTATCTGTTAGGAAGCATTTAATTTTGTGCCAAATTTGATTTTCAACCATAGCTTAAAAATTTTAAAATTTTGAAAACACCTTTGATTTTCTATTCATCATATAAATCCATACTTTACGAGTGCAATCATCAAGAAAAGTAACAGAATAATTAGCACCTCCAAAAGAGGTTACCTCTGTTGGACCGAAAACATTTGAGTGCACAAGCTCCAAAGGTGTAGATTTCCTCTCACGACCAATCTTCAAGAAGCTGGTTCGACTTTGCTTTCCATAAAGACAATGTTTACATAACTCCAAATCAATTGATTTTAGGCCAGGAAGTTGATCCCTTTGAAGCATAACTTCAAGTCCTTTTTTACTCATATGTCTAAGCCTCTTATGTCAAAGCTCCGAACCGCTATCCACAACCGCCATTGCAGCTCCCACTTCACCATGGCACTCTAAAACATAAAGATTGCCTAATTTGTTCCCCTTTGCAATTACCAAGACACCTTGGTTACTTTCCAAGTATCTAGAGAAAATTACACATTGCACCCTTGAACAATAAGCTGGCTCATTGATATTAAATTACGTTTCAGCATAGAAACATATCTCACATCTTTCAAGATCCATTTATTTCCATTGTTCAAGGACAGTATCACATCACCTTTTCCTAAGAATTCATATTCTTTATTATTTCCAAGAAAAACTCTACCGAACTTAGCTTCTTGGTAGTTTGTGAAAGCACCCCAGCATGGAGAAGCATGACAGGAAGCACCGAAATCAAACACCCACGAATCTACAATCATGTCACTTGCTTGTAAAACCAAAACACCATCATCTTTATCATATGCAGTGTTTACTTCATTATTGCTCACCTTGTCTTGTGCCTTTTTGTAATTCCAACAATTCTTTTTTGTGTGACTCGGTTTGCCACACAAAAGAATTGTTGGAATTATAAAAAGGTTCCAACAATTCTTTTTTGTGTGTCTCGATTTGGCACAAAAAAGAATTGTTGGAATTATAAAAAGGCATAAGACAAGGTGAACAATAATGAAATAAACACTGCATATGATAAAGATGATGGTGTTTTGGTTTTATCAGCAAATGACACGAGTGCAGATTCGTGGGTGCTCGAGTCTGGTGCCTCCTTCCATGCTACTCCTTGCCGAGGTGCTCTCACAAATTACCAAGAAGGTAAGTTCGGTAGAGTTTTTCTTGGAGATAATAAAGAATGTGAAATCATAGGAAAAGGTGATGTGACATTGTGTTTGAAAAATGAAAATAAATGGATTTTGAAAAATGTGAAACATGTTACTACATTGAAATGCAATTTAATATCTGTGAACCGACTTATTGCTCAAGGGTGCAATGTGAAATTTTCTTTAGATACTTGGAAAGTAACAAAAGTTTCTTGGTGATTGCAAAGGGGAATAAATTAGGTAATCTTTATGTTTTAGAGTGCCATGGTGAAGTGGGAGCTGCAATGGCGGTTGTGGACAGTGGTTCAGAGCTTTGGCATAAGAGGCTTGGACATATGAGCAAAAGGGGACTTGAAGTTATGCTTCAAAGGGATCAACTTCTAGGCCTACAATCAGTTGATTTGGAGTTATGTGAGCATTGCTTTTATGGCAAGCAGAGTTGGACCAGCTTCTTGAAGATTGGTCATGAGGGGAAATCTACACCTTTGGAACTCGTGCACTTAGATGTTTTCGGTCCAACAGAGGTAACCTCTTTTGGAGGTGCTAATTATTTTGTTACTTTTCTTGATGATTGCACTCATAAAGTATGGATTTATATGATGAATAGAAAATCAGAGGTGTATTCCAAATTTAAGACCTTTAAGGTTATGGTTGAAAATCAGATTAGGCACAAAATTAAATGCCTACTAACAGATAATGGTGGAGAGTTTTGCTCTTCGGAGTTTGACATCTTTTGTGCAGATAATGGCATTTGCAGAATTAAGGTAGTTCCTTTCACCCCTCAGGAAAATGGTGCAGTTGAGCAGTTGAATCGAACGATTCTTGAGAGAGCTCGATGTATGCTTTCGAATGTTGGATTGGAGAAAGAATTTTGGGTAGAGGCTTGTAATATTTTGGTGTACTTGATCAATCGAGCTCCTTCATCTCAATTAGATTTTGATATCCCGGAGGAGAGATGGCTCGAGAAATGCATTTCTTACAACCATTTGTGTGTGTTTGGCTGTGATGCCTTTGTGCACATTCCTAAGGAGCAGCAAACAAAACTCGATCCCAAATCAAAAAGATGTATATTTCTTGGATATGGTGAGGATCAATTTGGATTTTGTCTTTGGGATCCCATTGTAAAAAAAATTCCCACAATCGGGATGTTGTCTTTAACGAGAAAAATTTCCTTGCTTTGCAAGAATAAAGGCCTTCTTCAAATCAATTTATCAAGTTTGATATTTTTGATAATGGCACAAATCAAATGCAACTGGGAATTATCTCCCAGCCTTCACAAGGGCTTCGCAGCCCCTTGTTCCTTCTACGTAGGCTATGAAATTGCGTTTGCAGCCCTCCCGAGGTCATGTGCCACCATTATCTTCTACTATGCAGCTTCCACAAGGTACTACGCATACCTCATATGTTAATGTCCCTTCTATAGTTTCATCGCTGCCATCAACAAGTCATATGCAGTTTCTACAAGGTCAAACACAGTCTTCTGTGCAGCCTTTGGTTTGTCCCCATCCCACGCGGCTTGATGAACCGTTGGTGGTGAACTCTTTGCCCAGCCTCTTAATGTTTATACACAGCCTCCCAATATTCATACACTGCCATATTCATCACAATTTTCAACGCAGCCCTGTTTTGTATCATCACAGCCTATTCAAAGTGATGCGTAGCCTTCACACGGTCTTCCTACGAAAGAAGATTGGAGAAAATTAAAAAGATTTAGAAGACTAAAAACTCAAAGAAGAGGAACACAAAAATTTATAGTGGTTCATCATATAGACTACATCCACTCTCAAAGCTGGGGAAACTCTTAATAATCTATTATGGTTTTTTATAGCAGCTTTGTACATTACATATATCATCCAACCACCGTCTAACTCCAAAAAATAGAACCAAAGAAGAATTATGCCCGCGGAAAGATGAGAGGTCATCAAGAGAATACCAAAAGATCAAGAGGCAGCAGTTACAGCAAAAGAAAACTTTTTAGCTGATTGGGCTTCACATGTACAACAATCCAAGCTTTTGGTATCCTGTGAGAATAGATTACTTTATTCACCAAGATCTCTTATTTCTTCACAAATATTAACTATAAATTACATTAAGAAAAACAATTCACTTGCACAGTTTGCATCTTAAGGAGGTGCAATGGGTATGCTGATAACAAATTATATGTTAGAGATGACAAATTGAGGATAGATTGGAAGATATATTATTTTATTTTTAATTTTGTTTACATAGAACATTATAATTTCAATATATATATGTATATATACTTCTTGATGAATCTTTGATAAAATATCGAGATTCGATTCTATTGCTCCTACCATTGATCGTTAATATCTGATGTAGATTATGCATGCTTATCAGTGGAAGGTGCTTTACTGTTTTGAGGAGAATGGTTTTTCCTATAAAATGAGACAATTCCAGTAACTTAATCATATGAATCAGCTGACTTGCTGAGAAGACCCAATGTTTCACTCTTACATCACTAAGATATAATACATTTCAAATAAACCATTTATATTCATGAAAGATCAGTTCTTAGGAACCACTACATATAAAATATTATTCAGTGAAAATTAACTCAACTATGTACATGAATGAAAAATTGAAGTTCCCAAATTGATTGTTAATTCTGAAATTGTTGAATTGTAATCAGGTATGAGTACAGTGGTATGGTATGCTGTTATGGCAAAAAAGAATTGGGGGCTGGGTATGTTTTGGATACACCCATTTAAAAACAAGTCATAAATATATACATATTTTCAGCCATTAAATAGAAATTAAGTTTAGAATACCACATATCATGCATATGCTAAACAAAACTACCATAAATATGATAAATTTGAAATACAATATGATGAATTTGAAATACCATAAATAGAAATTGTCAAACTTGAATGTCATGATAGATATTTGTTGTTCACTATTAAAACAATACAATCAATAATTAGTGTCAAATGGATCATCATCAAGACCAAAATCATCATTATTGGCATTAGATGATGTAGGTCATAATGATGATGTAGGTAGATTAGAAGAACCACATGCAGCTCCATTGCCACTTGCAATAAAAGTATGTTGGCTATTCAAACCCTCAAAAAGTGAATATTGTGTGTCAGCCAAAACAATTAGTTAGTTCACCATGGGTCTACATCTCATAACTTCATTGCCTCTTTCTTGCACTCATTTTGTTTGTGAGTAAGAAGGTACAAGTTGGAATGCACGTAAACTAACTCCTTTGCTTTACTTGATGCTAATTGATTGTGTTTCACTAAAATAATTTGGTCTTTGTGTTGTCATCCTTGTTTGGAGAATGAACTAATCTATAGTTTAAATTTTAAATTTTAAAATATTATATGTGTGATTAAAATTTTAAAATTGTATACTTAACATGTAGATTTGAGTCCTGCTTGATAAAACAAGATTTTATAGTTGTCATGTAGCTTGAGCTGAATAGAATTAAACATAGCATAGGGTACACAAATTGCTCATTAATATAGTATGAGTAAAATTTTAAAATCGTTATGGTTAGCGTTTTTGTGAAGATCGCCGACAAGGCCGAAACTTCGTCTAGAGAGTTGAACATGCACTTTATAGGAGTGCCATGTTGTACCTCAACGGATGGGGATGACACCCGAGATTCACCGCTTGGCTCACCGAGCGATTCGGGAGTGGTGACAAGCTCAAGGGAGGCTAAAACTTGCTCCGTCACCAAAACAAAACAAGCTAGTGCAGGACCACCTTTCGGAGAAGGTGGGCTCCTCTTACACCCTTCGTTGCTTGAAGGGCCAACCTCCACCTTCTACTTCGTCGAGCGATGTGAACTCCCCATAGACGAGGCAAGAGGTGCGGAGGAGGAGGAGAAAACTGCGACGGACACCATCGAGGTATTCAGCATGTCCACGGGCTTAGGGAATGGCGTGATGTCCGGAAGGGACATCAAAAGGGGCGGCTCAACCGAAGGAGCAATAAACACCTGCACCTTTTTAAGGTTAGGTGCACTCACGCTCATAGCAGGAGCTGGAAGCGAAACTGAATTGGGTTGAACGGAAGCAGAGGGGTGGAGAGAGGAGGACACAACAAGAGGCCCTGATACAGGGGTGGTCATCTCCTCTTCCTTCTTTTGCAAAGTGGCTTGCCCAATCGCTAGAGCCTTTCGTTGACGCGTGCGCTCATGCGCAAGGCGGTTTCTACGATTCTTCGAGCTAAAGGCCGGGAATTGCGAGGGGACATAAGGCTCCTGCTCAGCCATAAGGGTGCCCATCACTGTCGTTTCCGATGGAGGGACAAGCTCTTGAATGGGAGCAGGAGGGAGCGATTGAGAAATAGCGGGGGGAGTCAGTTCTAGCGCCTCGACGGCGAACCTCTTCCCATTTACTACTTTTGGAGCAAAAGCAGTGGGAGGCCGTAGAGGCCGAGACATAGAGGATTTCCCGCAGAGACCCTTCCTTCTACCATATAGGTAGGGCCAAGGTCTAGGAGTTATGGTAGGAAGATCAAATATCCGAATTTGCGCCAAGTCGGTACCATCAGACTCCTTAGGTAAAAGCCAGGAGTATTCATCCAAAACTCTTCTTTGGAAAGAGGAGTGAAAGAAGCACCTCGAGGACAGGCAGGCTTCTTTCCCTTTCGAGAAGAGGAGGCAGCTTGCTGCTACACTACCGGAAGGGTCAAATTTGGTTGTCCCTTGCCCCCGGTCTTATACTTCACATAACTTTTGTAAAGTAGGTCCATTCTTAGGGGAAGTAGATTGACCGGGACAGGCCAAAAATGATCTAACGAATAGCCGCCACGGGACACCAACGACTGGTATTTAGTCTCATGCACCATGTGCACAACACCTTCGTGGGAGAATTTCAAACACTTGTGAATGACGAAAGTGATTCCGTTCATGGAAGCTAGCCAAGGTATGCCTAACATCACTTTGAACAAATCCAAATTCAGAATAACATCAAAGGTTGTAGATGATTCTACGGTCCTAGGCCCAACTAGGATGGACAAAGTTATGGAGCCATACGGCTTGAGAGCAAGGTCATCATGCGTACAGATGATGGACTTTGTTTCTTCGTAATCCTCCCTCTACAATGAATTCAGCCACAATGTCTCCTCTGTAATGACACTCACTCGGCTCGTAGGGTCAACTAGGACCCCTATCCCAATGTTCCCATTGAGATGAGCAAGGATGTAGAGGGGAGAGGGCTTGTTGTAGGGCATATCCTGCAAGGTGAATGTCACGTTCGGTGAGTTGGTCGCAGGCTGCGTGGAGGGAGTAATCGTGACCATGTTAACATACGCCTCAGGCTGAGTGGGAGAATCAGAGGGATCAATAATTAAGTTAGCAGAATGGGCCGAAAACGGGTCCGTTTATATTTGCAACTCATTATTTGCTTTCACCACTAATTTGTTCACATTTTGTTTACTCCCATCGAGATGAATAGTATTGTCCTTGATGCGGTCTTGTATCTTGTGACGTAGGCGTATATAGCATTTGGTATCATGTCCGTTAACTCGATGGTATTGACAGAAGGCATTCATATCGTATCAATCAGGGTATGGTTCCTTGTTCTCCATGGTTATGATCTTATCCTTCAACAACTCCTACAAGATGGAAGAATAAGATTTTGCTAACTTTGTGAACTTTCTATTGCGTCTAAGGTCGTTATCATTTGTTGTGGCTACTACATTTGCAACAGCTTGACCTTTTTCCGAGATCGATACTATTATGGACTTTCCTTTTGAACGGGAGTGCGAGGAGGGTCCCCCGAATTGAACTATCGTTTGCTAATATTCTCGTAATGCCGCACACAGATGCGTGAAAGAAGGGTACTTCATAAGGGCAAACATTTCTTGCCAGGGTCTCTACAAGTTCCGTATGAACACCTTCTGCACGTGAGAATTGGGCAGCGGGTACAAGATCTATGAAAAGAGCGCTTGATATCATGCAATGAAATCAATTATCTTCTCATTATCCCCTTGCTTGCATCAGACGAGATTCAAAAAGGTCATCTTCGGTCCGATGTTGGTTTGGAATTGTCAAAGAAATTGATTTACAAGTTGGTCAAATGAGAAAATAGAATTGTCAGGTAAGGAATAGTACCATTTGAGTGCTGTATCCTTAAGAGAACGAGGAAATAATTTTGCCATCAACGCATCATGATGGAAGAAGTCTGTACACATGGCATTAAAGGTGGACACATGCGTTTGTGGGTCCCCTTTGCTGCTATATTTCTCAAATTTGGGAATCTCCATTCCTTGTGGGAAGGGAGTACTCAAGATTGTCACCGACAATGGGCTATGTCGAAAAAAGGGCTGAAAAATAGGTTGCGTAGATGCCTAGGAGAGGCTCGCCAGTTGAATCTGCATTCGACCCATGTTCTAAATCAGGGCATTCAAAATAGAATCTGTAGGTGACATAGGACTAGTGGAGCCTCTAGAACCACCTTCAGAACCACCCCTGAAGCCATCATCATGACCTCCATCGGAGCCACCTCCACTATCAAGACCGCCTTCGTGACCTCCACCATGGCCACCTCCGCCAGTGGTGTCGCCTCCACTACCAAAGCCACCGCCACTCATTCCACCTGAGCCTCTGCCACCAAGGGCAGTAGGAGTAGTGAAACTAAAACCCAAGGGGTGTTTTACTCACCTTGAGAGTGCAGGGTTCCTGAGGAGCAAAAGAGATATTGATCGAGGGCCCTAATTTAGCCATGCATACGGATGTAGTGGGTATCGAGACACCTAATTGTCTTTCATAGGCATCGAGCACTTCTCCTTGGGTGGCACCCGATCTAGGCCTATACGAAGGGACATAGGCTTTGGTTAGATCAACAAGGCCATGTAGAAATTCTACGCTTGTTTGATCTTTTCCTAGCAACTGTTTCATCTCGCTTGCAAGCCTAGCGGTTCTTGCCATGTTTGGTGCTTTCTCTAAATGATTGCACAAGGTCTAACTTTCTATTATCTAATTCCATTAGGTTTTCTGCAGGAATACTCACCGCATCATCCTCGTCTACAGATGAAGCCATAGGGGATACGAGAGGGGTAGGCACACGAGTGATCTCTTCCACGAAACCCATCTCGTCTTCTCCATCGGTAGGTGTCGTACACTTCTCCTGACAATGTATCTGGAAGTCGTGGACTGGGTTGTGATGCTCATAAACCTTCACAACACTCAGGGTTACAACACGTCAAGGTACACAGGAAAAGTCCCAACATAGACAAATGGGTAGACGCTCTTCATGTCAGGTTCACCAAAAATGTAAGAGAGGGGGACCAACCATGTCAAGGCTCCGGGTCACGGAGAGCTGAGAGTGGAGGGCTGCCCTAACTTACCTCACTCTAAAGGACAAGGATCGAGAATGAAGAGCACTATAAAGTACTTCTATCACTCTTCAGACTCGAGTTTCAGGTTTAGGCTAGGCGAGCTAGTTTTTGGAGTCAGTATTGCACTTCAAACAACTCTTTGTCCAAGGATGGCAGCGTAGTTTTGGGACGACAACGCGACACGTTGGTGTCTGTATGACTAGAAAGCAGTAAGTACAGTAAAAACTGCCAAAAGAAACTTATTGCCTAACTATTTGATTGAGATGATAAAAACAAAATGAGGAAATATAGAAAGTAAAGACAAAGATGATAAAACAAATAAATGAGAGCTAGGGTGACAAAGATAATCTCACACAAGCGCCTATACGCTAGCTAGCTCCACACGTACTTTCACCTACACACAAGAAAGAGGGAAAATTGTTGGGACTGTATAGGGGCCTGCCTCAGTTAGACCCTCATTTTGGTGTTTCCACCTCCACGGACAGCCAAAAAGCAACGAAGTAGAATATGCGATAAAGGAAAGAAAAGAAAGCAATGAACATTTCAAAACAATATTATGCTACTCAATCAAATCATGAGTGAAGCGTTACCACCTCCACCCAAAAGCTCACTAGCCAATGGAGGGAGAATGCAATGTATGGACTTGGCAATGTCACCACAACCACAAAGGTGATGAAGGGAGGTCTCGCAAGACTCCAAGCCCACACTTCCAAAGTTGCCTCACACTTGCAGTGTGGAGTTGATGGAGCTTCAAAGCTGCTGCAATGCTAAAAAATGGAGTGTTGGAATGCTGCTTGAGAGTGAAGAAGTGAAGTCGAGTGTGTAGAGAGATTGCTAGAATGCCAAGAAGATTGCTAGAGAGTGAAATGAAGTGAGAATGAATGTTTTTGAAGGTGGGATGAGAAGAATCTGCCATTTTTGGGGTCGGTTGGTCGAAGAGGGACGTTACAATTCAACCCCAATTGGGTGTGTAATGCCTTTGCCAACTTCAGGCATTGGAATCCGTCAGGGACGACAGCGTGCCACGCAGACGTCCGCACGCCACGTGTGCATCCCCAACAAATATTCTCTCACCAACACACAGGATAGATGCCAAGTGGATGGAAGGTAGGTGGGTGATCTAGAATTCCGCCTTCGGATTTGATTTTCTAAGGTGAGGGTGTGTGAAAGGGGAATTTGCCTAAGGGGTGCAAATTCGCTCCTATACAGTGACAAAGGTGGAGTTAGTTGTTGAAAAGGTCAATGTTCCATGCCTACATATTAAAAACAACAGATAGGTAACACTGATTGCTCAAAAGATTTGCATTCAAAGATCAGAAATAACACTTTCAGAAGACCTATTCCACAACAAGATCAAATGACCAGGTTTAATGATTCTTTCTTTTATGGGTATTGTTTTTCATGCAAAAGTTTATGCAAGAAATGATTTCAGATATTTGAATAGGAATTATTTTGCTCCTTGGATGAATTACAATGTTATATGTTACAAATGCAATAACTTTGGTCATATTGCAAGAGTTTGTAGAAGTGCTGTAGCAAATTTTTCTAAGAAAAACAAGAAGGTTGACAAAGCAAAAGAGGTTGATAAGAAGGTTTGGAGGAAAAAGAAAGAGGTAGAAAAAGAGAAGTTAGGAGTGAATTCACTCCATCCTTGAGAAGGTGTTTGGACTCAAGGGGAGCTTTCATTGTTATATCTTATCAGGCTCGGTTCAGTTATGCAAGTTTTTCTTTTTGTGTTTTTGGTTTTCTGGAAGAGTATTGGAATGAGTTATTTGAGTAACTCTTAGCTTGTAGCTGTTGATTATTCATCAAAACTTCATTTTATGATGATTTTCATGGCATGAGGTGAACAAATTCGTTCTCTATGCCATGTCATTTTTTCATTGATGTGAAAGGGGGAGTAGTAAGTTAGGGGGAGCAGTTTGGTTTTAGAACTGGTTTAAGAGCATTTCAGGATGGTGTGGCTAGGTGTAGTATTGGTTTTGGTTTCAGATGGTGTTGCCATCAATGACAAAGGGGGAGATTGTTGAGTATCTTGTCATTGATGGCGAAGGTCGAGCTGGTTGCTTGAGTGTTTGAGTTGCTTGGTTGCTTGGTTGAGGTGTTTGCTTGTCTACTTCATCTACTTGGCTGTGTGCTTCAACTGTCTGCTTAAGCTTCTTGCCTATTTGCATCAACTGCTTGCTTGCTTTAGCTGTCAACAAGTCCTCTTTGTCATCATCTATTGCCTAATCATCCTAGCCATGTCAACAGTTGAAAAGTCTATGATCCTTTAAGAGGCATGACTTCTTTTTGTGAGGTGGCTAATGTTTATTTTTGGTGGCGGCTCAATTTAATGTGGCGGCTTATTCAGTTTTGAGCGATTCTTTTCATAACATTGGCTCACTCATTTCTAATGATTTATGACGGCTTCAATTATCTTTTTTGAGCGATGATTTTTATTGAAGGCAGCTTATACTTATTGAAATATCAAGTTTAACATGGGCAACAGTTTTAAGGAAAACGCCTCTGACCTTTTTATTATGGGCGACTAATTTATTAGTGGTGGCTCCTTTATTATCATCTATGCGTATTTTAAAGAGGGACGATGACTTGTTTTTTATGAAGACATTTTCTTTTGTGGAGGTTGTGGCATTTTGGAATAAGTACGTTTCTTTTTGGTTTGAATGAAAGGCATGGTTACCTGTTAAGTCATGCGCTATATTGTTTGGAGTCGGCATTTTTATTCGCATTTATCTGCATCCATTGTGAAGGCGTTTAAACAAATTCATTCTTGGTGTGGCAGCTTTTATTTGGATGAAACGACTTCATTTTTGCATTAGTTTCTTTCCAAGCGGCTAATATATATATGTGGCTTTTGATTTTATTCTTTTTTTACTCTTTCATAATTGGGCAACTTACATATTAATATGCTTTTAAGAGTGCGAGCTGCATAAAATGGAAGTTGTGCTATATTTATGAGAGACTTTTAAACAGTTCAAAAAATGTATTGTTTGGCTGTATGCGTTTTCAAATACTCTCATCGACGGAGGATTCGTAGAGTGCATGTTGAATGTATGGAGCGGGTGTATGCCGTGCGATCAAAAGAGCCAGCTAGTGTGGCCATCGATTGAATATATGATAATGTTATTGCTGCATTTACCTGAGTATGAGATGGAGTCACGTTTTTTGATTACCTGATTGCTGTTCCTTTTAAAAATACTATTGTTGTATCAGGTCTAGTGTGTGATAGAGGTGAATGAATTTCATATAGTATCGGGTTATGAAAAGAAAATATTGCAGTAAGAAAAAGACTATTAATCTGGGCGTGATTTGATCATCTGAATGGGTTAGCTTTGTCGGGAGGTGCTGCTAGTTAAAAGATAAAATATTTATTAGATACTATATTCATATGAAGGAATTGGGTTGAGTGATTTTATCTTGACTGAAATGGATATGAAGGCAGAAATTGTGCAGTGTTGATATGCTCAGTACACCATAGTTTCTGGGTCAACTTTATAGTGAGTTAAATATTACCAGTATATGTGAAGTGAATTTGAGCCTTTGCAGTGTATAGGGGCTGTATTTTTCTCTTTCAGGATTTGAAGTGTTGGTGGGTGTTTATGAAAATTTGAGAAGTTTGTGTTTGTTTTAAGACACATTCATTTGTGTGCTCAAAATGTTATAATGCTCACATTGCAGTTTACAGAGGTTATGCATAAGGCAGAATAGTAGAGGTTTGAAAGCTAGTCTTTTGAAGCTCAAAGAAATCTGATTCTATATTCTTCTAAGTACTCTCAAGTGAAGTGAATCAAGTTTTTTTTGTTTCAAGTTTTTTATAAGTCTGAAGTTGGTGTACAATACTGGAGTTGGCGCTTCAGTTGGTTTGGTGTTGGTGCTTCGTGTTGGAAATTAGTGTTCACATAGAGTGTGTGAAGTAAAGTGAGTTAAATAAAATAACTCACGTAGTTATTATAGGTAATGAATAAAGCGGTCAGATTTTACACTGGCTGCGGGTTTTTAGAAAACCCGAAAATTGTTTTTTTATTTATTTTTTATTTTTATTTTTGTTTTGACCTCGGAAAACATGCCTTGGGCCGTACGGCTCCTAGGTAAATTTTTTTTGCCTCCCCAGTCAACAGTGGCCAAATCTGACAAACTTTATATGAAAATAGGGGTTTTTGGGCCTTCTGGACTCAACCGTGATGTCGGTTTTTGCCCAAAGTGCACCAAAAATAAACTCCCGCCCAAATCCACAAAAGAAAATGTCTGAAACCCCAGATCTGCTTCCAATGCAAAAATCTCAAAACAAGAATAGGTAGCTGCAGATCTGATGCTCTGATACCATGTAGAAGTTGAGCAAATACAACTTCATAGGAGCCCAGTGATCTCTGCAAACTAAGAAAACCTGTTATAGGGAGAAGCAAAGAGAAGCAACACAGACAAATGCTCAAAGATATGGAGCTCTGTATTATCCAAAAACGTGTAACAACATAATGATACAAAAGAAAAGATTCAACCACATATAGGTCAAATAAACCCTAAAAAAGAAAACCCTAGGCTTGCATATTAATAATTCATTATTATGCAACTAATGTTAGCTTAAGCGTAAAAGAGATAAAAGGGAACTTTAATTAATTAAACAAATATTTTTTAATTAATCAAGTAAATAACCAATTACTCTAACAAGGTAAAGTGAGTTAAATAAAATAACTCACGTAGTTATTATAGGTAATGAATAAATGTAATAATATTAAGTTGTTAACAAACAACTTAATATTATTAATAGTCATAGAGTTTGTTTAATAGGTTATTAGTGGTTCGTATGTTTGAGTTGTTAAAAAATAACTAAATATTAATAGGGAGGTTGTTTGGGTTGTTCCCTATTAAATAGTATTTTGGAATCCTATAAACATGTAAAGCTTTTGAATGAAAATTAATGAATAAAGAAGAAAGATATTATTTGTTTAAAAATATTTGCATGCTTCTATTTGACTCTGCCCCATATTTCTTATATGGTATCAGAGCATATATTCTTTCTTGGACCTGCACAACAGATCCTCATTAATTCTGGTTGTCTAGTCCATGGCCTGCTAGGAAGGAGCGAGAAAGAAGCTGTGGTGTAAATCTACTTCAATGCCTGGATTGCTATATTAAGGATTAAATTTCATGTATTTAACATGACATTCTATAGAGTGCACAGTGATTCCTGTAAGGAATAATGAGACTTCAAGATAATGCCATTTGAATTCCTTGGAGAATTCTTTGTTGTTTTGTACAGTACTGGCAGCCCCAATCTGGCGGGATTCAACATAGCTGATTCCTATACTTGAATATAACCCTTTCTGCAGGCGAGCCATCTTTTATGGTATGCACATTTTAATATTGCAGAGTACAGTTGTTTCAAATGAAGACTATTATTTGAAACAAAACTGATGCATAGGCGAGTTGGTATGGGCAACAGTATATGGTTCTGATTTTAAAATCACGTTTTTTTAATACCAGTATAACACAGTTGCAGTAAAACTGCATTATCTTTTTCGTTTGTTAACGAAATATCAAATTTCAAAATGTTTCGGAAAGGTGATGAATAGTGCAATAAAACCCAGAAATTATTAAAAAAAATTCTCAATGTTTTGCAAAAAGTTTGAAGCGGAAGATGGACGTGATTTGGTTGCAGCGTGAAGGTTTCAGCACTATTATCCAAAGCGATTCAAATACAGTGAGTCAATTAGAGTTGGTTGAATACTTGGAGGCAGTGTTTGGTAAGTGTATGTGTGCATGATTTCAATTAGAAGATTGCTCCAAAGAACACTAGAGATATTGTTTTTTTCATTTTGTTGATGGAGTTCACAAGTCTTATCTTGGTGAAAGAACAAACGAAGGAATTGTTAGCTGTTGCAAAATTGGGCCAGCTATCATCAATCTCACCTCCACTCAGGCCACATAAGTTCTAGTTGAACTAGAGAGTGTAGTTGCTATTGGTTAATTTGATTCTCTAGTGGATCCTACAAATGAAGAGTTTGCAGCAGCTGCAAGGCTAAAAGATAATGTGAGTTTTTTTTAGATTGAAGTTAATAGTTTCATAGTTGTAGGTGGTTATTATAATTTTTTTTGTTTAGTGTCTCAAAGTGTTGTTGAGTCACTTGTATTATTTTATGTAAAATAGGATCTATTTTATGAGTCATAAATTATTGTTTTATTCAAAGTATGTCCATCCATATTCAAAAGTGCAAAAATAAATAAAAAAAATTGCCTCATTTGTAAATGAATGCATTATCGCTTGTATGCGACGTTCATATTGAGGGGGGGCATTTTGTAATTGAGTTTTAAAGACAAATTTGCTAAGAAAGTAGCAAACCAATTGGAGGATGGAGGCACCGGAGGCTGGAGGATATTCAACAACCTCTCATGAGTCACTAACGATGGGGTTGCAAAATTGCATCAGTGACAAAAATATTTGTGCCAAAATGACTAAAGCCAAGATCAGTTTCTAGGTGGCAGCAGCAACCGTCTCATATCATTTGTGATTAGAGTGGCAATGATCTATAGTGGTGGCTACATATGCGACAATGAGGGCTTGGTGTTCAAGCTTTTATGTTGTGGTTGGCTGTGTATGTCCCCAATCACATTTATTGGTTGTATGTGAATGGATGTGTTTGCCCCCATTCACAAGATGGTATAAATGATTGGAAGTGTTTGTCCCCAGTCACAGGAGTTGGTGGTTATGATTGGATGTGTGTGTCCCCAATCATAACTGTTGTGAGCAGATGTGTTTGTCCCTGTTCATAACCTTGATATTGGATAGATGTGTTAGTCCCTATCCTCGGTTCCATGAGTAGATGCGCTTTTCCCTATCCTTGGATGGAAGTACTAAGTGTAGTGAGGCTAGTTCCACTATTGCTTGACATGAGTAGATGTGTATGTCCCTACTCTTATCTTATATTGTTTGGTGATCTACTGTGTGTGGTCATCAAGTATTGTGATGTACTCTCACCCCATGTTCACACTAACGGGGGTTGTTGGAAATTAGTGTTCACATAGAGTGTGTGAGGTAAAGCGAGTTAAATAAAATAACTCACGTAGTTATTATAGGTAATAAATAAATGTAATAATATTAAGTTGTTGACAAACAACTTAATATTATTAATAGTCATAGAGTTTGTTTAATAGGTTATTAGTGGTTCGTATGTTTGAGTTGTTAAAAAATAACTCAATATTAATAGGGAGGTTGTTTGGGTTGTTCCCTATTAAATAGTATTTCGAATCCTATAAATATGTAAAGATTTTGAATGAAAATTGCTGAATAAAGAAGCACGATATTATTTGTTTAAAAATATTTGCATGCTTCTGTTTGACTCTGCCCATATTTTTTATACTTCGAAGGAGAGTTGGTGCTCACTTGTGTAACTGGGTTGGTGCCCTTTGAAGATAATAAAAGCAATATTTTGTTGTGGTTTTTTACCTGAAAGGGTTTTCTACATAATCTCGATGTACATGGTGTTTATCTTGTTCATGAATGTTCTTAATGTTTTGATTTCTGATTCATGAGGTTTTCAGTTTTAATATTTTTGAAATACTGATTCACCCCCCCTCTCAGTATTTCTTGTGTGCTTTTCAGATGCTAGTGATGGTGAGAATTGGTGCAAAGTACAAGCATTCCTTGCATTATTTGAATGCACATTGTGCAAGTGTTGGGTGGAATGTAGAACCTCACACACATGATTTGATTTAGTGGCCAAGAGATATTTGATGAATGATTGAATCATATGATGCATTTGCACTACGAGTTTGCAACTCTAAGAAAAATTTGCTAGTCATGTCCCTTTTTTAGAATTAAAAGAAGTAATTGAGGACCTGTAGCCTATTCCTTGTTTTGTAGGCTAAATAAAATAAGGAAAAAGTTAGGCCTAGCCATTTTATTTTCATAAAGGATAACTTAAATATTATTACTATTATTATTATAATAAAGTGGTTGTCTAAATGAGACGTTATAAGGCCTATGTAATATTTTATTTAATAAAAATGAGAATCTATAAAAGGAGGCGAATGGATGAAAGGCATTATCTATTCATTTGTCATTTTTTTGTTCATTCCATTTTGGAGATTGAAGCATTTGAGGACGAATACTCTTATGGTTTCCATTATTGGATTTTAAGACAAAAAACCACTTGTCCATGAGGGGTGATTTCATTTGGGGATCACATTTGTGCTGATTTGTTAAAGCTTCATCAAAGATTGGACCGATTGAGTATTTGAAAGCAAATTTAATCGATATTATCAAATGCTGTTCATGAAGGACTTCCAACATTTGGAATTGCTGATTATTTGTTGCACCCTGTTTAAATCTGCTGTCAGTTTTATTCCAGCCACCACATTGCTCCATCTTGCCACTCTACAAGTTAATTCAGTTGTATTGCAGTTGTTTTTCAAGGGTTTCAGACATTTTTGAGTCATTTTTTTTGTTCTAGCTGCTATCGTACCATCGAAGGTCTGCTGTTCCAATTGCATCCTAGCTGCCATCCATCACCACTAGTGCCACATCAAATTTTCAATGATTTTGTGGTTGTGCATCTTTGTTTCTAGCCTTTTCTGATTTGTAGAACATTATTTCAGCATTGCTGCATCAATCTAGTCTGATAGTTGTGAGTGAATATCTTTATGAATTTGTCTGGAAATAAATAACTAAAGTGGCACCAAGTTTGCATTTGTTTATGTGATTTTTGAGGGTTTATTGCTGCTGTTAATTGTTGTATTTGCTTATTTTATTGGCTGCAATAATTGATCATCAGCAATAGCTATTAAATTAGCTGTTCATGATTAGTTGTGAGATGCATACGAGGATTTCATATTATATCAGCTGTTAGTACATCAAATTTGCTATCATTTTATCATATTAATTTCCGTCACATAACGGTTTGCATGTTTATATCAGTCATCAATATTTAGATCTGAAATATTTTTGGTATGTGAGGGTTTTCAAATTCATATCAGCATTGTGGATTATTGGATCAGCTGTTTCATTTATGGTATTTTGATAAATAAGGGTTTTCTAAATTTATTGTGACTAATTGCACAGTTGATCGTAATCTTATTTATTGGAGTTTGGCATCTACGTTTGTATTTTATATCTATTTCAACTTGCACTCATTAGGAAAATTGCATATTTTTTATGGTTTCCAATTGGGGGCATTACATATCTCTAAGTTTAATCCTTGGAAGTTTTTGAGTGAGGCTCTAGGATGTCCACACTTGGTGGGAACCATTCTAATTGCAAAGTGTGATGTGTTAGTTTAAATTTCAAAAGGAAGGTTGATGCCGGTAATGGGGAGAATTGGTGAAAAATACAAACATTCCTTGAGTTATTTGAATGCACATTGTGCAAGTGTTTGGTCTAATGTAAAACCTAACACATCTGATTTGATTTTGTGGCCAAGAAATATTGGATGAATGATTGAATCATAGGATGAATTTGCAATACAAGTTTGCAAGTCCAAGAAAACTTTTGAGCTCTTTGCACTAATCTTCTTCTAGTCTATATGTATAACATGGTTTTTACATATTCTAGATATTGGATTTGTGTGGCATACAAGATATGTTTGCGCAGGTTTGCTTATAATTTGTGTGGCCCAATATCTATGACATGCATGATGTGTTCTTCCCACATCTTGCTATAGGAGATGAGAATGTAATCTAAATTTATTATGACAATGGAGCTAGTGAAGTGCCTACACGTCATTTGTCAAGTGCATGAGTGTTAGTGCATCAAATAATTCAGAAGGCATCACCAATTATCCATAAAGTCCTTTGGTTTAAAAATTGTCTTCCAAATATCTCTATTGATTGGAACCTAGTGGTAACATGATTTTAGGCCGATCTTTGTAAAATTTAATGTAATTTGAAGAAAAAAATATCAATAAATCAATTTAGGAGAAGTAATGTTGATAAAATCTAAAATCTAGCAGAAAGTAACAGTGGCACATTCACATTAGAACAAGAAATTTTATTGTGGGAAGCCTTTTTAGTATAAAAAGCACAAAAATAACACTCATTGTAGTAACTCAACCATTCACAATAAAATAAGATATTTTGCACTTGTGCTTATCTCTAATCCATGTGTGAGCGTTTATAGGCACACCAAAATAGGAAATTGCTGTGTGGTATTATAATACAATGGGAAGAAAACCATGGGCTTACAAGCACCTATAAGGGATTTTTTTTTGTTTTTCCTCAAGGACTCCTATCCGGCTATCCCTAAACCCTCATGGGGGGGTGTTGGTCCAAAATACCCCCTTACTCAAGGTGATGCCTTGAGCTCCCCAATTGTGGCAAGGTGTATTGTCTATAAGGGGTATAAAACATGCAAAGTATACAACACATCCAACAATATTTGAATTTGTGGTGGTATAGTATTTGTGACATGTTTGATGTGTTCTTCCCACATCTTGCTATAGAAGATGAGAATGTCATCTAAATTAATTTTGACAATGGAGATGGTGAAGTGTCATGTCCCTGAAATAACAAAACCATAAAGATCAAGTGTTAAAATACAAATCAATTAATAAATAAAATAAATAGCAATATTAATATTAAATATAAAATAAATGTGTATCATATCAATATATAAATATATAAAATGAAATAACAAATATAATAATAATATATAGGCAAATTATTGTTATTACATTCTAGTATTAAATAACTTAGTATAAAAAAATAATAATAAATAAATATTATAATCATTACACATCAAAGATTGTAATACATTAGAATAAAATAATAATAAGATATTAGCAAATTGTTTTATTATTATACTTTAATGTTAAAATATGTTCAATAAAATATCAAAATAAAATAATAAAATAAATAGAAATCTGAAATATCATAATTATAGTAATAATATATTATTTTAAAAATAGATATTATTGTGATAATAAAGGCAGCAATTAAATCTAACAAAGGGATGTATTTTATGAAAAGTCACCTCTTTCACCAAACAATACATTCCCCCCATGAGTCACCTACCTTGAATGGTATAAATAGAAGGAAGGAAAATAAGGAAGGGGGAAAAAACATGGAGAAATAGGATTTGCAATTTAGAACAGCAGCAACAATTATTGTTACGCATTGGAATATAGAGCCATTTAATATATATATTATTTAATAGGCATGCAAGTATATATGCATAGATATAGATAAATTTTATAATGAATAATATGCAATGAATAAAGAATATATACGAATAAGGAAAGAATAATTATATATATATATATATATATATAAATTGTCCTCATCCTCTGATCAATTTAGTACAAGGTTGAAGGAAGCGAGTAAGGAAACATGGAGAGATATAGCAACTCAGGTGATGTACTCACTTAGCAATAATATTTAGCATATTTTGAATATAAGAAATAGATATTTCTAATTTGATTATTGGTGTAATGCTTTCTTTAGTATTATCATGATGATAATGATGCTGATGTTAACTTAAAGAATTAGTAATAAATGCAAATTTTTTTGATTGCTAAAAGATTGTCTTCTCTATGTTTGTAAGCCTACTAGGGTGGAAGGGCCTGAGACAGGTGGTGCCTAAAAACCCCACTTAACAATCCGTTGCGGCCATGGAGGGGTGGGGGTCCCACTTAACAATCCGCTGCGGCCATGGAGGGGTGGTAGGCCTGGAACCACTTATAAGCTCCGCTGGCTTCCCCCATTAGGTTGAGTGTCTTCCGAGGTGATGGCACGGGTAGAGAAAGGAGACCATACAAGTGTTTCCTCTAAGCACGCCACTTCGAGACGTTCATGTCGCTCGGGGCCAAGGGGTGGGTTGTCCTAATAGGATGCTTGTGCTCTTGGGCTTAGATGGATAGCTTTGGGTGGCTTTACCCATGCCACTCCTCATGTCATTATTATTGATTTGTGATTATATTTATATTTGGATATCTAGATATTAATGCTAACAGATGTGTTGTTGATATATGGAATACAAGACTCAAATTTAGGATTATTGAATTTAGGAGAACATACTTTTGGAAAGAAGAAAATCCTAAACCTAATCAACAAGTGAATCGTGGGATAGGACAGATAAGGAACATTACATGAAGGGCCTAAATATATCATTCGTTAGGCACATGAGTGTCAATGCATTGGTTGGAATGAAAGGTATTGCAAATCATCCATAAAGTCCTTTGGTTTAAAAAGTTGTCTCCTAGATATCTTCATTGGTTGGAGAATGGTGGTAACGTGATTTTAGGCTGATCTTTGTAAAGACACTTAGAATTTAACCCAATAGGCATCTATTTGTAAGAATTTGTATTTTGTTTATTGTGATTTTGTTCAACGTACAATAACCTATGCACAACCGCATTTGATCTGCCTTTCTTTGGTGGGATCACAATTATGTTAACACAAGGCAAAGAGCTTTCATCAAACTTAGTCAAGGAGTTATTGGATTTTGTGATGAGTCTCATTATTCTCCTAAATGGAATTAGAGTAGGGTATTTGGAAGTGCAGAACTTTGGATGAAGTAAATTTGATGTTTGATTGTGTAGTATGGCAGAATGCGTTTGGGTTCATGGAACAGATTTTTTGTCTTATTGATGTTAAGTATCCAGTTGTTATTTGTAGATTGGGTGAGTTGTTGCATGTATTGTGCGATGAGAATAAGCTTCTTAGCATCAATAGGGCACTTTGAGCAGACCATTATTGACATGAAATCTTACGCACGAGACCCCAATTTTTTGCACTCTTTTGTTGATATCAATATGACCTTTGTATTTGACGAACTTTGGCATGTGATAGATTTAGCGATTGATTTTGATGGACCAATGTTGTGTCTTAGCTTTGCAAGTTGTATCAAGGTCATAGACAAATGGTTTACAAAGCAAAACAGTGCATAAGCGTGCACTATACTACATGCAAGTATCACACACAGGCTTAATGCCATTCTCAAAAATATACTATGGCTTGATTGAAATCTCCTTTCCTGCGGCAGACATCCAAGGGATTAAGGTTTGATGTGCTTTAGTGGTGAGGCCTAGTTGCACAACATTTTGTGCAGTGATATTTTTATGATTCATAGAAGCACACATGTTTAAATTATTGCAATATATTCTGATATATCTTTTGTAGGCAGTGTTCAGACATTTTCTTGAAAACATTGTGAATTTTTCAAAATATTGTTGATCGTGTCTTTAAATGAAATATTCAACAATATGATGCCATATATCACCTGTAATATTGCAATAAATTAGTTTATTTATTTATTTTTGATTAAATAAGCGTCAGACCTGTGATCTTGTTTATCGTTCTTATCTAGAAATTTTATAAAAGGCTTATAAACCTTGAACAGTGTAAGTAGCTCTTAAGATTTTCAGCTGCCATTATTGAATAGCAGCTAGGCTTATCACAAGCATCAAAGGCAATTATTGCTGTCATTATTTCAAAAATTAACATAGTTATCTATAGTTGTGAAGACGGTAAAACCAAGTTTAAAAACCTTGTGAATAGGGAGTGTGACTTGTTATTATGATTATTGATTATCACTGTTGCCTTTGATAACAGCAAACACTGCTGTCATTATTTATGATTTGTGAGCATGGCTGTTAACAGACAAAACTGTCAAATGGTTATGCTATCCTTTGCCTCGTCATTTTTATTGCATCACACAT
The DNA here is from genome assembly GCA_007115665.2 of Sequoiadendron giganteum. Lineage (NCBI taxonomy): Eukaryota > Viridiplantae > Streptophyta > Pinopsida > Cupressales > Cupressaceae > Sequoiadendron > Sequoiadendron giganteum. The sequence continues at coordinate 825,640,710 of CM021102.1, forward strand.
GTTAGAGCTGTTGTTGACTTGCTGTCATTCCTACTTACCAATGTATATTGTTGTAATTATTTCATTTGTAAAAATAGTTGTATTATTGAGGTGATTGTTTGGGAATTTTGATTGTTACATATCAGCTGTAAATAATGTTGTGTCAGTTGAGATTCTTGTTATCATTATTGTCTTGTGACATAAGTATCCTTCTGTGATTAGTAATCTTCTTACGATCACTGATCAGTAGCTTCTATCATTATTGTGATCTTTATCATTCTTGATCAGAATGGTGTTCAGTAGCATCATTATTAGTACTTTGACCAAGTAATATGGGCATTGTTATTGCTGTCATTATTATAGGAAACATTGCAGATCAAAATGATTAATATGAAACATTGTTGTTAAGACATGACATTGCTGCCCTGAAAGGCGAGGCATGGTTGTTGCCATTGCTGTAAACTTAAGAGGTATATGAAGAGGTTAGGGAAACAGTAGTTGTCAATTGTAGCTATCATTTTGAGTATGGATGATTTTCTTGTACTTACTAGTAAAGGTGAATGGTAGGGTTAATAGGCCTTATTTACCTTAGTTGTGTTTAAAGGGTTCATTAAACCTTATTTACCTTAATTGTGTTTAAAGGGTTGATTATGTGATGTCCCCGAGTGGGCCCCTAGCGGAAGGTGACGTAGGTCTGTCCGCGCAGTTTGTCCCAGCCACGTGTCCGGGGTCCTCGTCGGCGAGGCCTGTCCTAGGGTTGCCCCCTTAACGCGGGAAGGTGTCGTTCACTACCAGTTCGGGCTTTTGGTGCAACGGTTACTACAGTGGTATCAGAGTGGTTTCCTGCCATCCTTGTTGGGGTTTGAAAAACCATTTTGTTCATGCACCAGAGTGATAGAGAGAAGAGATATTATCAGAGGGAAAACAGAAAAACTTGGCAGCCACCACTTATTCCGGCAGGTGAGACGGCTACAGGTTTGATAGGTGTTCAGTCTGGTTCTTCGTCTGGAGCGTCTGTACAGGATACAGGCATGGGTGACAGAACAAAGATTCCTCGAGATCCTCAGGAGGAAGATGCAGAGGTTAGACAGACTCTTAGAGATTTGCGAACAGGTCAGCAGTAGGTAACTGATGTATTACAGCAGTTGACCATGGCTATACAGAGGATAGGTACGCCAAGGAGACCGTCACCACATCGTGATGAGGACAGGAGTGATGCAGGTTCACAGAGGGTACCCAGGACTGTTTCACGAACAGCAAATAGACCTACCAGACCCACTTTCCTAAGAGGAGAATAGGTTGAGGAGAATGTTGAAGAGGTTGGGAACATATTATATGCTGATACAGTTATGGCAGCCAACGAGGAGTGGGATATATTGACACCACAAGTGCGCGAGCGCATGCATTTTGATCGATTTGTGAATTCGAGAGTTGAATATTATAGGTCTCGACAGTGGAATTGGCCTCGAAACCAAAATAGAGACTTGAAGCATGCCTCCAGCAAGATCAACCTACCCTATTTTGATGGCAGTGGCAAGGTAACAGCATAGTCTTGGATTCACAGGCTAGACACTTTCTTGACACTTCGACCTATGTCTGAGGAAGAGGCAATCAAGTTTGCCACGTGACATTTAGAAGGAGCAGCCCATGATTGGTGGTATCAGGGAATGGTGACACTGCAGCATGATCGTATTACCACTTATCAGGAGTTTGTGGACAGATTGGTGGATCGCTTTGATAAAAAGGACCCAGAAGTTTACTTCAGAGATTTGGCCCAACTTAGGCAGATTGGCAGCCTGGAGAGTTATATTAGTGAATTTCAGAAATTGTTCGTGATGGTTCCCGACATATCAGAGAGGCGTATAGTTGTGCTCTTCGTTGAAGGATTGTTGGAACCCTTGAGAGGTTGGATCAAGGCATTTGATCCGCGTTCGCTACAAGAAGCTATGAGGAAGGCACGCAGTATGGAACTTGCAGCACCATCCAGCAAATTCAACTCCAGAAACAATTCTTCATTCAGGGACAATAAGGGCTTCAACAAAAATAGAGAGAAATCAGATTTTAAGAATGATTCAAAGGGAAAATCAACAACACCACCCTTGGATCGCGAGGCTTTTAATGATCTACGTAGGAAGAAGCTTTGCTTCTACTGCAAAGGTCCCTATGATGCCAACCATGATTGTCCTTTGCGGCCTAAGGGCAAGGCAAATCGAGTGATGTGGGCTTATTACGAGGAGTCGGAATCAGAGAGTTCCGAACAGCAGGAGAGTTCTGAGGAGTTAGAGTCAGAGGCTTCAGAGCCTAAGGCAGAGGCAGAGTCAGAGCTTCAGATTCAGGAGGCACGACTATCTAGCATTCAGCAAGAAGGTTCATTCAGACTTCGTGGAGTTTTGGCAGGACAAAGGGTCATTACACTTCTTGATACAGGAGCCACCCACAATTTTATCGATGCTAGATTTGTGGAGAAGCGTGGACTCATCACTGAGGAGTTTGAAGGCATTAGGGTTAAGGTGGTAGACGGTTACACTCTCAGGTGTGAACGCATGATTAAGGATCTCCCCTTGCGCTTGAACAACTACGAGTTCAAGGCTGATTATTACGTGGTGAACATGGGGGATATCGATTTAGTCTTGGGCATGAAGTGGCTTCATTCACTTGAGGAAGTCACTCTTCGTCTCAAGGACATGGAGATTCGTTTTGATGTGGATGGGAAGACACATATTCTTAAGGCAACTCGGGACAGCAACATCAAAACTATTTCCTTTCGTCGGATGGAGAGACTCATGCGACACGACATGGTAGAGTGGGTTGTCGAGTGCACATTGGCACATATACAGGAGGGACAGCAGAAGACTGAGTATCATCCTGACATACAACAATTGAGAGTCAAGCATGAGAAGGTATTCAGTGATATTCCACTAGGGAGACCTCCAGATAGGGGCATTGAGCACATTATAGAGCTCGAGGAGGGCGCTAAGCCCGTTATGATTACTCTTTACAGGCATCCTAAGAGGTTGAAGGATGAGATAGAAAAGACAATAAAGGAGTTGCTTGCTATGGGTCACATTCGGCCTAGCAAATCACCATTCGCTTCTTTGGTTGTTCTGGTGAAGAAGAAGGATGGCACCCTTCGCATGTGCATAGACTACAGAGTCCTGAATAAGAGGACTATTAAAAACAGGTATCCAATACCTCGTATAGACGAGCTTATTGATGAGCTCCATGGTGCATGCTACTTCACGAAGATAGACTTAAGGTTAGGATATCATCAGATCAGGGTTCGTGAACAGGACATTGAGAAGACTGCATTCCGTTGTCATTGTGGACACTTTGAGTTTGTGGTGATGCCATTTGGGCTCACTAATGCGCCAGCGACATTTCAGTCCACCATGAACAGAGTCTTCCATTCACTGCTGAGGAGATTTGTATTTGTCTTCTCGATGACATTCTTATATACAGCAGGACTTGGCAGGAGCATTTGGCTCATCTGGAGACCGTGCTCAGTATTTTGGAGAGGGAGTCCTTGTACGCCAAGGAGTCCAAATGTGATCTGGGGATGACCGAATTGTTATACTTAGGTCATATTATTAGTGCAGAGGGAGTGCGGATGGATCCTGAGAAGATCCGTGCTATTATAGACTGGCCTACACCGGCGAACCTTACACAGTTACGAGGATTTCTAGGTTTGTGTGGGTTTTATCGCAGATTCGTGAATGGTTATTCACGTCGTGTAGCCCCTATGACAGATTTGTTGAAAAAGGGTGCATTTTGTTGGACTCCTGAGGCACAGGAGTGTTTTGAGAGATTTAAGGAGTTGATGACTATGTGCCCAGTGTTAGCACTACCAGACTTTTCGAAGCCTTTTGAGCTTCAGTGCGATGCTTAAGGTGAGGGCATTGGAGCGGTGCTTATGCAGGACAAGCACCCTATTGTGTATGAGAGCCGAAAACTCAGAGGGCCAGAGAGACTCTACAACATTTATGATAAGGAGATGCTCGCTATAATGCATGCCTTGGCAAAATTTAGGCAATATCTTGTTGGCAGCAAATTTTGCATCAAAACTGACCACAACAGTTTGAGACACTTCCTAGGGCAGCGAGATCTCAATGATTGTCAGCAGAAGTGGGTAAGTAAATTGCAGGCATATGACTTTGATATCTCGTATATCAAAGGTACCCAGAATGTAGTAGTTGATGCTCTTTCACGTAGGCCTTATTTGAGCTCTATGGTTCACATATCCGAGGATTGGAGGCATTTGATTGTGGCAGAGTATGCCAAGGATACTTGGGCTTCTAGCATTGTTGAGGGATCGACAGTTGATACCAGGTACACGCTTGTGAATGACTTGATCATTTACAAGAGCAGGATTTATTTGATCCCAGGGTCAGAGGTGAAGAACATTATCATGCGAGCCTTTCATGATGTACCTACTGCTTGACATCTCGGATATTTCAAAACATACAGACAGATTCGGGAGAGATTCACATGGAAAGGACTTAAGGCAGATGTTCTTCAATATGTGCGTGAGTGCCCTGTTTGTCAGCAGAATGTTGGCGTAAGAACTAACACCTCTGGAGTGTGAGTTTGTATGGACAGCTATGCACACTAAGTAATGAGTGCTCTTCAAATTAGGAGGGGAAGCTCCCTCGTTGTGCTGGAATGCATGAAATAGAAAACTAAACTAATGTCCTATCTTTTTGTTCTCAGCTGGTAGAGGCACAAGGTTAAGAAAACCTAGAACGTTGCAGCTAAGTATTTTCTGGTTTCGCAGATCATGTAACTACAACTAAGCTAACTTCTTTAATATCTATCCAATTTCCTCAAGAAACAGAGCATGAGGAAATGGAGCAGGAATGTATTGTACGATAAACTCCAGGTGCGGGCTCACAACATGAAGGCAAGGTAGGCGCAACTATTTGCTAATCCGGGAAGAAGTTTATTAAAACAAACAAATGAACGGTAAACCTGGTACAACTTCACAACATGAAGGCAAGGTAGGCGCAACTATTTGCTTGGCTGAATGAGTCTACTATAACACACATCATACGATAAGCTTTGAGTACAGTTTCGCAACATGAAGGCAAGGTAGGCGCAACTATTTGCTCTTCTGAATAGGCTTATAATCAACAAAACAAAAGGTAAGCAATTGGGACAGTAGATTGTATAGACGCAACACGCATGCAATAACGATCAAACCAGCAACCCCATTTAACTAAGGTCGAATAAACACCATAACAATAACATGAAGGCAAGGTAGGCGCAGCAATTTATTATAACAGCAATTACTCTTTGAACAGATACAATAATAGCAATACTACAGGCAAGGTAGGCGCAGCATGTATGCTATCAAGCAAAAGTTAAATTACAAATGAGCTTAAAGCTCTTATTTATAGACTTCAAGGTGTAGGCAACCCTAAAATCACCTTGAGTCAACTAAAGTCTTGCAATGCATGCAAGATCTTATTCCTAAACCCTAATTGAATGAAACTATACAGTTAACTGGGAAACTATCATCAGTTAACTGAAACATCTAATCTAAATGGACAAGGTGCAACATGCACGTCCTTATTGAAAGCAAGTCAATTGGAATGCTATCATCAGTCAACTGAAAAATCTAATCTAATCTCCAAGTATATGTAGATATTTCCAAGAAAGACATGGCATGCAATGTGTAACAACCAGTTAACTCGGAAAGAAGCCTCGAGTTTAACTCCTGTGTCTAATGTCTATCTTGGAAAAGGTGGGACGCCTTTAACTGAAGTCTACTGGCCCTGATCTTGAGAAATTAACCCATCTACGAGGTCGTTGACTGCATCTCCATCTGGAGAACTGAAGCTCTGGCGAAGAATCCTATGTCTGTGCAGCATGTCTTCTCCATTAGTCATCTGACACTGGAACTCACCCTTTCTCCTGATTGCCTCATCAAACAATGTTGACATGGCTGTAAGCTGATTCATCTTACAGCCAATGGTCTCACCACTGAAAATACCGTGAATAAGTGCTTGGAGCTCTAACTAGATGTCAGCAAGCTCAACATAGTCACCACCCACACGCTGATATACACATGGTAATTGAGACACAAAGTCTCTTATATAGCGGAGTGCACTAGTAACATGCTCTCTGCTCTCAGCCACCTCAGATGCTATCTTTCCTTCTATCTCTGCCTTGAAGATCAACTGTGTTCTCCAAATGTAGACCTCTTCTTTATCTTCTGCCTCTGTGACTGAATCAAATGACATTCCCAAGTTGGCAATCAGAATCTCATCCCTGGGTCTACTAATGGCCAAATCACGTTCCTCATCTTGAAGTCGTAGACGAAGCTCACGTGCATTATACCGCAATTGATACAATTCTGTAAGTACAAGGCGGCCTCTAGCAACAAACTCCTCTTCCCATTCCTCCAATCGCTTACCATATGCAACCAAGAGATCAATCTGACCCTGCTCTGCTGGTGGTTCTAACATATGTGGAAGCGCGGTGACAACATCCCCTGTCCTGTGTACAAGGCTAGAAATGTACTGGCGAAGCTGCTGTATTTCAGCCTTGAGAGCTGATTTATCTTCACCATCTTTCACCATCCTATCCTTGGCGCTATCTGTAGCAACCTGTAGGAGATCAATATCTGTCTGACGAGTACTCTTACCGAAATGAACTGTGATAACTTCGAAGTCTTGAGCTTCCATCTCGTCTAGACTCTTATCTTCTGGAGGTGCAGCAGTCTCAACAATGAATTCCTTATCTGCACTTCTCCCAATATGTATCTGTTTCTTGATCCTCTTTTCAGGCACATCTTGATGGTCATGATCGAAATCTGAATGATCAAGTATGTAAGATGGTTGTCTCCTTTTTCTTCCCAGTTGACTCTCAAGCCAAGATGAATCCGACTAATCCCACTGGAATGATCTGTACTAGTCGCAGGAGGATCTGATGAATGTGAATGTGTAAAAGAATCGCTGCGAGGAGGTGAATCCATGTCCAAATCAATGTGAATTGGAATGGGAGGCTGCTCTAATGGTGTCGGTGACGGCATACGGGGCTGAACCTCAAGCTGTGGAGAAGTCTGAATAACTTCTCTGACTGGCTCTACATGTGGAATCGCAACAGATGCTTTTCCCTTCGAATTACTAGGCGCTGGATTCTTTTTAGGAGGATTACTCCTCTTCTTCTGCTTAGGTTTTGAAGAAGAAGGCAATACAAGTCCTTCTGGTGGCGGCTCTGCTCTAGGCATGGATGCCTTTCTCAACCTTCTGCTTTCTAAATAAAGCATACTATTTTGGATGACCCTGCTCGATCTTTCCTTTACTGATGTGAACTCTTTGGCATACCAGTTCACTAACGGCAGTGGTTGTCCATCAACCTGCTCTCTGTAAAATTGAGGAAGTGTATCTCCCTCATCTTCTGTCAATCCTTCCACATCTTCTGCCAAGAAAACAGAAACTTGTGGAAGAGAGAACCTGCTATAGCTACGTCTGCGAACCTCGAAATCATCCTCACAATTCACCCAGTAATCTTCCATCGTAGGTTTGTGATAAGAGAGATTACCTAGGCGAGCTGCGTAATGACCCCAAGGATCATATGTGCGTGTATCCACCAGGTACTTGAGTTTGCAATTTTCTAACTCTTGACCTGCGGTCTTAGCATCAACTGCCGTCTTACACCAATACATCCCGAATTGCAAAGGAAACTCGGCAGCTGGTTTACGCTTGATGCGCAAACGTTTGTGAACTTCATATAGCTGCCTCAGGAACTCCATGAATATTGTTTTATCCGAAGGATAACGTGGTAACATAGCTGGTTTTCCTGTGTATCCATAGACACGGATATAGGTGTATGTAGGGAACTGAATGTACCAATCTGCCCAATTCTTCATTGCTGTTCTAGCAACTGTCGAGATGCGAATATGCAACTCCCGCTCCAAGTTTCTCACTGTATAAGTCAAGAAAGCCTCTTGTACACGTTTAAAATGACTCTCAGCCTTCGTGAACTCAAGTTGGTCATAGTAACGATAGACTTTCTGTACATTGAGTATGCCCACCGTATTCAAATCATTAAACTGATTCTGATAAGCAATCAAGTACACCAGGTAAGAACACATATGAAATTGATGCGCAGCTAGGAAACCGGTGATTTGCTCGTGAATAGCATCGCTGATGAAGGATGCCCAGTCATAATGCTCTTGTCTAGAGATGATTCTACCAATGATATAATACATCCACGGGCGAAATTTGTTTGCATCTGCATGACCTGAGACACGATTAAGCAGTTTAATCAAAATATTGTATTCATCCTTACACTCGCCACGACCCAAGTTGTTTGACAACTTGCTCTTCTTTTGTTTCAGCCACCTCTCTATCATCTTGTTCTGACACTTATCCAGTTTAGCATTGAATGCCTGCTTGCTCTGACTCATGGAAATGACCATCCCATCTGAATGTTGAGGAATATCCAGACTTCGCTCGATATCAAGGGGTTTGAGACTACATATGACACGTCCATCTATTGACCGTATCTCTCGTGTAGCGGAATTGTAATGCTTGATGCAAGATATTACAAACTCCACGCAATGCACCGAAATAGGTATGGAAGCGGCCTCAAGTAACCCGGATTGCTGAATATTCTTGATAACTGAATCCCTGATTTTGAGTGGATCCAAAACTACCTCCGGCAACACCTTATGTAGATCTGTATCAACTGTTCCGATGAAGTCGTGGGTTAAGACCGATTTGGTCTTGAATTCGAGCTGAGTGAACTGCATTCTGAAAAACTTGCCTGTTGACTGTGCACACGGCTATATTCTGACAACTTTTCTGGAAAGCCAAAAATAGCCTGCTGAGGCTAAAAATAGCTTGTCGGATGAGAATTTTTACGAAAAAATCTGAGATATGGGTTTTGTCCAGAAAATGATTCTAAGACAACCCAGAACGTCAGAAATGCAAAAATTTACCCTTTACTCAGCCATGCAAAAGAATTTCGGTTGAGAAAATTAAAGCTTCAAGAACAGATGTTCTGGAACAAATTTTCCTGAAAAATTCTGGCACATGGGTTTTGCTGAGAAAGCTCTTTTGAATCAACCCAGATATTTTGTTTTGCCAAAATCTGCCAACACTTCGAACATGCAAGAGAATTTAAGACGAGAAGATGGAAGAAATATAGAGAAGAAGAAAGATGTTTTTTAAATTTTTATTTATTTATTATCTTCTTCTGTCAAAATCGCCACTCTGCCTTGAATCTGATGCTGAATCTGAACTTGTACCTGCAAAAGAATATTTTATCACCTTCGAACTTGATCCTTTGATGAAAATTCGCCAATCTCTTTGAAGAAATTCGAACTTTCAAAGCTGTGTGAATGATGAAAGGCGCCATGCTTGTTTAAATAAACAATTCGTACCATCATGCATGCATAATGCAACCCTAATTTAGAAAAAAGAATTCGATTGGCTTCTCTCTAGTTGAACTGCCACTGTCTCTGAGTCTTTAGACTAAAAATAATATCTTAATTTTAAAACATGCAAAAAACTAAAAATGGCGCCAATATCTGTCTTTGAAGAAATTCGTCACTTTTCAATGCTCTGCATGCAAAATATTTTTTTTTCATTTTTTGCCAAAAATAGCATCTTGCTGTGTTCAACACACTTCCCTGATTCTAAAAAGTCAAATTTTGATCTTTTAGGCTTCCATTTGCAAGAGTTATGAGATTTTTGAGAATCTCCTATTTTGTAGCTGACTGCAAAGTTACAACTGACCCTGTTCAACTCTGATCTCCGGATGATTGAATGATCCTGCGACCGTGCTGAGATATCCACCGTGAAGCTTGCATGACAAGGATGAAATGTCTGCTGGGAGCAACAACTGCTAAAATCATCATCTGATACCTTAGAAAATTAGGCGCCTCTGATTAAATTGATGTTTTGACTCCAGACTTAGCCATTTCTTAGTTTTGCCTTTTGATGCTTCAAACTGCCGCTGACGATGAATAATGAGCTCCATTGATTGAATAATGGATTCATTGCATGACTAGAAGTATTCTACATGCAATGACTATATGTGAGGGATTTGAAAATTGTATTAAGAACCCCAAAAGCATGAGCGCCCCTATTCTGTGATAGCTCAAACACCATTTTGAGAAAAGTGTGATTTTCATTTGAACACCATACTTTGACCCTTGATACCGGGAACTGGAATATTCCGATACGCGTGCCGCCTGTCTTGCTATACAGTTTGGTCAACTTGCAAGAGATGTTCTTGGAGACGACGAAGCCAGAAAATTGCTTTTAAGGCCTCTAAAAGAAAATCGCCTTTTTCAAAGAAAATTATATTCTTACACTTAGTCATTTTTTGAACTGCCTTCAATCAGCTCTTCTTCACAGCATTATCCTCTTGACCTCACACGTACGAGCATTCGCCAAATCCCGGAGGTTGTCGGCTAGACTCGTTGGATAGCTTGAGTAATTGCACACAAGTCTTGTGAAGACTGTAATTGCAAATAACCCCGTCTGGCAAGCCTAAAGGAGAATCGCCCCTAGCCTACAGCTGTGCAGCTTTGTGTAGCTACGCTTCACCATCCTCTGTTTTACGTGCTTGGTAGGACCTCTGTCACAGTTACTCAGAACATCATATCGTCTTGTGAACGAGTACACTGCAAAACTAAACTGAGCTGGAAGAGATCTCAGGAAGACCTTAATTGCAAATTCATCCATCAAACAGGTCTTATTCAGGATCGCCCCTGGGCTACAGGGGAGCGGATTTGCATTCTGAAAAACTTCTTCTGACATGTATCCTGCTTGCAATTTCCACTTCTAACGCTGATAACCGGATTTTTGTACTGGATACGCTTTCGCTTGATAGCTCGTTGAAAAGCCAAACTAATTCTGCAAAGACTGAAACCATCAAAACACACATGCATCTAGATCTGGGCCTTCAAAAAGAAAATCGCCCTTGGGCTAGAAGGGAGCGGATCTGCATTTCTAGACTGCCTCCTTGATGAAAACACTCTTCGTAACCTCTGCTTCTGTCTTCGTTTGCCGGAGTTCTGCAACTCGGATGATCCTGCTTCATGGCTAATCGGAAAGCTGACTGAAAACTGAACATAATGAATGTATCCTTCATCCAAAACACTCAAATCTTGACCTTCAAATGGAAGGGCGCCCCTGGGCTACAGGGGAGCGGATTTGTTTTGAATTCATTGATTTTCACCATTTTATGCTTTGCAAACGCTGTATCCATCACTGCGGTTGACCATGTCGAAGCGTTGTGACTGCTGAGGTGTGTGGATGACTATACTTCATCATTTTCACATGTACGGACACTATAAAGTTGATTTGCACATTGATTGCGCAAGTGTCTACTACGTTACATAGTGAAAAGTTCCCAGACTTAGAATATTTTAGCACTTTTTGCCAATCTGAAAATCCCCTCCATCAAAAAGCATTATTTCCAACATCTTTTATCGTAGAGCATTCCTCTTTGAGTTTCAGGCTTAGATATTGATACCTGGTACTGGCCGACTGCCATTGATGACCCCAAAGATCCTAACTTTTCTCTTGAAAAAGTGAAAACTACCCACCAGCCTTAAACTGACTTTTAACTGAAACTGACTTCACCACTGTGATTGTGATGTGAAATAAGCCAATCAAAATTAATTTCAGCCAATTCGGACAAGTTCCAATTTTTTAGGGTTTCGAGCTAAAAATAGATTTCAGAAACCCTAATTTTCAAAATTTTCAAAATTTGCCAGTATCTTCCTGGCATCACACTGACTAAAATCCTTACTTTATTTGCCCAAAAATTGAGTTTTGACCCCACTTTTACAAGGTTTAGACCATTTTAAGCAAAATACCTTAATGAAGCAAAAATTTCGGTTGGGTACAACACAGAACAAGCAGGAGAACACGTACCCGGCAGGATTATTGCAGCCACTTCCGATTCCTGACAGGAAGTGGGAATGCTTGTCGATGGATTTCATTACGGGCTTGCCTAAAGCCCAAGGACGGGATTGCATATATGTAGTTGTGGATCGGCTAACGAAGTATGCCCACTTCTTTCCGATTACCACCACTTACACAGCTACACAGGTAGCAGAGGTTTTCTTCCGTGAGGTATTCAGATTACATGGGTTGCCTCGGAGCATTGTGAGTGACAGGGATAGTCGGTTCTTGAGTCACTTCTGGCAGGAGGTGTTCAGACTCTGTAGGACCGAGCTTACACCGAGCACCAGTTACCACCTGCAGACCGATGGGCAAACGGAGATAGTGAATAAATGGGTGGAGGGTTACCTCAGGAACTATATTGCAGGGCAGCAAAAGGCATGGGTCAAGTGGATTCATTTGTGCGAATATTGCTACAACACGACCTTCCATATGACCATTCAGATGTCCCCTTTCATGGCGTTGTACGGGTATGAGGCGCCGAGTTTTCAGGATTTGCTACTGAGTGACAGTAGAGTGCCGAGTGCTGGAGACTGGTTGTAGGAGAGTCAGGATACTATGAGGGCTCTCAAGGAGAATATTGCCAAGGCACAGAATCAGCAAAAGTAGTACGCAGATCAGAAGAGGACAGAGAGGTCTTTTGATGTGGGTGACATGGTTTATCTTATGCTGTAGCCCTACCGAGCGTCTACTCTTAGGAAGAGTGGGTCAGAGAAGCTTAAGCCACGATATTACGGTCCTTTCAGGATCCTGAGGCGTGTTGGAGAGGTGGCTTATGAGCTAGAGCTTCCGGTAGAGAGCAGGGTACACAATGTTTTTCATGTGTCACGTCTCAAGAAGGCGTTGGGACACCGTGTGGTACCTTCTGCAGTTTTACCTCCCTTAGATGATGAGGGAAAGTTGATTTTAGTACTTGAGTCTATCCTGGAGTACAGAGAGAGACAGTTGCGTAGGAGGACTATCAGGGAATATTTAGTGAAATGGAGAGATTTGCCTGTAGAGGATGCTACATGGGAGAGCGAGGATATTCTACAGCATCCGGAGTTGAGATTGCTTGAGGACAAGCAATTTCAGGAGGGGCGGACTGCCATGTCCCCTTCTAGTTGACATCTCTCAGAGCTCATGATTAGCCTATTATACGACCCTCGTAGGTTGATGGGATGGATAGAGGGTCTTGATGGAGCTTGGCTTGGCTTCAGTTGTTAGGATTTGACCAGTTGGCTTTCGTTCGGGCTCATTCGGACACCATTTGCCTGAGTTGCTATTTTTAGCAGTATTTGGCACGCAATGAGGCAACCCCTGCTATTTTTAGCAGTAGGGATTGACCATGTGCAGAATCATTCACTTAGTCACCAGCTTCAGTCGGTTCATGAATCAGACACATTTCGAGGGAGATATTAATATTTAATTGATTAATTAAATATTAATTATTTTGGGAGCTTATATTATAAAGTTATAATATTTTATAACTTAAGTGGATTGCTGATGGGGGTCGCCCATCATGGAAGGGGCCATTTTTGATTATAATTTATAATTAAAAATTTGATCGAAGACTATTGAAATAAATAAAAGAAAAAAGTTCGAATTATTTTAATGAGGCCTTTTTGAGAGAATTCGCGCTTTTCAAAGAATATAAGGCTTTGCTTTGGAAATCGAGCCATTATGTTATTGAATATTGAAAATTGGTCAAGTCTTCTTCCGGAGAACAAAGCCTAGGGTTTCTGTTGTCTACAGACATTGGAGAACGAGCCATCTTCAGTGTTGCGATTCAGAGGCTGTGAGATACCAGCTGATCTATTGCATTTCAGAGAGATTTCTGCATTCAAGAGAGATCACAGAGCTACACAGAGGTTTATATCTTCAGGGTTTTGGTCTGGAAATCGTCCAGAAAGAGATCTTCAATAGTGGCACACCTTTTTATCAAGATCTGACACTCTTTCCAAGGCCGTACTTATTTATTGCTGCTGTTGTAGAAGCCGTACATTTCTGTACCAGGCCGTACCTTCACAAAAAGGGGTGTACTTTCTTCTTGGAGCAAATCGCCTACTCTTTGATTAGACTGCCATTACCAATTGGGGCGCCTATATACCTGGCATCATTTTGGATCGTCAGACGGAGGGAGAAAGGCTTATTTATTGCAGCCGTACCAGATTCAAGGTCATTTTCATATTGCAGCAAATCAGGTTTTTGAAACAATATTTTATATTATTTAGTCTGCATGCCAGAGATCTTTTATTGTAATCATCTGAAACGTATAATAAGATCATAGATGAGTTATTCCAAAGGGTTTCTGCTTCAGTATCTATTTATTTGAATTTATATGAATTTCTTTCAAAATCGCACCTTTATTATTGTATGCAAAAATCACAAAAAAACCAAAAACACAAAAACAAACAAAAAAATCATACAGTTTCAGAAATCAGGGGAAACAAGGGTTTCTACAGTTAGTAATCGTTGCACCAAAAGCTCGGACTGGTAGTGAACGACACCTTCCCACGTTAAGGGGGCAACCCCAGGACAAGCCTCGCCGACGAGGACCCCGGACATGTGGCTGGGACAAACCGCGCGGACAGACCTACGTCACCTTCCGCTAGGGGCCCACTCGGGGACATCACAGCCCACCACGCTCCGCGGGTCTCGACCTTGAGACCTCTCGGCTCTGATACCAAGTTAGTAACCATTGCACCAAAAGCCCGGACTGGTAGTGAATGACACCTTCTCGCGTTAAGGGGGCAACCCCAAGATAGGCCTCGCCGACGAGGACCCCGGACACGTGGTTGGGACAAACCGCGCGGACAGACCTACGTCACCTTCCGCTAGGGGCCCACTCGGGGACATCACAGATTATCATTCTAGGAACTATTTATTAACATTGTTAAAGAGATTTACATGACAATTATCTGTCATCAGTGATCTTAAAATTAATAAGAAAAATGCATATTTCAAAATTCATGGTCTACACTCTTGTTTACTTTTTCTCACTCTATGCAATTAGGATGGCATTAGATATAAAAAATCAGTTATTCCACCTTTTTTCTGAATATTTCAGTGTTCCTTGGGTTATTGATATTTTCCCAGGTTTTCCTGATAACATCCCAAGTTGAAAATATCTTTATATTTTGGTTTGCGAGAAATTCCCAAGAAAAATAATTGCTTCTTTGTTATGACATCCATTGTTCTTTAGTGGTGCTAGATGTGGTGTAATGTCCCTTACCCGGTTTGCCCTAGAATTCACTTGTTGATTAGGTTTAGGGGTTTTTCTTTCCAAATGAATGCTCTTTTTAATGAAGTAATCTTGGTTTGAAATTGTGAAGAGCCCAACTGGCTCCAACTCAAACCCTGTAGTTTTCTGCTTATCTTTTTATGTTTTGATTGATTTTTAGAGAAATTCTAGACAAAAGTAGAAGGGGCGTCCAACATAAAAATGCAAATAATACAAAAATGCAAGAATTTCTTGAGCAATTGATATACTAATTAAGATCTGGCAATACATACAATGAGATTACATACAAGAAACGTACCCGAAAACCTCTAGAATAATTAAATAAGAAAGTACAGTGCTTGCCAGTCAAGAAATGCCGAAAATGACAAAGTTGCACGGCAGAGCCTCAGATCTACTTTCTCCCTCACGGTAGCTAGTGAAATGGAGCTGAGTAGGGTGGACACCAATGATGCAACCCATAAACTGGCAGAAAAGGAGGTGTTTTAGCCTTTGGTTCCAAACACACCTTCCTAGGAGATCACACCTTGCACAGAGAAAGTACGGCCCCTGCAAGAGAATGGTACGACTTTGCTGAAAGCTGGAAAACTATTGAAGATGGCGCCTCTGATGAAGAAACCCTCTCCCTTATTGCAAAACAGGTAAATGCTGAATAGAAACTTAGATGCAAGCACAAAAGAACTTCTGGATGAAGCTCCCACAATGGCAATCATTCAACTGGTGTCTCATAGTCTCACAATCATAGATTTAGTGAAGAATTTTCACTCTTCAATGAAGGTTTTCCTGAAACCCTTGTCCTCAGACAAAATTACAGAGAAGAAAAAAGTTGCAATGTCAAAATGATAATCAGATGATGTCGACTTGCATCTTTTGCCTTATATCAATAGTTGGGCGCACTTTTTTGCCTTTAAGTGATTTAAATATCACTTTATAAAGTATTTAAGTGGCGTTTAACTTTATAAAATCAATTTGACTTTATAATAAATCATTAAGTTAAATAATTAACTTAACCAAAAAAATAATCGTAACTCCCTCCAAACTCAGTGTTTCTTTGTGCCGTCAGAAGCTGGCGAACACTGAACTGCCAATGCCTATACTGAATCCTATACTGGAGTGAAGGAGTGGGAATGGCAATACCCACCAAAAAAAATCATTGACCCCCTAACCAAATCCTATCAACCCATGAGGGTCCAAGAAATAGGCTAACTCCACTGCTCTTGAACACTGACTAGAGTGGGTACATTACATAAATCTGCATTCACCATATTAACAACATTTCCACATACACATATCTGCTAGCATTAATATCTAGATATGCAAAATATAAGCATAATCATAAATGCAATTTAACAAGCAAGAGGAGTGCCATGGGTGGATCGGCCTTGAAGCCTTCTTGTTAGGCATGGGAGGTTGTTCACCACAATCCTCCTTTCCCAATGGCTTAGTACCTGCATTCTCCACACATGACAGTACCTCGGAAAACACTGGCCCTATTAGGAGAGGAGGGAAACCCTAATGGGCCAAGGGCCTACGACCAACCACCTCCTATTGTAAATCCCATGTCTCGGGCCTATGTAGGGCAGAACCCTAGGTGGGACCCCCATCCTTCATGACCAAACCCATGCCTTGGGCCTACGAGCCTGAAGGTGGGGTTTTTAGGCAATCGACTTGGCGGATGCTTCCCCCATCCTAATAGGGTACAAACACGAAGCAAACAATCTTTGGATAGTCACTTGTGCATTTACTATTGAATTATCTATATGCTTGTATCATGTTTGAGAGTATTATATGGATGCATGAAAATGTAACATAATGCAAAAAAGTACATGGATCTATATTACTACAACAATGCCAATTCTCATCATATTTAGTTTGTCTATGATCAATAATACTATCCAATGTAATATTAACAATGATGGAAAATAAATGCCGCTATATCATACCCTTTAGTTTCATTCATGTCCATGATAATGCTAAAGGAACCATCATCAATTCATAAAACTATTATAATATTGATAACATCAAAGGAAAACATTGCACCAATAATCAAATGAGCAATATTAGTTTCTTATATTCAAAATATGCTAAATATTATTGCTAAGTGAGTACATCACCTAAATTGCTATGTCTCTCCATGTTTCCTTACTCGCCTCCTTCAACCCTATACTGAATTGATCATATGATGAGGACAATTCATAAATACACATAATCTACTTATGTATATATTAAAGAGTCATCATTACTTATAAGTATCATTATTGCATGATCGTGTATGTCCCTTACATATATCCATTAGTATTCATATATATATGTTTATATAATTATTCTTTCCTTATTCATATATGTTTTTTGTTCATTGCATAATATTTATTATAAGATTGATCTATATCTATGCATATATATTTGTATGCCTATTAAATAATATATATATATATATATTAAATGGCTCTATATTCCAATGCATAACAATCATTGTTGCTGCTGTTCTGAATTGCAGATTGTATTTCTCAATGTTTTTCCTCTTCCTTATTTTCTTTCCTTTTATACCATTCAAGGTAGGTGACTCATGGGGGGGAATGTATTGTTTGGTGAAAGAGGTGACTTTTCATAAAATATATCCCTTTGTTAGATTTAATTGCTGCCTTTAAAGGCTTATTATCACAATAATATCTATTTTTGAAAATAACATATTATTACTAATAATTATGATATTTCAGATTATATACTTATTTTATTATTTTATTTTGATGTTTTATTGAACATATTTTAACATTAAAGTATAATAATAAAACCAATTTGCTAATATTTTATTATTATTTTATTCTACTGTATTACAATCTTTGATGTGTAATGAATATAATATTTATTTATTATTATTATTTTTGATATTAAGTTATTTAATACTAGAATGTAATAACAATAATTTGCTTATATATTATTATTATATTTGTTATTTCATATTTATATATTTTTATATTGATATGGTACACATTTATTTTATTTATTAATTTATTTGTATTTTAACACTTGGTCTTTATGGTATTGCTGTTTCGGGGACATGACATGTGGAGTGGTCCTTATTGGCACTAATGGTGGCATTAGTGTTTGTGCCGTCCTCTTGCACATATTTTAGGTGGGGTTTGAGAGGTTTGCATAAACAGATTCATTTCTTTGTGGCAATCAATTCCATAATAGGAACTTAATTATTTCTCCCTTTGTTTCTTCTTCTTGTTGTAATGGGCGAAGGTTGGTGTCAGAGTTTTTTATTGTGTGAGTGCTTATTGTGTTGGTTGTGGTAGACCTTTGCATATCTGATTTGGCCTTGGCACAGGTCCATTTTGTCATTGTGCAGGTTGATTCTATGTGTTGTTTGGAGACCCATTCTTTTGCTTGAAGCAAGAAATAGAATGGCCTTGCTTCTTCATCTTATGCTTCTGGTGTGATGATTAGCATCTCCAAAGCATTGTCGACCAGGACTTGCAGCTTTCTGCAAATTGTGTAATGAAGTCTGGTAATGTACTTACTATACTAGTACACACTGTATCACTGCCACTGTTCTATTCAATTGCACAATTAATTAATGGAACTCATAAGTACAACCTTCTACAGTTTGGTCTCTACTTTTCTCAAGTTCAAAAACTTCATTTGCTTAATTGTCAGTGTTCGGGAAGGTAGAATTTTGGTTGTACAACTGAGACAAACTCTGCCCAAGTGCTAATATAGTTTTTGCAACTCATGTCTGAGGCTTCGGCATTGATCTTATCTTGAACTTAGGAATGTCAAGGTTTATTTCTACTTTGAATGGGTTTTGACAGAGACAACTGCTTCTGCAGGTTTCTTTGAAGAATCTTCTGTTTTTTCTTTCTGGATAGACTAAAACAAAATTGTGTTGCATGTTGTCCTTCTAATATTGAAATGCATATCAATAAACATTTTTCACCAAAAATAGCTGTAATACCAATGATCTGCACACAGGATCCAATGGGTGGCATGGAGGACAACACATCTTATTATCCAGTAATAGTAATGTGTTATGAAGGATAGTAGCATGCAATAGAATGCCAATTGAGTAACTAAACATTACATATTGACACAGTATAAGGATATACCAAAATAGATCCTTATATGCAATTAGAACAGGGTAATTTATATATGAGAGAATGTTTAGAGAGGAATAATGAATCTTTCTCTCCTTCAGAGAGTGAATGAAATAGTTATATGAATTCAAGATGATTTTTCAACTTACAGTATAGTCAGGAGTTGATTGGTGTGGTGTTTCATATTTTCTTTTATACAGTTGGGTGCAAGCATGCACAAAACTGTTGTGTGGGTCGAGTGTGCACATTCCCCAAGCAGTTTGTGGGAGGGTTGCATGAGGCAGTCAGAGTTGCACTCGGATCACACAACATAACCAAAAAGACCTTATGGAACCCCCTTTATAGGAGATGATAGATTTCAACTTTGTTGTCCATATTTTATTGTCATTTTATAATGAAAATGTTGTAAACTCGGACTTTGACTTGTAATATTAACGACCACACTAGCCATGAGAAAATTCTCAAGATTATCTTAAGAGTCTAAAACGTCCCCTATATCTCATCAGATTAAAGTCAATATTGTTGAGTCATTTCCTAAGCAAGGGCATATCTCAGCCAAGCAACTACAAACATGTCACTTGATTTCATGCTTGCTTACATTTTCTTTACTCCCAAACTACACGGGATTAAAAACAGGACTGTCAAGCAGTCTCAGCATGAAGTAGTCCTTAAGTTGCCTGAATCCAACCATCCCCTGGGATCATTCACTCAGCCAAGCAGTTCTCAAGACTACATTCCACTTTTTGCCTTTTGGCCTTGGCCCTTGTCAAATGATTATGATAGCCGCTTACCAATTCCATGACCCTCAAGTGCCTATTATACAAGGTTTTGTACCTATGATTAATTTACATCTGTCATCTCCTATCTTTGTTAAATCATGTACAACTTTGGTACAGCTCATAGAGATTAATTTGATGATACCTTCTTTTTAAGGCTGAGGCTGAGGCAAGTGTTGACCGATTCATAGAAGCTATCGTGATATATTCTAAGGTAATGTGGAATAAGTTCCATAATTCTAAGGTAATATTTTCCTTCAGAAGTGGAATAAGTTCTATAATTTTAAGGTAATATTTTCCTGCAAAAGTTGGCTTGGAGTTTGGATATTGCTCATTTAGTTTTTGAGTTATGTTTATTGAATATTCACAAGCCCGTAGAGTATCAGTGTCTTTCTTATCACTCTGTTTTCAATTAGATCTCTGTAATTGCTTTTTTAATTTTTATTTTAAATTTAAAAATAATTGGTTTTCTTAAAAATACCAAGATGCTTTACACTATTTGAGTTCTTAGATGTACTTGTGGCTTTCACAAATATGATATATATATTTTTTAAATTGTAAGAGTAAGGTTGAGATTGTATAATTTCAAGAAGATAAATTTTAATGTAACTCTTGGCATTAGGTGATTTGAAGATGCCTTCAAATGAAATGTTATACAATACTCGCCTGGTTGATTTAATGAAAACCAAAGGTAGAGGGATGATAAATTCTTATAAATAAAGGCATTCATAATTGTGTCAAGAACAATGTACTTGAATCATGTTTTTACTCCAGAGCCGTTTTTGTTTTTAGATGGCTGGGAGCAGTATTGGAAAAAAAACCATCTTAAAAAATGTGGTTAGAGATTTTTATGGTTAAGATCTGCCTTAAATTGACAACAGAAGGCACTTTCTGTCTACGGATTTGGCATTTTATTTCCACAAAGCTGCAGTCGGCAGAAAATAGAGCATTGTGGCGAGTCTTGAAGAAATTTAAGAAATGCAATGATAGTAAGATTTTAAAATTTTGCAGCATATAGTTACGCATCTGTGACGTAAGAAGATTATACTGGTAATTTTACATTTCCTTATGGTAGAAAATGGTGAAAACAATGTTTTTGATTAATGTCAATGCAAGAGAGTTGAACACGGTCAAACTTTCAAATGGATGATGAATCCCGCACTTTGCAGTGATGCTCTTAAATATATTTATGCCTTCTGCAGAATGTTACAAAAGTCTTGTCTTATCTATGTAGACAACTTTCGTGTACTTGCTAGCATGAATGCCCTCGTGCACTCTTGTTTGTTGTTCAGACCATAGAAGCAGAAATCTGCAAAAAAACCCGATTAATCACGATTTTTAAAAAATCTGCAGGCTGGACGATTTTTTCCCCGATTTTTTGGTCAACGATTTTTTCCCATTTAAAATTGCAAAATCGCCAAAAAACGCATTTAAAACCTACAAAAAAACGCGAATAAAAACGTGTTGATTTTCACATGAAAAAAAACGATGAGACCATAGCTTGTTGCTTACTATTATGCTTTGATAGATTTTTTCCAAGCATCCATAGCTTGTTCGAAAGCACTTGTTTTAGGCTTTTAGCCATAGCAGCAAGGCAGTGAACTGTTTGATAAAATGCTTTGGTAGACATGTATGAAAAATGTGGTAGCATAGACAAGGCAGTGAACTGTTTCAAAAAATGCCTCAAAGAAATGCAGTCTCATGGTGATGGAGTCCCATGACAACCATCACCATGAGACCGCATTTCTTTGAGGCATTTTTTCAAATAGTTCACTGCCTTGTCTATGCTATTGCTTACTATTATGCTTTGACAGATTTTTTCCAAGCATCCATAGCTTGTTCAAAAGCATCTGTTTTAGGCTTTTAGCCATAGCAGCAAGGCAGTGAATTGTTTGATAAAATACTTTAGTAGACATGTCATGAAATAGATACAGTGAACTGTTTAGGGTCTCAATGTGTCTCATGGTCACACCATGAACCACATTTCTTTGAGGCATTTTTTCAAACAGTTCACTGCCTTGTCTATGCTATTGCTTACTATTATGCTTTGATAGATTTTTTGCAAGCATCCATAGCTTGTTCAAAAGCACTTGTTTTAGGCTTTTAGCCATAGCAGCAAGGCAATGAATTGTTTGATAAAATGCTTTGGTAGATATGTATGAAAAATGTCGTACCATAGACAAGGCAGTGAATTGTTGGAAAAGATGACTCAAAGAAATGTGTCCTCATGGTGATGGAATGCCATGACAATCCATCGCCATAGGCATTCATCATGGCATTCCATCACCATGAGACCACATTTCTTTGAGGCATTTTTTCAAACAGTTCACTGCCTTGTCTATGCTATTGCTTATTATTATGCTTTGATAGATTTTTCCCAAGCATCCATAGCTTGTTTGAAAGCACCTGTTTTAGGCTTTTAGCCATAGCAGCAAGCAAGTGAATTGTTTGATAAAATGCTTTGGTAGACATGTATGAAAAATTTCGTAGCATAGACAAGGCAGCGAAGTGTTTGAAAAAATGCCTCAAAGAAATGTGGTCTCATGGAATGCCATGACAAGATAATGCAATTGGCAGCTGCTCCTAGTTATTAGTTATGCAATGTGAAGTAATTGCATAATTTATTAGGTTGACTTTGTAAAAAACTATATTGTAATTGAAATTTTGTCATCTATCAACATCTAGTTATTAGTTATGCAATGCGAAGTAATGCTTTGAGTTTGAAAGATGTGCAATGCAATGAATGTAATCAACGATATAAATATAAATTACAAAAATCTATTTTCTACAATTCATTGGTTAAACTCTTTATTTTATTTGCTCTCTATATCTCTATGCAATGGAAATGCCTTTCAATTTTTTAAAAAACCAGTTTTTATCTCTTGTTCTACAATTTTTTACATTTTTTTTTTAAATCCGATTTTTTCAAAAAAACTTATACTTTTGGTTTGCCGATTTTTTCCCCAAAAGATTTTTGCTGCTATGGTTCAGACAGTGCTTTGATTATTTTGAAGCTTTCGGCGTGCCTATTTCAACCAACTATTCTTGAAAGAACTTTCACAAGTTCTTTTCTCAATACTTTTGTTTTAGCTTTTGTTAAGAATAGTTTTTAAGGAAACAAAGAGGCATAGAGCATCCAAGGTCAAGACAGGCTTACAAGATTTATGGGCTTCAAAGCCTGCATTTAAGAGCAGGATAATTTTGTTTTCCTGCTCTGAAAGCTCTGATTACTGAGGAGCCAGATCTCTTCTAAGAAACAAAAGCCTCAGATTTGTTGAAATTCAGATTGGAAGGTTATGTTGGAGAAAAAGGGGCTCTTCTCCTGTTCCACAAATCTTCTTGCATTAGGTGGGTGGGAGGAGGAGCTAGTTGGGTTGAGTGCTCATAACAGACCTCGAATGATTGTCGACCAATTATAGATAGAGAGCTTCCTCCCTCCCCCCTTCTCTATAATGGGGATGGTCGAGTCTTGATGGTGATATGATTCCCTCTCCGGGGGAACTAAATTGGGGAGGTTGAGGAAAACCCTTATCTGACAAAGGAGGTTGTTCTTGAGAGGAGTGAGGGAAATTAAAACCATGAATAAGTTTGGAGCTTGATGAGACGATCAAGAGGTTGATTGAAACATAGGCTCCATTATTACCATCTGTTAAGGAAGAGAATTTTGGGATCATGGATGGATGGTATGGTGTATGAGTTTGAGAATGTTGTGAAAAACTCAGAGAACATGTGGTCATCAAGGATTGGTTTTATAATATGCAAATGTTCAGAAGGTGCTTTGTTGGATTCGAAGCAACAAATCTCTTGGCAAAGGACCAGCTGCTAGAGAGGGAAGAGGTTTGTGGCACACTTTTCCCCCGTGTTTTATATATGCATTTTCTTTTATTCCATAATTTTAAGTTCCACTCAAAATTGTATGTGTGTAGTTTTTTGGGGCCTGGCCTGACCCAAAAGCATGAGTACGTGTTATTGAGTCCAATGGTCCATAATTGGCATTGTGTAGAGGGAAAGAGAGAGCATCCTTATTAAAAATTCTCTACTGTTGCTGAAGAATCATACATGCCATGAAATTTACTGTCAGAGAACAAGAAAACATTTAGAAGACAAATATTAGTAATAGGTTGATACAAAAACTAGCATATGTGTTTTATATATCTTCTGTTGAATTTTATTGAACCTCAGGATTGCCATGAATAATACTACTTAGGTTGGAAGAAAACCAAACTATAGGCATGGGCCAAGCAAAACAGAGGTAATCTGCACTGTATGTATGAGGTTTCCATGCTTAGCACAAAGAGCCTAAAATGAGCCCCATAAATCAACAAGCTGAAAGAAACTGAAGTCTGAGCACTGAGAAGTATAAATTTTGGAAGTGGAGCAAACCTTGCCCGTTCCACACCTTCATCCAAATTAGCAACATCATCCACCAATATGGTAATTGTCAGAAAGGGCAACAAATCCAAATTTGCAACATCATCCACCAATAACTTAATTGTCAGACAGCTGAATCATTGTAGAGGTTTAGGAAGTAAGATTGATTAATTATTTGTAGTACATGTTTAAGAATCAAAAAATATCTTGGTAGATTGATACCTTCATCTCATAAGGTTTACTTATCTTGCAACAAACAAATACCATTTTTAATGTTCTTGGAAAGTTGAAATGGTTTGCTTAACTGCTTGAATGGTGTTGGTTACCCGAATTATTTCATTCAAGGATTGGTATGTCAGTCTTCCGGATTATGGCTTTGGAAGGCCAAATGCCCTTTACCAATCTTTTTTCGGCATTACTTCATTGTTTGAACCCACAAATTAATAAACTGATCTTTCTCTTGAGACTTATGCTCATCATATTTATAAGCTCTTTCTTTCTAAGATTCAATCCTTGCTAAATTAAAAGAACAACTTGGGGGTTTTCATTCACCTTCGTGCAAGTGATAAATTTAGCCAATGGATAAACCAAGATATTAACCAGAAGACTATGAAACAATCACACATCCTGTAGAAACACAACATATATATATAGCAACAAACCTGCAAATTACCAAAAAAAATCCCTGCAGATCAAATAAGGATGGAAAAGGCTTAAAAACAACATATTAAAGACAAAGTACAAGAAAATATAAACTCAGCAGAAGTTATCCCGTGGCAAGAAAACATGAAGTTGCAATTGGGTAGTAAAAAAATCTCCTGCAAGTTGTCTAAATTTGAGGGTACTGGGATTCCCATTTGTAGTGAGATTTTGAGCCCTTTTTCAATTAAGAGTTACCTTGTGCTAGTAGGATCATTTTTTCAGTGGCAATTATTGTACATCCCCTTTTGGATTGTTTCTTTACTGCTGAGCTCAAAGATTGTCTTCTTAATTAGCATGGGTTATAATTAGACAAGCTTAAATATAAAACATATTTTGCTACATATCACTGAGCATTCTTGGAAGAATGCTTTGAAATCTCAATGTGAGACAATGAGCAGTTGAAGGTAATCAACATTGATGATAAGGTTGTTATAGGCTTATTATGGTAAATCCTTCTATTTTATAGAAGCTATATAATCTTTGCATGTCTATCTTAAATATTTGAGTTATTTTTTCAAATGAGAGAGGTGTATGCTGTTTGGTAGAGGAAGTTATAAATTAATAGTAAGATAATGGGAGAGAAATTTTGATGAAAAGGCGCTGGTGGAAATGAAGATAGGGAAAGTTGTTTTGAGATTTCTCATGTTATGTTTGGCTATTGTTTATGTAGAGCATGTGGCAACTGATATACAAGCTCAAGGTATTTCTTTTGTTGCCAAGAAGGATGCAAGTTGAGGGCTTCCATGCTTGTGCATAAATAGACCAATAGGAATTTGGAAAGGTCTTATTCTATTGTTATGAATCCATTTGATCCAAATGGGGATTTTTTCCCATTGAAGAAATATTTGGGCTAATGCCTTCCTCATCATAAGGGATGGAATAATTAAACTCCTTGTCCTTCAAAGGCTTTGCCTTGCTTGGTTGTTGAAGTGGGTTAATGGGCTAAGCATGAAGGTACATTTTCTTGCTTCAAAGGGGGAAGTATTTCAATTGTTTCATACATTATTACCATAGCCCTCATCTTCTCTCACCTTTGTGGTTGTAGCTAATAGAGAGGATTAGTGAGAAGACCATTGTGATAGTTCTTGTCTTGCATCTTTACATGTCTTTCATTTAGTAGTCTACAAATAGGGGCACACATACTTCCGAAGAACAAAATGGTTTTCTTAGCTTACTTTGGATGGCCCATAGATGGAGAAAGAAATAAGAACTAATGGGTTTTTTTACAAGAAGGAATATGACATTTGCTGATTATGTTGATAAGGATTAACTTAGAGAGGAAGAGAAGGGTTTTTGATCTTGTTGTCTTCAACTAAGAGTTCAGATGAGTGTATTTTTGTAGTTGCCTATTCTGAGTTTGTGAACTGTTTAATTTTGCCTTTGCTGAATTGGATGATTATATTTTGTTGTGTAGTTATGGACGTTGGAAGTTTGGTGGCGTCGATGGCTCAAAATGAAAGAGGATGGCAGGTAGGAGGCTTGCAAAAAGAGGAAGGAAGAGAGGTTGAACAAAAGGAGGTTGAGCTGGTTGCTGGTCTATAGAGAGAGATCGAGCCACAGGAGAGAACATAGGATGGCTTGGAGTTCGTGGAAAACAAAAAGAAGGCTGATTGGTAGAGAAGAAGCGGGGTTAGTAGGAAGATAGAAAAGGGATAATGTTGAAGGTGGCAGAGAAGAGCGATAGAGTTGGAAAGCATATAATTTTTTTTTCTTTGTGTAGAAGAACAGTCGGCCACGAAGAAGGGACATTGATTCATTGAGATTGATTGTTTGGAAGAGTGTGATGCCAGTAGAGGAGTTGGTCGATTGAGGAAGAAAAGGATCGTGAGAACATGGGTAGGAAGAAAAGAAAAGAGAGATACACGACCTGAGGGTTGAGTAAGGAAAGTTTTAGAGTGGTTGAAGTAGTTGCAGGAGTGTTGATTGAGTAGGTTTAGGGCCTGCATTGTGTGAGTAAAGACACCTATAATTTGAATGTGATCGTCATTTTTGTGTTGCAGAAATAAACTTTTGGGTATTCATTGTCTGAGTTAATGAATGTCGATGTTTTTATTTTGGTTTTCATATGAACATATTTTAATTGCTCTGTTTAGTTGCTGAAGTTCCTGTCACATATATTCGTATGTGTTAGTTATAGGAGAATTGTCTTTTGCTCTGTTAAGTTCTTGACACTGTTTTGATAGTAAGTTGAAGATCATTATTTTGGTATTAGAGCAGTGTAAGATTGGATCATGTTGGAGCGATTGTCATTAGATGTTGTGGTTTGTTGATTATGTTGGTAAGGTTTGATTTGGAGTTGGATGCGAAAGGTTTTTGATCTTGTAGCCTTCTTCAATTAAGTAAAAATAAATTTAAGTGCGGGTTTTCCTTCTAGATCTTTGAATTGGAAATGAAAATGAATTAATTTTATAAAATTGGTGGTGTTTATTTCAGTACTCTTTTTGTTGTACACTCATTCAAGTAAAATGTTTTTTTCTCAAAAATCTTGATTTTACTATTGTGTTAGTTGAGTTCTTGCCCTCATCCTTTAAGAATGTTTTTTTAAAATAAAAATACTCTATCTTTTAGAGTGATATTTTTTAGTGCCTTCATTTTTTTTGAAGGGGTACAAAGAGTTTTGAAAGGGCTCAAAAACCTTTTACACAAAAAAACATAAAAAGACAACAATAAAACCTAGCATCCAAATGAAGGATCACAAGGAACTAAAAGCCCTAAGGCTAGAAATAAGTAGCAACAATTGAAGAATCGTCCAATAGGTACTAAAAACCAACTAGGGGCTAAGATAAAACAAGAAACTCACCAAATCGTGTTGGATTGAAGCCAAAACATTCCAATGAGCTTTGAATATGATCGATAGATTGACCACAAAATCATAAATGCTTGATTTCTCATTAACAACCTTTCCCTTTTTTTATTATTGCTCCTTAATCAAGAGACCTCATCCAAATGCGGTATCCTTTATTCCTTGCATTTGGAGAGTGAAATTGGCGAGGAATGGTCGCCTTTAGTGCCACCACTCACTATAGGTACACACTTTGAAGGTTGAGCAAGATGATCCATATTTTCTTTTTTTCTTTCAAGAGCATGTTGCCCAACTAGCAATAGAGTGGCTAGCCTTGTGGTAGTTTTGGTACATGATAGAAGAATCTTTGTAGACAATCCGACTTCCACATCCTAAAATTTGAAGACAAATTTGTAGCAAATGTGAGTATCAAATCAACCTTAGCATTCAATCATTTATGAGATTTTGTCACTTTGCCAACACCTCCTTCCATACTCCATCAGTAAGCACAACAACGTCACCTAAATAGGAGCCTAATTGATGCCTTCTTAAGATTGAAACCGAGTTCCTATTTTTTAGAAATGGACTTTATTTGCCTAGAAATCTTGAACCTTGTAAGAAGATATGAGCACCTTTTTCATAGGTCAAGAAAGTAATCAAGGAAAAACCATTCATGGCATCTATTCTAAGTGTCACAAAAATTTCACTCTCTTGGCCCGATTCTTGAAAATGCCAATATTTGGCTAGGCTCCAAAAATTTCTCAATGAGAGATTCAATTGGGAGGAAGCCTTGACCAACAAAGAATCAACAATTTGGAAATGAAGAAAAAATCCTCAATCGGATCACAAATTCCCATGAAGACTTAGGCGCCAAATTACTAGGGCCAATCACACCATCAATAGTAGGCCTTGAGCACCCATACCACATTGACCAACAAATTGGAAGAAATGCCATATCTTGACACAATTGGTATTGTAGACTTGTCTTTCTACCCAAGGGATCAAGCATGTACATTAGACATAGAAGAAATATTGACATTCCCCATGGGACTTTTGTGGGGCAAAACACTTGCCTTGATGCCACTATGAAAAAGTTTGCCCTAATACCACTTGATATGCATGATGCAACAATAGGGGTTACCTTTCTTTGGGCCTTATACTTAAGGGTCAAGGGTCAGAAGGATAAACCCATGTTTAATCCCTTTTGCATGCCATAGACCACAAGAGAGTATTGATTCATAAACATCTACTTGGCCATTGTGACAAGGGAAACATCCTTCCTAGTAGCCATTTATTTGGCCTTTGAAGCCTTCAAACATGCCTCGTACCATAGATCCAACAACTATTCTTCATCCTCATGGACAAAAGTTCCATTTTTGCTCATCCTCTTCCTCATTTTTATCACCATAAAGATAAGAAGAATGTTTTACGCTACTTTTATTTATGGGTGTTTTCAAATTTTAATAATTATATATTGTATTTCCCTAATGTTTTTTATATGGCATGCTATTGAAGCAAATATTACCTTGGCAACTTGATCAATATGTATAGTAGCTTTGTTATATTTAGTTGAAAATGCAACATTTAGTTTACTACTATGTTGTTTCATACATAGATATTGACCTATATTGAGAGTTTAGAACTCGACAATAAGGTTATGAGGTGGGAGGGCCAAAATTAACAATGTTGAATTCCTAGGTGGGAATAGTTATTTGAATTTCATGATATATAGATTGTAAGGAGCTTTTCATTTGGTAAAAGGGGAGGTATGGATTTCATTTATACTTTTTTTTCATCAAAAGGAGAGTAGATTTACTTTGATGAATAATGATGCCTATTACTTTGGTCCATCATTTTTTTTTCGCATCTACCTTTTTTACCATGAATATTCCTATAGTTATCTTATTTAATATCTTGCCTTATTTTGGTATGCATGATGCTATTTAAATAACCTAGAAGCATAATTGAATATGAAGCTTTTTGAAGATTTTTTCTTGCAAAATAGTCTATTGGAGACCAAATTTCTTGGTCAAGTGCAGTAGTCATAATACCTTGAAGATTTTCAGTCTAGGAATGACATCAATGTACTTATAACTTTAGGCTTTATGTTACTGTGTGGAATGGCTTTTAGAAATATAATGACATTCTATTTAGTTTCCTTTGCACATAAGATGTGCTTTTGTAGAAAATTTCAGATTTCAATTTTATAGAATAAAAGCATTTTAGATTTATGTTCAAATTTAGTTTTGAGACTTATATTTTGATGATAACAACTCCTAAAATCTTTGTAGCTCCATTTGCAATGTTTCTACTCTACCCTGTAGATGTTCAAGAGACTAAATTGCAAGCAACATAAGTAAGCAATGCGTGATGATGACAAACATTCATAGGCTTTAACCTAATTATCCTTTTTGTAGAAGGCTGGCCCATATGCATTTTCATAATGTTTGAATTGATACCAAGATATTTATTTCATTAAATATTTGGTTCTTATTTTGCTAACCAAATATAAAATTGTCGAGCTCCAAACTATTGCATATTTATAACATTTAGATTGATTTATATTACCCAAGATCAAGAAGTTTTCATAATTGAATATTTGCTTGTTGGTTTTGCTAACCAACTAAATAAAAAATTGCCAAGGCCCAAACTATTTTAGTGTGATTATGTTATGCAAAAATAAGAAAGCTATAGATAATAGTGCAAATCTTGATTATTATTTTTAGACTTTATAGAAGTCTTACACAATACAAATTTAGTATTTATTGTTTTATTAGAGTACATGTAGAGTGGTATAGCATTACATAACAAACTTGTAATAATTGCCCTGATTACTACTATTGTTTTTCATTTTTGTTACAATTTAAACACAATCTTATTTAACTAATCAATGTATTAGTTTGTGTTTCATTTAAGTACTAAATATTCCTATATTGATAAATTGTTTCCAATCAAGGAGTGTTAGTTTTTAACTTTACCCAGCCTAGCATTGGTAAAAACTCGATACCACCAACACCTTTGCACTATATAGGGTATGTTCTATTTATTGGCATGCATCCCTAGATTAGACCTATTCATTAGGGGTTCATAAAACATGACCTTGCCTACATATCCCTTTCATGGAATTAGAGGCTCCGTAGTTGATACCATAAAATTCCTTACCCTTTATTCAAAATGGATTCACATGAAAATTAAAATAGTTGGTGAGGTTAAGAAGTTGAGTCAACAAATAATTATTGTTTAGTAAGATGTAGGCTACAATTCATGACCAACAAATAATGTTTCTAACAATTGGTAGTAATTCTAACTTCTTGGAAGGACTTCTATAGTTATAGTTGAAATATACCAATATAAGTGGTTGTTTAGTGAAGAATTACCAATCAAAATTTTGGAAATGGCTTAAGTATTGAAGAATAATGAATGGTGGCAAAAATTGTCACCATTGAATATACAATATAAATGCAATAAAATCTTGATATTCATAATGCTCATAAAAATTATCTACCACCTACCACCTATTCAAAACATGTAATTTGATTGTTAAAACATCATAGCCACATGTATCATCTTTTATTGACACATATTCTCCTTTCTTAATCTTGAGTTATCATATGATTGTTATATAAATTGTACTTAATTTACATAACATAATTCTATGTTAACAAGTATTCAATAACTAACTAATATCATTAGTTTTACAAGAAATATGCTAATCATATTGACTAGTCATAGTCAAAATCCAATGTACTCCCCTACAATTTATGGGAACACCTTTACATTAGGTATATTGTAATCTAACAAAATTTATTGAGCTAATCATATTTTTAGGACACCA
This sequence comes from Sequoiadendron giganteum, assembly GCA_007115665.2. Classification (NCBI taxonomy): domain Eukaryota; kingdom Viridiplantae; phylum Streptophyta; class Pinopsida; order Cupressales; family Cupressaceae; genus Sequoiadendron; species Sequoiadendron giganteum. Next base: position 825,672,396 of record CM021102.1, read on the forward strand.
AAATATCTCAAACAAAGATAATTAGAACAATGATCAAGAATCATTACAACAATTACCTAATATAATAATTTGTTAACTAATTACAAAGAACACAAGTTGCACATATGTGTGTCAAGGGTTTCTTGGTAACTAAACTATTCCATACAAAGTTACTATCACCATCCAATTTTTATATGTTAGGGTAATGGCACATGTTCCATGGTTTCAAATATCATGAATCACAATTAAGTTTTTTAGGTTCCCAAAGCTAGATATCTATATGTTGATACAAATTAAATTCATGCGTCAAGCTAAAGCAATATGAGTTGAATACTCAAGCTCCTAATAATTCCATACCATTGATATGAATTCAACATCTCTTAAAAGTGGTGGTTTGCCTAGGCACTACCCTCACATGACCTTGTTCTTCTCCTATGCAATCTTCATTTGCTAGGTTAGCTTGCCCTCCTATCTCGAGTGTAATGTGCTCACATGCCCTTGGTTTGGGTGCTTTGTTCATGACTCAAGTTGCCCTTGTAGATGGTGGCGTTTTTAAGGTTGTTGTAGTCTCTTTGGAATTAGATGATTTTGTAGGGTGCTTATTGCTAGTAATGAGCCTCTTGTTACTAGTCATCAATGATCTTACGCAAATATTGTGAGTGCTACTTGCCCTTGGAGGAATAAATTATGATCCCTCCCATATGCCAAATCTTCCTTGGTGGTGATTTATGGGCAAGATGTTCTTGAAAACAAAGATTTTTATTTACGACATTCCCTTATTGATCTTCACAAATGGGTCTTGGGTTCTTGGAAATCTATCATTGCTGGCAAAATTGAGCTCTTCCCTTGTGGTAGGGATTTCTTAATTGCATCTTTTGATTCTTCAAAGGATACCAATTTGGTGCTTGATGAAGGTTTGTTGATGTGGGGTGAGCACTCTCTTTTGGTCAAACCTTATATTTATTCCTTTAAAACTCTTATTGAACCTCTCAATCCAAGACTCGAGTGTGTTCGCCTTCTGAATTTTCCTCTTCAGTTTGAGAAGATTCTTGCTACGAGGCCATTGAAAATTCTATTGGTCATTTCTTGAAGGCTAACTCTACCATTTCTTATATGAGGCACTCTACTTTTGCTCATGTTCTGGAAGACATTAATATCTTCAAACCTCTTCACGGGGATGTGGTTTTATTGGTGTGAGATAGACCCTAGACTAAATCAATGAATTATGAGGGTCTACCTTTTAGATGCAAACAATGAGGTAGCCACCTAGCAATTGTCCACTTCCTCGACGCAAGGGCACAATGATGTGGTGGACAAATGCTAGTGAAAACCACTTAACTATTCATGTTGTTGAATCTCTGGTTGATGGCTCCTCTCAAGATGTAGGATCTTATGCAATGAGTGTGTCTCCGATGAGTCCTACCCCTACCATTCCATTGGGTCACATTTGTGAGTTCCAACCACCTTTTGCATCAATCTTTTAGCTTGCTATGCATTTGACTTTGGATCCGCTTCAACCCACTCATATGGTGGTCATTTGACATTTGACTACTTCCCTTCGATATGCCATTGTTCTTAGTGTGCATATAGATAGGCCCTCTATGAAGGAATCCCATTTTACTTCACCTTGCTCAAAGGACTTGAATGATAACATTTCATGGATTGCTGTACAAAGGAAAAATAAAGGTCCTATCAAATTTGTTTCTTAATCTCATACTAGAGTGAAGGGTGCGAGGTTGAATAGGGTTGGGTTTGGCATTGTCCAGGTTGGAGCCTAGGGTTGTTTGTAGCTTCTTCCTTTTTAGTGGCTGTGTATGGTAGCTAGGTTACAATTGTATCTCTTTGATTCCTTTGGTTGGGTTGTTTGGTTTGTCCCATATCTCATGGTACTTGTTCTAATTTCTCGAAGGTTGATCTATTGTACAAGGGTCTAGGCCCTTTCAAAACCCACTTTTATCAATATCAAAAACATCTTCTAAAATTCATCTTACCCTTTATTAGTATGCTATCGGGCTCACAAGTAAGAAGGATCTACTCATTTTCCCGTATTTGCATTGTTACAACTTTTCAACAAAAGATTAGAACTTAGAATATGTTTCCTTAAGGTATTCTATGTAATCTTTAATACTGTGAAATTGATAAGAGGGTACAAGAATTATCACATGGTATCATGTATGGTGATAACTTGAATTTTTATCATCATGCCATATAGCACCTTGAACTAAATAGTTTGTGGTAATCCTTGATAACAAATTTTAAGAGTGAATTTATTAGGTTCATGACAATATGATTATGATATCACATCTAATAGTTGTGCTTGGTTATGCATATCGTTGTATTTGGAATATCATACTTCAAGCTTTATGTAATAATTAAATATATACTTTAATTTTGCTAGCCAACCAACACATCCTCTAGTAAATTGGGAATGACTTCAATTTAGAATGCCTTTTATTTTGGTTTACTTGATATTTATTAATTGAAGTTGTGAACAATTCATCTACAAACCCATTTTCAAACTAAAATTGATTGATTATCAAGAAGAGGAGTGTGTAGCTAAGGAAGTGTCACCATCCAACCACTCTTTTGATGTCACATTTATGACTCAATTTAATAAATAGTGGTTTTGGTTCTTTTGTTAAAAAAGGGTGTTTTTTTTTTTCTTCTGAATATAAATATATGCTTGGGTAAAGACACAAAGGAATTTATATGTGATTTTTTTGAATATAAATATATGCTTGGGTAAAGACACAAAGGAATTTATATGTGAAAAGAAATAAATTAAATTTATATTAAGTTTCTAAACATAATAGATGGTTTATGACCCAATTGTGTGAAGCGATCTTTGTTAGCACAAATCTACTTAGCCCAAAGAAATGCAACTCTACCTACCAACCAATTTCCTTTCTTTTGTCATGTCCATCTCTTTTTAGCGCCTAGGGTGGCCTCCTTCCTCCATGACGATTGAAAAGAACCTTGTTCTTTCTCCTTGTCCCCTAAATGTGCCTAAGCTCAATCTAGTCTAATCCAATAGGATGCATACCCATAACCACACATCAACCTAGAACAATTATTTCTTGCTTTGGAAGTGAATAATTCAGAATTAAAGATTGTTTTAAGAAAGTAATTATGAAAAACAATGTTGAATAAATAAAAATAATTAAAAAAATAAAGACGTAATCTTTTATACTATGATAGGCTTTACAACTCCCATTAAATTCCTATCCTAAATTTCTTTAGCGATACGATTTTTTCATTTGCAAATTGTCAATAGTGACCCACAAAACATGATGGATTTGTGCAGGCATTGACAATGATCATAATGTAAGCAAGGAATGAAAACATCCTCACTTTTTTTTACCAAAAGGAATTGAGAGTTTAGCTCAGTGATACAAAGTTTAGCTTTTTATTGGGTGAGCCCCCTTATAACCTCTTGAACAATATACAATAGATCCTCGTACACACTGCAGGCAAATAAAAAATTGAATTCACAACTTGAACTATCTGAAATGCGAGCTGAAATTGAGTAGAAAAACAAAAAATATTATCCTAATTATTCAAGTAAACATAACATTTACTAAACATGGGTGTCATAATCATAATTTAAACCTTATAAATACATAATCAAGTTGGAATAAATGGCCTAAAAAGGTTACCTTGAAGTAAACAAACTAATCTGAAGTGTAGCTAAAAAGAAAACATGCTCGCCCAATAGTTTTTTCCAGATAATTCTCCTCTTTAAGAATATCCTCTTTGAAATATTTTCAGAGCTGGCCCAATTGACCAAGAAAAATGCTATGACAAAAACATCAGCTCCTCAGTAATTGAGCAACCTCAATCTGTTAGAATCTTCTTGACTTATGGAAAGGGGATGATGTTGAATATATTTTTGATATAGTCACTAAAATCCGCTCCTTTCTCTTGTTAATTTCTATAACCCAACAATGGATTAATTGCACAATAAATTCATAGAAAGAAATCTGATTTATAACAATTAATACAACTGGATTAATTAACAACTAATAACAACGGAAGCAAAAAGAACAAGAAGCCAATCACAAAAAGACAATAACACAGATATACCCAGGAAACCCCAAAATGGGGAAAAACCTACAAATGTTGGATCTTCTATTCAGCCTAACAACTAACTTTCTCTTCGAAAATACAATGCGAGTTTGCTACAACAATCTTACATATATAGAGCCCAACCGCTTTAATTAGCATGCAAGAAAATAAACTTTCCTTGCATTCTTTGGCTTTAAATCACACATAAAATCACTCTTGAATTTATCCTATCCTTACAAACTCAAAAACATTCTATTAAAGAATAAAAAATCTGCTATTGCTAAAAATCCAACTCGAGTTGCTTTAAAAAAACTCCACATCCCACCTTTCAAGCTACACAAAAATCAACACTCCCTCTTAACGAGGAAGGTGTTTTGCACAACACCCGGCTTATCCCTGAAGAATTCAAACTTGCTCTTCATCAAGGCCTTTGTCAGGATACCTGTGATCTGTTCGTTTGTAGGAATGTATTCGAGTTTCACTATCCCCTTCTCCACACAATCTTTGATGAAGTGGTACTTGATCTCAATGTGCTTTGACTTGTCATGAAACACCAGATTCTCAGAGAGTTTGATACAACTTTGATTATCATAGTAAATGACTATAGGATCCAACTCCTAATCAAAGAGCCTAGCTAGAAGTTTTCGAAGCCAGATAGCCTCACATGTAGGCATACTGGCTGCCATATACTCGGCCTCTACAGAAATCAACACAACTGAATTTTGTTTCCTATTGTACCAAGAGACTGCTCTTGATCTCAAACTGAAATTGCACCCTGAAGTGGTCTTCCGATCAACTATACTACGTGCCCAGTCTGCATTCGTAAACCCCTCAAGCTTCACTCCATCTTGAACATAATTTTTCCCATAATCAACTGTGCCTTGGAGATATCTCAAAACATGCTTCATAGCTATCCAGTGCACACGTTTAGGTTCCACCATAAACTGAGTGAGTGAGTTTACTGCAAAAAAAATGTTTGGCTTGGTGTTGACCAGATACATTAGAGAGCCTATCAACTATCTGTATAAATTTTGGTCCATTGCCTCTAATATGGAAGCATCAATCTTCTTCCAATTGGTCATAAGTGGCGTTGACATGGGCTTACAGTTCTCCATCCTGAATCACTTCAAGATATCAATTAAGTACTTCCCTTGTCTAAGGAAGATCTCTCCCTCTTTCTGCCACAAATCCAATCCCAGAAAGTAGTGCATCAACCCCAAGTCCTTCATCTCAAACTCTCCTGCAAGATCCTACTTATAGTGTGCTATGAGCTCTTTTGACCTTGTGAGAAAAAAGTCATCAACATACAACATCAATATGAGAAGTTTTCCCTTCACCTGAAAATGGTACAGGTTGGATCCGCCTCACTCTTGATGAAGCCCACACTCTGCAATTAACTATCAATACATGAATACCACACCCTAGGAGCTTGCTTGAGTCCATATAATGCTCTTTTCAACCTGCATACATGACAATCCCTCCCATGTAATTCAAATCCTTATGGTTGCTTTATGTAAATCTCTTCCTCAATCACGTCATTGAGGAAAGCTGTCTTTACATCCATTTGGTGAATCCTCCAACCCATCTATGCTGCTACATAAATGATAGCTATTATGGATGAGTACCTGGCTAGTGGAGCAAAAGTATCGTCATAGTCGACTCCTTCCTTATGAGAAAACCCCTTAGCCACAAACCAGGCTTTGAATTTTTCCACACTACCATCTACAACATACTTAATCTTATACAACCATCTTGAGCCCACCACAAACTTATCTTCTGGTCATGGTACTACCTCCCACACACTATTCTTCATGATGGAAGAATACTCTTCCACCATAGCATCCCTCCATACTTGGTGTTGGGATGCCTCTTGAAAGATGGAAGGCTCTACTTCAATTAATTCACTCATAAGTGCCACATACTCAAAATAACGTTTGGGAGATTTTCTTTGTCTGACTGAATCTTGTGGATCACCAACATATTCTTGGGCCTCTCTCAGTGTCTGCTCAGCTGCCCTGTTTCTCCTCTTCTCGGTAATAGGAATCTGAGACTGAGAAATTATTTGTTCCTCCTTTTACTCGACCTACTCGCTCTTCTCTCCAACTTGTGTGACTGAAGTTTGAGGATTGCTGCCTCAACCATAGATCATTTCTCCTCATTCATCAAGTTGCTAGACTTCTGAAGAGCCCTCTCTTCCTCGAACTTCACATCTCTGCGAACCACAGTTTTCCTGAGAGCAGGAATGTAAACCCATTAAGCCTTAGAAGTTTCATTGTACCCAACAAGGATACCCTTCTCTGCAGTAGGTTCCAACTTGGTTCTCTTCTCAACAGGAATGTGACAATACACAAGGCATCCAAAGATGCGAATGTGCCCCAAATCTAGTTTTTTACTAGTTAACGCCTCTTCTGGAGTCAACTTGCCCAACACTTTGTGAGGGATCCTATTCTGAAAATACACAACTATATTGTAAGCTTCTGCCCATAAGAACCAAGGCAGATCCTGATCATGAAGCATGGCCTTGGCTGCACCAACTATAGCCTTGTTTTTTCGTTCAACAACCCCATTTTGCTAAGGATTGTGCGAAACTGTCAACTCTTTCTTGATACCTTCCTGAACACAGAAATATTTGAAGGCGTTCGAGGTATACTCGCCTCCATTACCAGACCTTAGTATCTTGATCTTCCTCCCTGTTTGGTTCTCCACGAGAGCTTTAAACTCTTTGAACCTACTGAAGACTTCATCTTTATTCTTCATGAAATATATCCACGTTTTCCTAGAGAAATCATCAATGAAGGTAACATAATACTCATATCCATTCAAGGATGTTGTTGACATGGGCCCACACACATATGAGTGCACAAGATCCAAAATCCCTTATGATCTAGTGTCACTGCTTGGAAAACTAGTCCTGGCATATTTCCCAAGTGCACAACCTTTGCACTCATGCTTTTCTATCCTCATTTCAGGCAGCCCCATTACTATTTCCTTAAGAATATTAAGTGCTCCATGGTGAAGATGAGCCATCCTCTTGTGCCACAATTCTCCTACTCCTTTACAACTACTAACCAACACATGTGTTGGCTCAAATTGTAACTGAAATAAGCTACCATGCTTGACTCCAATCACTTTTGCAACCTTGGAATCCTTGGGATGAATATAGACTTTTCCCCTCTCAAAGGTCACGATGTAACCCTTGTCTTCCAAAGTAGAAACTGAAATTAAATTCTTTGTCATTCCAGGGACATACAACACATCCTCCACCAAAAAGGGTTTGCCAGACTCCCTTTGAAACTTGACGGTGCCAATACCAGTTGCATGGTACTTGGCACTATCTCCGAGCTCAATATAGAAATCCATCTTTTTCTCCTGCAATGTGGTGAAACATTCTCTGACTCCCGTCATGTGGCAAGACACCCCACTGTCAATATACCATACCCTCTTGGCAACTGAACTTGAGAGATAGGCAATGTGAAAAATCATTCTCAAATCATGATGGAAACTCGTCCACCTCTACTGTAGCAACAACTTGCTTCTTCTGCTTGTCCTTATTTTTCTTATTCGTAAATTGACTGGCATAATGACTCATCTGATGGCAACAAAAACATTTTATCTTGCTCAGATATTTGTTCTTTCCACTCTTGGAAGAAGAACCTTTCGTTTGTCCTTTATTATACTTTTTCTTACCCTTGCTTGCAAGAGCAATATTTTCTTCGTCTTGACCCTTCTTTGTCTGATGAGCACCTTCACAAATATCCTCTTGAACAAAATCATCCCAAAGCCTCGCCCAATTAGGTAACGGATCTTTGTCGACAACACACTTGACAAACACTTCCCAGTGCTTCGAAAATCCATTTAAGGCTATACACACCAAATCATCTTCATTAATTGTCTCTCCAACAACAACCAACTCATCCCTAACCTGTGTCAGCTTGGACAAGTAAAAGGTCACACTCTCACCTTTGAACATCTTGGTATTATGCAATTTGTCCTTGAGCATCATCTTACGACTTTGATAGTTTCTCTGATAAAGCCTTGTGAGTGTATCCCACATCTCTTTGGCGGTGTCTTTCCCCGATAAATAAGGAGTTAAATGATCTCTTACTCCATCCAGGATAATCCTCTGAGCCTTGGCCTCTTTGACTTCATTCGAATCTAAGGCAACATGATCATTTGTTAGCTGTGTCACTTCTGTACTAACATAGATCCACAACTTGTTCACCTTGAGAAAATATGTAATCTGAACCTTCCACTGCAAGAAGTTAGGTGCACCCTCAAGCCTATCCTCGTATCGAACACTGGTTGCCATAGCCACAAAAGAAATTGGAGACAGAAAATCTAATTTAAAAAAAAAAAAAAAATCTGCGTCACAAATCTTGGCTTCGTATTTAGAGTTTAAAGCTCTGATACCATGTTAATTTCTATAACCCAACAACAGATTAATTGCACAATAAATTTACAGAAAGAAATATGATTTATAACAATTAATACAACTGGATTAATTAACAACTTATAACAGCGGAAGCAAAAAGAACAAGAAGCCAATCACAAAAAGACAATAACACAGATATAACCAGGAAAACCCAAAATGGGGAAAAACCTACAAATGTTGGATCTTCTATTCAACCTAACAACTAACTTTCTCTTCAAAAATACAATGCGAGTTTGCTACAAAAATCTTACATATATAGAGCCCAACTACTTTACTTAGCATGCAAGAAAAGTAACTTTCCTTGCATTCTTTGGCTTTAAATCACACATAAAATCACTCTTGGATTTATCCTATCCTTACAAACTCGAAAATATTCTATTAAAGAATAAAAAATCTGTTGTTGCTAAAAATCCAACTCGAGTTGCTTTAAAGCAACTCCACATCCCACCTTTCGAACTACACAAAAATCAACATCTCTTTCTGTCCACAGTTCCCTGTTGTCCATGACCAGTCGCTATAGAAAAATAGCCACGCCCATTGATCGTTTCTCCACTTTCCCAATATGCTTGCAAAGGACGGATAAAGATTCATACATGGTGCCACTTGTCTCTTTAATCTTTGTCCTTTCAGATTTTGTAACTTGTAGGTGTAAAATTCATTTCAGACAACTTGGAGCTAATGCTCATAGTAGTATATTATATGTTTAGTTGGTGACGTTTTTGTTAGATATAAATTTTGAGAAAAATGTTTCCACTTATAAAATGAATTTACTTTAAGGGAAATGACATCCTCCCTCTGGAATAAGCTGGCTTGGCCATTCAGTTGCATTTATTCTTTGATTTTTTTAGAAGCTACATTTAAGTGACTTATTATTTGCTTAGGATCTAAGTTTTAATTAATGAACTATAGTTGTAAATTTATTCTTATTTAGAAGCTTTATGGTTAAGTTTTTTTTTAATATGATATCATCATTTTCAAGTGGTTTCATTTTCTTAGTTTGATGAATTTGGAAACAAATTTGTAGATTTAAAAGTGCATAAATAAAAAAGGTTATATTTGTATGAGTATTTTCATTGGATTTAATTATCTATTTTTTAATTTATGTGTTGAGTTTTCTTGAGAGATGTCATTATTTGTGTCACATGATACAAAATTTAGTTGTCAATCTTTGCTAGCAATAAGTACTATGTATCAATGGTCAATTGTAATATAAAAATATTTATTTACATCACTATAAAAAACTTGCTCTTATATTTTATTATCATAATCAAGTATTTTTCCAATGCACAATATTAAAAATATGTCACCCTCTCATTTGGATTGAGATTTCTATTTTTTCTTTTGAATTTAAACCAATAGTTAAGATTATACTAACTATACAATCAATGTACAATAGTATAATAATAATTGTATTCCAAATAGATGATAGTACAATTTCAACAAAGTATGAACACAAAATCACCCATGATCATCACATCCATACATTACCATACACAGTACATTGACAATAGGAAGAGGAGCAACCCTACTACATGTATATTCCATTATCCGATTTGTTAACGCATAAGCCCCTTATAGTAAGGTGACAATAAGGAAAAACAAAACTAGTGCATCTCATGCTATATCGTCAATCCATCTTTATCTTATTTGATAACTAGTTATGATGACAGACAAGCACCCCATACTACTTATCATCACTGCAAAAGCATAAGAGTAACAACACACATGCGTGGCTATTTATATGATACCATAGCCAATCAAACCTTTTGAGTTGGTGGATCTTAACATCTATCGCCTACACGCTAGTAGTGAAAGTTGATCCAACCTACTATGGGGTAGCTCCTAGCATCCTTCACTTGTGTGATACTAATGGGAGTTGGTTAAACCATATGATCCAGGTGGATACTTGTCGTAAAAAATTGAAGTGTTCCACATGCTCCAAATTTCATCACCATGTCGAAGATCTTGTCAAGAGCTTTCCGACGCATTTTGAACAGACCAAATTCAAATCCGTACGTGAAAGTTATGGTCGATCAAAGTTGAGGGTTGACCATGATGTGGCATGAATGATGACGTGGCAAGAATGATGACGTGGAAAAAATGATGACATGACTATTTAAAATAGAATTCAAAAGTTGAATTCCCTTATATTTAAATTATTAAACCTTTTAAGTTTTAAAAGCCCATACTACGAGATTTTTAAGGGGATTTATAAAGATTTTTAAAGATTCTTAAAGATTTTTAAGGATCTTAAAAGATTTTAAGGGATTTAAATGTGATTTTTAAGGGCTTAAAATATCAAAAAATATTTTCATACAAGATTAAAGTTAACCTCCAAACTTAAAACAAATTTAATCCCTTATGATTTTTATAGCTCGAAATTATGAGGGCCATGAATATACGGGAGATAGTTTGGTTTTATTATAGTTTTTAAAACTAATATTAAAACTAATCAACCTCTAAATGGCTTTCCTATGAGAAAAAAAATAAAAAAATAAACAATATGGAACCCGAATGGAAGGTAATAAGGGATTAAAGACAAAGAATTTGTTTTTTAAGGGGGTAATAGTTGACATTATTGTTTTATTTGTAAAAATAAGGGAATTTTTTTGTAAGGGGGTTATTTTATTAAATATGGTGGTTTAACCCCATATGGGAAAACTATGTATAAAAGGAGGATTATAGGCTTTGATTTTTCAGTCAGGTGATGTAAAGGAGAGTGCAAGTGTATGCATTCAAAATTCAGTTTATGGTTTGTGAGAATCATTCTAGGGAGTGGAGAATGGTGAGAGAGAGTTTCTGAGAAATGAGAGCTAGGACTTGATGGTGAATTGTATTCTTTGTACATTTGGAGCTTGAAGTCAAGTTTGTTGTACTTGTGAGGGAGGACTTTGTAACTCATTTTTGTCTGAGAGCTGTGAGGAGACTTGTAATTATTTTTGGAGCATAATCAAAGATTGATCACTTTGTTGGAGAGGTCTCAAAGACATAGCCATCTTGGTGAACTCCGTTATCAACTTGTGTTGTCTTCTCTCTCTTTTCTCATTTATGTAAATCTCTTCACTTTAATTTGGTTATGTTTATTTAAGCAGTTTAATCATGGTTAAAGTTATTATTCACGTGCAACAGTCCTAGATCCTAACACCAGATCACCATATGATATGGTGGTTAGCTCTTGGAATCTATTTCTTGCACGCTATTGGTGAAAACCAACTAACCTTATGAGATAGCTAAATAATTTTGTAAGCCAATCATTCTTTCTAATTTCTGTCACATTGGAGTAGTGATAAAATTATTTGTGAGTGTGTTATAGGCTTTATAGTTCTAGTGATCACCTTAGTATTTTTTGGGAAAGTTATAGTTAAGAGAACAATTATCCTCTACCTATTCCTTTGTAGTGTCCTCTCTTAACTCTAGTTGTGATACCAATGAAGTTAGCTATTGTGTTGATTTTGGTTCAGCATTCTAGTGTTTAGAAGATAAAAAAATATTGATCTAACACATACTATCTTAGGATTTTACACCTTATATTGATTAATGTTATAATATCATTACATATGATGATTCATTAACCTATACACATGGATCTACAAGTTTTGGGAGTTTGGTTACCAATAAGAAATATATTGAGCCCTCTCAAAGTAACTTTCAATTGATCACATATGCATAAATCAACATGATCTTATAAATTAAATCATCTTAATGGTCATTTACTTCACTCATTGGTTAACAATTCCATAAGAAAAGTAACTTCTATAATCATTGTGCATATTAAGGACCATTCATACACATGACCTTTTCATTGAGAAACAAGGTGAAACTATTTCAATAATAACTTATGTAAGTGTGCAAATATGAAATTTATTCTTTTAACAAGGATTACCATAAGATTAGATTACACAATTGTATATGTGAGCACAAAACCTGCACAAGCTAACAATTGATCAACAAAACAATGTCAAATATGTTAGAAAAGAAAATCTAATGCTCCCTATGAAATTCTTGGAGAAATAAATTTGAAAACATGAAAAAAAAGCAAGAACACAATACGAAATGAACTAAGCTAACCAAACCTCAATCCTATAGGGGGATTGGTGCTTCTTTGATGTGGAAAGAAGCCTTTTCCCAATCCCTTGATAAGCTTTGATGAAATAGTGATGAACAAAGTATATAATTTCCTATAATCTAGCTAATTACTTGCTAAAATGGATGCAAAAGATGAAATGCTATGAACTCAAATGACTATAGTGATTATGGTCTTAGTTGATGGATCAAAAATGCCTAAGATGGTGGATCCAAATATAGTAGAGAAGGCCTCTATTTATAATGAAGGAGGTTGGAAGAATGAAGAATAGGATGAATGTGGGATTAAAGAAGGGACCGATGGCATTGTGCCACTTGTCAACATGCTAATGAAGGAGAGTGGATCACATTTTGAACAATGTGCATGTTAAATGCATGTAGGTGAAATTTGAAGTTGAAGAGGTGACTTGTGTAAGAGGGGATGTAAGAGGAATTAATGCCAAGTTGGCTCATAAAAAAGACATGTAAGAGATTTTAATGCCAAGTTGGAGGATAGAAGTCCTTTAGGAGGGAGAATTCAAATAAGTGGAATATTCCAAGAATATGCCATATTTGAACGAAAATAGGAGGAATTAATAAATCAAATAAATTGATTTACAAGTGCAACTTGCAAAAGCTAGAGGAATGGAGGATTAGTGTTAGGAGTTAATTAGGATTAATTAACTTAGATGAAGTTAGTTGATTTGACATTTGATTTAGATATTTGAGTTTATTTAAATCAAATGAGAGGATATTTGAGATATTAGTAATTTAATTAAATAAGATGATTTATTCAATTAAAAGAGATGACATTAGCATTCAATTAAATAAAGTTGATTTATTTAATTAAAAGAGCACATTAGGATTTTATTAAATAAAGTTGATATATTTAATTAAAAGAGGAACATTAGGATTTAATTAAATAAAGTTTATTTATTTAATTAAAATAGGCAAATGATGAAATAATCTGATAAGGTTCATTATCTGATTTTAAGAGGAATTTTGATGAATTTAATTAAATAAATATTATTCAATTAAATGGTTAGTAAAGAAATGATTAAGGAAGAATCAATGTTAGTGAATCAAGATCGAGTGTATGATATCAATCAAGATATTTCGAGTGTCTACATTTTTCCCCTCTTTGAAGCAATGTACCTGTTGCGTTGGTTCAAAGAATAACCCTGTCGAGATCAAAATTCAAAATATTTTTGACTTTTTTTGGATGCCCCACTTTTTTCCTAGAGAAAATAATTATGCTAGTACACTGCCCCCTCAAGAGATTGAGCAGAAATGTTAGTTTTCCGATTGAGATAGCGATAAAATACGAGAGGAGTGGTTCTACTGAACAGAGGATGAAAGATAATTCTCTAGATAGATCAGATATTTGACGTAGACAGTTTTGATGATGTATAGAAATCATCGACCATGGGTAACCTCTGTATATTTTGAGATATCACAAAAATTTGGATAGAAATGGTAGTAAAGATAGAAGAATAAGATGAATGGATTAACCCTTGATTCCTAAAAGATGCAGGAGTCCAACAAGTCTATGAAGCATTAAGACTTTATTAAATTTGATGATGAATGATGGCGATTTGCTTATCAGGGATTGGGAAATGAAAGGGAAAACTTTCCTTATGTTTGATAAAACACATAGATATAATGCATCAAGGTATAGATAACTAGGATGGCGAGGTATCTAGTGCGATGGACTTTGACTCGACAAAAAAATAGGAGTATTCTTGTTCACACCTAACATACAAAAACCTCACTAGGATGTGCTTTAGATTTTTCAAGCATCTCTGACCAAAACACGGGAAGACATAACCTTCCAATGTAATAGTCAACAAGTTATTCAAAATACCCTCCATACATACCTAACAAACCAAGTATTCACCAAGGTTATATTACAAGAATATCCAACAAGCATAACAGACAAAAGATAATGATCAATGCCCCATTCCTTTCTCTCTAAATCATTTTGATTAGACATCATCGAGAGCTCATTGGAATGAGCGCAATAAGATAAATCAAAGAAAATATCAAGTGAACAAACAAGCCAATGTTCTTCATACCTCTAGCCAAGGGGATGTGTTTTGTTTAGGATAATTATCCAAAGTGATTTGCCAAAGATAATGCTCATTGTAGGAAGGATGTATCCTAGGACATGTTAGTGGATGGTGGCAAGTTGATAGGTTGTTTGAAAAGGCCGTTGATGTAAGGTCGATTGACATGTTTGCGAATGATCAAGAGTTTGATTTTGCATTTAAAATTTTGTTGTTTCAATTTTGATTTTGCATTTGAAGTTTGCTTTTGATGATTGTTATGGTTGTTTTTGTTTGTTTTTCCAAAGGATGAAGGTGACGATTGATTTATTATGGATGAGATTATTGCAGGTGAAAGCAAAATGGGATGGATGATTTTTAGGGTTTTTTTGAATGTTTTTGGACTTTTGAAATGTTTTGAGGTTGTTTTTGGTATTTTCAAGATGTTTTACAAATGTTTTGATTTTTAAATTTTCCAATGTTTTTTTTGTTTTATGAGATTTTATGAATGTTTTTGGATTTTGTGTCTTGGGGGCCGATCAAGGATTAGCCTTGCCTACGTTTAAGCTCAAAGATGACATAGTTCGAATACTATGTTTATTATGTTTTCTGAATTTTTGACCTATTTTTGAATTTTGATATGTTTTGGACGTTTTTGGATTTTCGCATGATTTTGACGATTTAGATATGGATATGTGATGACATTAGTGATATGTTTTAGGATTTTGTGAAAACCAAGCTAGGATTGATCGATTGGATTGATGAATTGATGATGATAACATTGTTGATGATACACAACACTGCAAGGATAGTGTTAAGCAACACGAGGATTGGGAAGGATATCCCAAGATGATGATGGATTGATTGGATTTGATTGATCAAGATTTGGAAGCTCGGTTTGGAACAAAATTTGTTTGACTGATTTGATGTGACGTTGATGTGCAAGTTAGATGCGACCGATATGGATTTGTTTGGATTGATGTTCGATGAAAGATAAAGCTTGATAAGGAACATCTTCTCGTCAAAATATGCTATGAGCTAGTGATTTGGATTTATTTGCTCACAAGTGCTTGACCAATTTGATTTTACATGTTTTCCAATGTTTGGATCACCACATAAGTTGGAGTATATAGATCAAGATTTATTCTCGAAACAAGATGTAAAAATCTGCCCCCAATGTCTATCAATGTTTGGAAGGTTATGGGTGGATTCTTGGATAGGTGGATGGATGTATGTATATGGTAAGCATGCAAAGGATGCCAAGGATTATTTTGCGATAAGATAAGGTGTTCAAAAAAAGGTTTCTCATTTGTATACTGCTTCATGGCTTAGATAATGTTGGGTAGGATAGGATCAAGGAAAATGACCCATGTCAAGATGTTTACCATAAGAAAGTGTAAAGTGTACACCAAAATTTTTCAACATCAAGATAATGTAGATAGATGGCAATGAATTGAGTAAATGGTTTATGGATGAATGGATTTATTATGGATAAGATGGATGAAATGTTGGATTTATTATGGACGGGATGAGATTATTTCACCTGAAGTGGCACATGTAGATGCTCGATTCTACACATGACACCTATTTTCTAGGTTTTCATCATGGTACTTGTCCAAAGTGCCACCATAATGGTTTTCATTGGAGGATGATTTTTTTGTATTTATTGTTTTCATGATTTTTTGATTTTTTTTTGATTTTTTGCTGAAAGATTTTAAGCTCATGCTGGACCACTTGGTACTACTTACGTTAATGCTTCTATCATAATGTGCCATTGATATATTTCTTGAAGAATTTGTTTTTCCAAGATCTGTGCACTTGAATACAAATTTTGAGATTCCTAATCCACTTTGTTGATACTGGAGTTAACTTTGTCTTTGTGAGCACATCGTGATAAAATGCCTTATGAATCCTTATGATGAAGGGTTGTTTCCAATACATGGTTAATGTGAGAATTGGATATCATGCATGGAGGAGTGGATGGTGTTGTATGTTTAGGAATACAATATGGATTGGTTGATAGTTTAGAACCTTTGACTCTCCAAACTTAGGAAGATGAGCAATAATGGGTGGATACAAAAGTGTGCACAGAATTAGGACCAACTACTTGATATAATTTGTACGTTGCTTAAGAAGCCTGCTTTTGTTTTTGTGGACATCTTTGATGGATACTTTTCCCTTTTTATTTTTCCCCACTATTTCTTTGACTAATGGAGTTTGATAGGGACAATCTTTCTTTGTATTATTTGGTATCCATGTGTAATTGATTTGTCCAATATGCTTCTCACCTTCTTTTTATTTGATAACATTCTTCGTGCTTTGATTCAAATATTTCTTTTGATGTTGGTCCCAATTCGTGGATGGGGTGATGGATGGATGAAGATTCATGACATGGCTAGTTGTAGTATTGGCATTGGTTTCATCATAAGGACTTGTCATGCTCCCTATGTTGATGCTTGCTTGAGATGAAATTGCCCCCAGTTTTATAGAGGTATCACTGATATGTTTAGATCCATTGATTGTTGAATAACCAAGACCTTGATGCTTAGGATTTCCAATAATCTACACTGGTTCTAGGATACCCTGTTCATGTAGGCCTAACCCTTTGCCTTGATAATTCATTTGTTGAATTTTTTTATTTGCAATAGAATATGATTTTCCTTGGAAATAAAGTGCTAACCCTTCTTTACTCCTGTCGTGGATCTTCAAAGGTGAAAGATTCTTCATTGATAAGATAGCTTTCCCTAAAAAAGGTAATTGATCCAAGTTTATAAGTGATAGGATTCTCCATATGTGGGATAAATTCCTGATTCACATCTTTGGCTTGATCTTGTGAAATATCAGATTTTAAGCTTCTTTAAGAGGTGTTGACGATCCCCTATCCATATAAAAGTCTCCCTGATGATTCATTTTTGATATGCCTTCACATGATGTTTCTATTCACAACTTTTGTGGGAGCCTTCTTCATGACTCATTTCTGATATGTCTCTAGATTTTTCTATATCTTGATTAGGTGTACAAATGTTAAGAGTAGGTGACTCTTGTTCCTTTGTAATGATATCAAGAGTATGAGACTCTTATTTTGAATGAAGATCATTCACATGTCCATCCAAAGAAAGAATCTTATGTGTAGATGGAGGAGTATGTGCTATATGAATATGATCATAATTTGCGACATATTGCATAGATTGGAGAGTTCCCATTAGGTCATTGTAGTATTGTAAAGATACAATTTCTTGATTTTGATTAATTTTGGAATTTCTTTCGACATGCTTTTGATCAAGTTCTTGAAATGGGTCAATTTCAAAGGATGGATTGCTTATAAAGGGTTCTTGGATGTATTTATTAGGCACTGGGAGTGGCTTAATATTCTATTGATCTTTGAGTGGATTTGGATCAAGTGTTGATTTGAGGATTCCTTCAATATTTGTAACCATGAGGTTGAAGGATGTCAATATGTCTTGGAAAAGACCGTTGCTATAATTTGGTGGAAGATGTTGATCATACTTTGGAATAAATTCTTGAGATATTTCCTCTAAATCATTAGGTGATTTAGAGACATTTTCAACATGATCATTGCTCGATAGATCATGGATTATGTCAATAGGATCAAATAATTCTAACATGTCTTGAAATAGATCATTGTGGGGTATTGTTGATGAATTTTGATCATGATCAAAAAGTGACTCTTGATGCATGTTTATTTGATCATTGGATGGGGTAGAATCTTATTCAAGGTGCTCATTGATGGATTGATCTTGATCATTGTTCTCAACAGTTGTGGTTGAGATATTGTCAATGTTTTCAACCATAGGATCAAATGATGTATCATTGTTGGGTATTGTTGTTGGATTTTGATCATGATTGAAAATTGACTCTTGATATATGTTGATTTGATCGTTCAATGAGGTAGACACAAATTAAAGGTGCCCATTGATGGATTGATCTTGATCATTGTTCTCAATAGTTATGTTGGGGAGATTGTCAATGTTATCACTAGTGCTTGAATCATGATCATTGTCTTGATAATTATTTTCCGTTGATCAATAAGGTCTTGGATGAGATTTTTGAGTTGAATACAATTTGATGTTTTATGAATATTTTCTCTATCATACTCACAATAAGATCCACCCCTATTCCAAGGGAAGTTTAGAACAAAGTTGAAAGCACTTAATTTTGGAAGAGTGATGAGTTTTGCATTAAGTAGCTTTCTTAGTACCATTTTGATTGTCATTCCAAAAGGAGTGTATTCATGTTTATGATCTTGTGAGATTTGTGCATGTTGAGGTGATTCTTGTTGTGATTGATCTTGGAGATGTGGTGATTGGGTTTGTTGTTGATGTTGTTGATCTTGATATCCAACCTCTTGACATTGGAGATATTGTTCTTGATGTGGTTGGGGACACAACCCAATGGTTTGATGACATGGTTCAACCAATGGAAGAGTGTATTGATTTTGGGGT
Organism: Sequoiadendron giganteum; assembly: GCA_007115665.2. Lineage (NCBI taxonomy): Eukaryota > Viridiplantae > Streptophyta > Pinopsida > Cupressales > Cupressaceae > Sequoiadendron > Sequoiadendron giganteum. The sequence continues at coordinate 825,691,442 of CM021102.1, forward strand.
GGAGATGTCTCTTGGCGCAATGAATCAACTATTTTGGTAACTGTAGCAATTTTATCTCACAAAATTTGATCTTAACACCCTTGATACAATTGATTTGGTTGTTGAGAAAGCATATTTGGATTATATACCTATGGTATTTGTATGATATCATGCACACATTGATTTTGGACAATGTTCTGATTTGGGATGATGTTTAGATTTGGCATTATAGGTTGGCATTGTACATTGTTATGGTTGGGAAACACATTGATTTGATTTGGGTAGCCCTGATTTTGCATGGTGTTACCTTGAATTGGATCAACACATGGAGTTGTTAACATATTTTTTGGACTTTGAACAAAATTTGTGTGATTTGCAAACGTATCTATCCCAAAGTTTACCAAGTGTGGATTTGAAATGTTCATGTTTGGTAAAATTATACTTGGTATAGTCACATTCAACATGTATGGATTTGGTGGGATAATGTTGTTTTGTTGAAGACTCATGCATTGATTGTTTGGTTGATAGATTTGTAGGTTTTGACTTTGATTTAAAACTATCATAGGGAAAGGTGTGTTGGAAAAACAAGGATAGATAAGTGAGAGAGGGGTGAATTAGTTGTCATAAAATATTCAAACTTATTAAAAATTTACTCAACTTATTCTCAGATCTAATGAATGAACATTTAAGCATAAACAATCACCACATCAGAAACACAAAGAACACCAAGATTTTTACGTGAAAACCTTGTTAGGGGAAAAACCACTGTGGATGTCAGTCCACAATATTATACCCTGTTAAAAATATAAAGATGAATAATGGGAATGCACATGCATTCATGTACACTGCCTAGAACTCACTGCTCAAATACAAGAGGGCTCATTTCCCAAGGAAGACACACTGTCTTACATAAATTTGGATTATATTTGCAGGGTATTGAACTGAGAAATTAGCTTCTTTAAAATCTTGATTACAGTTTCGGTTAAGCATAGAGACACTTCTTCACACTTCGCTCAATATTATTCACACTCAGCTTTGCAATCAAATGATTAGAACACTATTCACACATTTGCACTTTCTTTTTCACTTTCTCACACTTGAATTCTCTCAAAAAATCACTCTTATATATCTGCTAAATGGAATTACATCAACAACTCCGTCGACCAAAAACAAAATATGAAAGTATAAAACCTTTACATAATGTTGGCCCAAATTAACAAATGAAATTTCAATGCGAATCGAACACCATCGGCCACAACATAATGAAGACCTAAAATGATATCCTCGAACATGCCAAATATTCAAAAAATAATCCACGAGGATCCACAACGCGTTACAACTACCATGTCGACCAAGAACATGAAAAACCCGAACACATAAAGGAAAAATCTTTGATCGAGCACACCGATCAACACGGACGTGCAAGAAAGATATAGAATGATCTAGAAACATCCATGAGCATCATGAATCATTAGAGAAGCATCCACAACAACTAAACTTACTAGAATCACATCAACTTCAATTAGGAACACTAACTGTAGCCACATAAAAACTGTCAAAACACAAATATTCATAACATGATCAAATCTTCACGTGGATCTCTGAAACTTTCAGTGGATAAACTAGATACACTCAACAATAAACCCTTTAATCTACAACTTCTGATCACCAACATATCGAAATTTCCATCACACTGAACTTCATTGCTTCACAGACAACCTTCAACATATTTATTATAATTTTCTCGATATCCTCGACATATATAGCCTTAAAGAAATCAATGCTAATAGTGTTGACATCAATGACAACCACATATCAGTAAAATTACCACAACATCCAACAAGGTGTTCCAAAATTTAGATTGGGCATACTCACATTTGTTGTACCATTGAGGTTTGTAAGAGATAATGATCCCATGCATTGATTGTATAAATGTGAGTTTTGATAATCAATTGGGATTGTAAGGTCTTGATAATTTGGTTGACTTGGATTAATCATGATGTATGAATCGATTTTATATTCCATGTTTTTCTTGTGTTTTGAACTTGTTGCAAAAGTGAACCTCTAAGGTGTTTAGGACCAATTATGAGATGAAAGATGAAAGGGTGAGTGATATGGGTGTTTGAACTTTTGAGAACTTTGGATCAATGTTAGAATTTGGGATTTTTGGATTTTGATTTGGATTTGGTTTGATTTGATTTGGATAATGGACTTGTAGATCCCAAGATATTGGATGTTACCTTGGGATAAACTTGTCCAAAAATACGACAATTTAACTAAATGTGTGGGTAAGGATTCATCCATACACACTTAGCTAAACAATGGGGATTTTGATTTTGATTGAGAGATTTACCAAAAGTCTAATATGAATGATTTTTCCAAAAGTTCAAAAGTTGTTTGTGAGATGGGATTTGATTGATGTTTGAGATGGATGAAATGATTAGTTTGATCCTAGATGAACCTAAGAGGAATTTGTTTACAAGACCAAGGTAATGAAGAACATGCTTTTCCCTAAGAGTATTTAAAACCAAAAGACCAATGTTTGCGTGAAAAACCATATGACCAAAATATAAAAAGCACATGTGTGGGGTTCAATTGATTTCATCTTGATTAATGAATTGATTTTACCACATCCACACTTCTTGCTTAGCTTTTCAAACTAAATATCTATGTCTTAACTCCTTTTCATTCCACAAGGCCTATTATGTGAAAATCAAGGATTCAAGGGCATAGTTTCCTAGGTTGAATTTAGAGAGAGAAAATTAAGATGTGGGTTCAAATGTTTAGAAGCCTTCTAGGGATAATAACCCCTAGGGACAAGTAGTAACACATGGAATTTTCAAAGGTATTTATTCTTCCCAAAGGGTTTAAAATTATTACAATTTGTTGAATATTTGTTTTCCAATGTTTTAGATTCAAGAAAAGTGTTTTGATTCCATAGTAATGCACAACCCTAAGATAGAAAAGGAAATATTTGTTAGATTCCTACTTGGTTTTTTCTAGCTATGCTTACAAAGCGGATGATTAGAAGCTTAAATACACTGTATCCCCCTTTCTCAGAACACAATTCTCGGGTCAGTAAAGCTTCGAGTTATCATGAATCTCCCATGAAAAACTCTTCATCTCTACTTTGAACCACAAGTATGTGGGACAACTTTAGAGGTCTGACCTGCTAACACCAACAAATAGATAGGGATTTTGGATTCTACACAAATTGGTTCATAGTCAAGGCACCCGTTCAAAAGGCCACACAAGAGGCAAGATCAACCCATATAAAGAGTACCACTTGCTTGTCTGTAGGAGCTCCTGTAATGCTAAGATTTCTTCAACATTCAAATTTATTTATTGGCTGGGAGTAGCTTGGCGTTTAGCTCATTATCAGTTTGAGTCGTTCCCTTGGGGTGAGTAATTTTTCTCACCAAGGTAGGCTCTCTAAGGGTAAACAATAGCAAAGAAGTTCATTTGTAGTTGAACCACCTAACACATTTAGACGGGAGCACAAACACTGTATTTTCTTCACACTCGCATGTTTTGTTCAATTTTAAAACCCAAATATAAAATGTGGAGGAAATATTTTAGACAACCTAATGCCACTAAAATGTCTTTTGATTCTCAAGATCATCATGAAGCGCAATAGAAGTGCATACACATTTTTATGGTATTAGTTTGTAAAAAAGATTACAAAACAAGATAAGCACATGTTCATTTTAGACCTCAAAAACAATAGTGAGTTATTTTTAAAACACCAAACTTGAGTGTGAAGTTGATTCTTCAAATTTAGTCCCAAATCAAAATTATAGTAAGTGTATAAGGTTTAGTTTTAACCAACTTGACAAATCTTGAGTTGTAGGTTAATTTTATGCCCAAAATAATTCTAGTTGGTTCTAAAGCATGAAAGGAAAATATAGGATAGGTTATTTTCCCATGAGTGTTTAAAAACACTATTACAATGAGTATCAGATGATTTTTTTTCACTTCCATGCTCCATGAGCCTTTAAAACCTGCAATCCAAGATCCAAATGTTAGATGAAATCAAGAAACAAGAAGATATGAGGGTTAGATAAATGATTAAGCATAGAAACCCTAAAACTTAGACCAAATTTCATTGTGATTTGATATTAGGTGAAAATTTGAAAATTTTAACTCTATCAAAGTTAAGAAATATCTACACCATTGCATATCTTATGAAATTCTACCCCATTTCAAAAAAAAAGCTTCAAAAAAGACCTTCGTATGACCAAGATATGGTCATTTTAAGATTGACTATAAAAACACTAAAACAAAGAGTATATGCGCTAAAATAGAAGCTAGATGCGATAAAATAGAGGATGTGCTAAAACAAGGGTCAAATGTGCTAAAACAGAGGTCAGGTGCACTAAAACAGAGGCCAGATACGCTAAAACAGAGGCCAGATGCGCTAAACCAGGGATGAAATGTGCTAACAGAGTTCAGATGCGCTGAAACGGAGACCAAATGCATTGAAATAGAGGTCAAATGTGCTAAAAAAGAGGCCAAACGTGCTAAAATAGAGGTTGAATGCGTTGAAACAAGGGTCAAATGCGCTAAAATAGAGGTCGAATACGTCGAAACGAGGGTCAAATGTGCTATACCAAACTTCACAGACAAACCTGTTGACAAAATCTACAAGAAAGATATTACAAATGGGGCTAAGCCCCATGGTGGGCAGCAAAATGTGAGCACAAAGCCTACACAAGCTAACAATTGATCAACAAAACAATGCCAAATATGTTAGAAAAGAAAATCTAATGCTCCCTATGAAATTCTTGGAGAAACAAAATTGAAAACATGAAAATAAAGCAAGAACACAACATGAAATCAACTAAGCTAACCAAAACTCAATCCCATAGGGGGATTGGTGCTTCTTTGATGTGGAAAGAAGCCCTTTTCCCAATCCCTTGATAAGCTTTGATGAAGTAGTGATGAACAAAGTATATAATTGCCTATAATCTAGCTAATTACTTGTTAAAATGGATGCAAAAGATGAAATTCTATGAACTCAAATGGCTATAGTGATTATGCTCTTAGTTGATGGATCAAAAATGCTTAAGATGGTGGATCCAAATACAATAGAGAAGGCCTCTTTTCATAATGAAGAAGGTTGGAAAAATGAAGAATAAGATGAATGTGGGATTAAAGAAGGGGCCTATGGCATTGTGCCACTTGTCAACATGATAATTAAGGAGAGTGGATCACATTTTGAACAATGTGCATGTTAAATGCATGTAGGTGAAATTTGAATTTGAAGAGGTGACTTGTGTAAGAGGGGATGAAAAGGAATTAATACCAAGCTAGCTCAAGAAAAGTACATGTAAGAGATTTTAATGCCAAGTTGGAGAACAAAACTCCTTTAGGAGGGAGAATTCAAATAAGTGGAATATTCCAAGAATATGTCATATTTGAATGAAAATAGGAGGAATTAATAAATCAAATAAATTGATTTACATGTGCAACTTGCAAAAGCTAGAGGAATGGAGGGTTAGTGTTAGGAGTTAATTAGGATTAATTAACTTAGATGAAGTTAGTTGATTTGACATTTGATTTAGATATTTGAGTTTATTTAAATCAAATGAGAGGATATTTGAGATATTAGTAATTTAATAAAATAAAATAATTTATTCAGTTAAAAGAGATGACATTAGCATTCAATTAAATAAAGTTGATTTATTTAATTAAAAGAGGACATTAGGATTTTATTAAATAGAGTTGATCTATTTAATTAAAAGAGGAACATTAGGATTTAATTAAATAAAGTTGATTTATTTAATTAAAAGAGGCAAATGATGAAAAATCTGATAAGGTTCATTATCTTATTTTAAGAGGAATTTTGATGAATTTAATTGAATAAAGATTATTCAATTAAATGGTTAGTAAAGAAATGATTAAGGAAGAATCGGTGTTAGTGAATCAAGATTGAGTTTATGATATCAATCAAGATATTTTGAGTGTCTACAATATAAACTAGCAATGAGAAATAAATCAAAAAATCATGTCAACATAGGATATACATGGAGAAACCATTTTGGGAAAAAATACACACGAGACAAAGAACAAGTATCTATCAATGTTCAAATATGAGATACATCCACACACTAACACTTCACTCCAATAGCACTTTGGAAACACGTGTATCTACAAGCAATCTCATCTAAAACCACCATATCATATTCTCAATATATAGTCACAAAGAGGACAAAACCATAAATGGTGTTCTAAAATAATGGATGCCAAAATCATGATATCATGTAGAAAGTTAATGCCCATCTTGGAGATAATATTATAAGAATATAAATTACATCAATGAATTCACATTGAAATCAAATGGGTGCAATCAATTGGCCCCTAGAATGCAAAATGTAATCACAAATCATTTTAGGTGTCATGACCCCGATGACTCGAATCCCCAATTATATTGTTCAAAATTGGAGTGGTAAACTCATTCAGGTCTTGTCTTGTGATTCAAGATTCTCACTCAATATTAGCACCGAGAATTAGGAAATTAAATTTATTGATCCAAAAGTCAATCGTAATAACAAATAATATTAACATGTCTTAGGAAATTTCAATTATAAACTAATTTCAAAATAATAGATGTTTTATCTAACTAGTTCATTAGTGGGTCCCATTTACATGTTAAGTTCACTTAGGTCCTAGGAATCTTTCTAGAAACTTAGGTGCCATGTGATCTTATCTTATCTTATCATGACATTTAATGCATGTCTTAAATAATTTAATAATGTTGAGGTAGTTGTCTCATTGTACATGATTAAGACACATGTTAAGATCTTGTCTAATCCAATTTCATAACCTTGCCTTTATAAGCAAGGAATTTTATGTACATTTTGTATTGAACCTTGCAATCTTGCATCCATAATCAAGCAAGCTATTCTTTCCATTTTTTCTCTTGTGGAATATATTTTGGTCTAGCAGTTGTTCCTAGGGTGTTGGGAGTTCACTAGTAACTCCTACATGGTATCAGAGCTCCAAATGTTGCAAATTCCTTCCTAGATATAAGGGACATGTCTTGGCTTGAATAATTTTCTAGGTAGAATTTGGGGTTTCAAGGACCTCATGGTTGAATCTAGGGAATCAAATAAAGTCATTTTTACCTTTTGTTTTGTCAAATTTTGTTATGTTTTTTTAGATTTACAAGGGTTTAAAGTAGGGTTAAATTTTCCATAGCTAGAGGTAGTTGAATATTCAAAGCACTTTGGAACAAATATGAACTTGCCATCACTTAAAGGCCCCAAAACCTTAAGATTGACTATCAAATGATCAAAATCAAACACTTTTGTCTCAGGGGCATCAAAGTTCTTTTTTTGTCAGTCATCATTTTTGTATGAAATTCATATAGTACAAATTTGTACTGTAGGACTTTGTCATACTGAATGACATCATCAACAATAGTCAAAAATTTGTAGTACTGAGTGAATGTTCTTTGACATCAAATCAACATATTCAGGTAGAATATTTATGCGTACTTTTTTCTATCATCTAGTGTTACCTCCCTATTAGTTTGATACAAAATTATTCTTGATTTGCAAGTTTTAATATTAAAAAATATATTTTAAATTTGGTTTGCTGATGAATTGCTTTATTTTTCGCCATTTTTATTAGCGATTGGTCATGGATTTTACTAGTTAGCAATCCAACCTGTGCCCATCACCTCCTGAACCCTTCACCCTAACATTGTTGTTGCCGTTGGTGGTGGGTTTTTTAAACTTGTAGACAGATAGGTGGTCACATTAGTGATTGGGAGCCAACCTCCAAGGGTTTAAATTTGATCCTCTAGAGCCCTAATAGGGCATTAATTTTAAATTGTCATATCTTGCAATCTAGAAGGCCATTTTTAATAAACAAGATATTGTCAAAAAACTGGTTTTGCAAATTTTATAGTAGTGTAGGTTATTTTTCAAAAAAATTCTATTTGGTGATAGTAATTACAAATTGAAGTTAGAACTTGTTTTTTTCCTCCCAAGCTCATAAATTTTTCCCACGATATTGTTTTTCCATGATTCTTGTGGCATTGGAAAGGTATTGAGGATTTCTATCCAACCATCCATGTAATTTTTCCTATTTTTTTCTCAAGTATATTATTGTTATAGTTCTTTCCCGATGGGTATCCTAGAGGATTACTTGGACATTTTGGTTTTTGGTAGGGTGTTGTTTTGATAATTATATTTCATTTGAACCACACTTCATGTATTGATATTTGATTTTATCATTTGAGAAGTGTATCATTGTTGTAATCATGGGTTATGCAACTCATCCTTTTGTAATCATTGCAACTAAGGACAAGTATGAGTCTTGGAAAAAGGACATCCTAATACATTGAAATTGGCTTAATATTTTACCTCATCTTTATGGACTTGTACCCAAGCCAGAGACATGGAAGAAATTAGTTTGGGGTAATAAGAATGATCACTATCATAGGATTGATTGGTTCTAGTTTTAGTGCAAGTATATTTAGAGAGGACTACAATCAGATTTCAAGAGTCTCATGCCCACACACAGTTTGGACCGAGATTTGAGATAATTTTGGGGATAAACATAATCCTCCATCCCTAAATTGTCCTGCATTAGATTGCCTCATTCCACTTGATGATGTTTAAAATTTAACCTTTGATTATGACACTTTAGGGGAGCTTGAATTTATAATGTAGAACTTGACTGTCTTGATGATTCAGAGACTTTTCCTGCAACTCCTACTTCTCTAATTGATATCACACATCATCTTCTGTTGGTGATTCATTGCAATATAGGTATCTAATTTTCTTCTTGATTAGGATTCTTATTTATCAGACATTGCATCTTTATTTGTGGAGTCTCACATTTTAGATTTGGAGGACCAATTTGAGGGTTTATCTCTCCTATTTGATGAAATTCATGTCACATTTGTTGTCACTTCATCTTTGTGTTTGGAGTTAGTTCAATATTAGTTTCCATTTGTTCCCGGTTTTTCACCTTCTATTATGATTGGGTATGTACCTGATTGGATTGTGACATCATCATCATCTACCAAGAACTTGGCAACACATGAGTAGATTTCAGAGACACAATCTTCAAACATATGGATTTTTCTTCCTACCAATTCCTATCCGAACTAGGAAGCACTCCTACATTTGTACTTGGTCTATCTTCTTCCCAAGGGGATAAACAATGTTTGTAGGCATTGGATCATGTTTTCTTCAAGAATTCACCATTTTTGTAGGAGATCACACATTGTGGGGTGGTCATTGATTGTATACTTATGATGGATGTAGTTCTTGGGGGTATCATTGAGTCCTCCATACATCATCCTTGTTTGTATTTTTTCTCTCTTTTGGAGAGGATTTTTATCCCACTACGTTTTCCCCTTTTGTATGTTTGTGAGAGATTGCATTGTAAATGGGTACCTAACATGACCTAGTAGTCAAAACCCATAATAATCATTTTCATGTTTTGCATCTTTGCATAAGGTGAAAGTACAAAACAATTTCACACTTTTGGCCAACTAAATAGTTCCTATTGAATTATTTTTGACAAAAAGGTATCTGACCATTTCAAATATAAAACTTATATGACCAAATATCTTTCGATTGAAATGTCCAAATATAAATTTTGAAAAATTGGGCATAACCATTTTGGTTGGAACCTTGTTGAAGGAAGGTGATTCAGGTGAAACCATGTCAAGTTGAGGTGGCAATTCAAGAGAAACCCAGGTGAATTTAGGGTTTCCTTTTTTTAAATCATGTGCTCCCTTTCCAACCAATATAGTTAGTTGTAGGAAAATCCTTCTCTTTTTGTACTTGAATTTTCTAATTATGTGAATAATGATGTTTCATTCATACTTATTGAATGTGTAATTTTAATTAGAGGTTAAAGATGAGGTTTTGAAAGGATCCACATACCTTACAACAACAAAAAACTAAAATAGACTAAGAAAAACACTAAGGGTTAGCCAAAAAACTAAATAAGATAGAAGCAAGAACAATTAAAATGCAATTACTAGAAAACTAAACAACAAAAAAGTGACCAACACGAGACACAAGTGAGAGGATCTAACTCTACAATTCACCATATTTTTTAGGGATATTTTCTCCTCCCACTCCTCCTTCATTGATTGTAGATTGTCACTCATGGGATTAAATTCCAAGTGATCTTCACAATAGTTATTGATAATGGAGATGCTTACTTCAATAATAATAGTGGAAACCTTTATGAATTTCATCTTCACAAATTATCTTTCAATCCAAAGACCTGTTCCTTTGGTTAATTTATATCCTAACATAGGGCTTGGATAGTGGGATCTATGGGGAACCAAAGGATTGCATGTGTATAGCTACAACCTAATCATATTTAGTCCTAATTGGTCCCATCAATAATTAAAAAAAAGAAAGAGAAATACCCTTATGGAATTTTGAATCCTTTTGGAGAACACTAATCTTCTACAACTATTCCACTAAGGTCTTCTCTTGACTATGAGTGAAGAGACTATCAACAACTAGTTGGAGAGGAATACAGGTTCATTTTTCTTTACCCTATCCATAGGTTCATGTTCAACTCCATAGTTTCATGTTCAACTCCATAGTAGGGGAACTTTTCCTTCTCTAAAATATCAATGAGGATGGGAGATACACCACCATGGTAATCTCTTTTGTTCTTGGATTTTTATTTCATAAGCATGAACTTCTTCTTGATAATAATCTTCAATGATTTTTATTATTTCCATATGACCACCTATTCCTCTTCCCAATCGAGATAATTTAATACACAAAATTATTCACTATGCTGGGATTAAATAGGGGATACAATAATATTAATTCCCTTTGGGCCTAATGTATATTCATTTCCATCATAGAATATGAATAGGGAGAAACACCACCATGGTAATCTCTTTTGTTCTTGGATTTTTATTTCATAATCATGAACTTCTTCTTGATAATAACCTTCAACAATTTGTATTCTTTCCATGTGACCACCTATTCCTCTTCCAAATTGAGATAATTTAATACACAAAATTCTTCACTATGTTGGGATTAATTAGGGGATACAATAATAACTTTGGGCCTAATGTATATTCATTTCAATAAATATAATACCATTTTTTATCTTTTTATTTGTTGATAATATGTGCCTTTAGCAATGATTGATCCAGTGAGATACTCTTGTCCATCACTATCTATCATTGATTGTGACAATTTTCAGCTTGGTTGCGTACATGTTAGTAGAATGATTGTGACAATTTAAAAGTTCATGTTGGACAAATGTTAGGTCAAGAGGTTTAAGAAGTTAAAAAATAATGTAACTATTGAGATTTAGGTTATATGAATAAATCATCACAAGGTAGGAAGCCCATAACAAATTTTTTGAACAATTAATTTAAATTTGTATTTTGTATGGTGTTATCTGCAAGTTCATGTTGGCAAAGTGAACACTTCAACATGCTCCTGCTCCATCATGCTCTCTTTTTCCATGTCCACTCATAAAAATTACACAAAAACTTTATGTTACGGCTAGCATGTTGTTGCCTTAACAAATTAAAATATTTTGCAAACTTAAATTGTCATGTGAAGTTACAAACAATTTTGTTGAAACCAAATTAGTTAAAAAAACTATATGCGCATCATGTAAGTAACTGAACAATTCAAGTCTTAAAAGTTAAATAATTTTAATTATATAATTTTTCAAAAATTTAAATAACCACTTACTAGCACATCCATTAGACCATATCCAGTGTTGTAAAGCATTTATGCCATGTCGTCTCAAGTCTTCAAAAGACATTCCAAAACAATGGGCTACATAGCTCTATTATGACCCGTATAATCACTAATATAAAAGTGAATCTCCTTGATGATAATTTTTTCATCTTTTCTATTTTTGACATGATCCACATGTAACTCGACATGCCTATAGAAAACCTGTACAAAGATTGCAACTTGCTCTGAATGATAATATTGACTTTGAATCTCTATTTGAGGACTAAATGTATAGTTCTCAGAAAAAACTACAATAGAGAGAATACAACCCAATGGAAATTAATTCTTTGAGTCATAGAATTGCTTAGCTTGCCATCTTGCACCATGACAATGTTGGAGATATGATATTAGGAAATTTATTCATAAACTCATTTTAAGACAATCACTCTCTTTCAAAACAATTTTTTTGGCCTCAACTCCTAGCTTCATTGAGTATTTCTCATATTCAAATCTCTTCCAAATAACTTGCATTGAATGATCAATATTCTCAAATTGGACAATATTCTTCAAATTTCCACAATTTTATTACATATATTTTTTATACACTATACATTGAATTCATCTGAATCTTTTGATTTTTCACAATAAGAGACTTCAAATATTGTGTTGTACTTCCAGGTATGACTACTTTTGGATTAATTACTGCCATAGATTTTTTATATGATTGTAGGTGTAAACGAAATTCAACATGATTTTGACAAGTTTCACGTACTTTATTTATACGTACAAAACATGGTTGTAATTGTTAGAGTAATCATGTATTAGCTATTAATTAATTAATCTAATTTATTATTAGTCTAATTCATTTCATGCACTTAAACTAAATCTAAGAGTTTTTTTGTTAACTAGAGTGAGATTTTATTAAATCACTCTATCTCAACACATACGATGTTGACACTTGTCATGATCTAATCCTTTTATCATTTAGGGTTGCAACTATAAAGTGCTCACCCTCATTGTATTATCTCAAGATCTCCTTGAAAAATCACGAGGTTCATTTTGTAAGTATTTTATTGTTGAGGATATAGAAAATCATTATTTGCAACTCCATTTGCATGGAAGGTGTTTTTGTTAATTGTTTGATTTTGTCTCATATTTATCCATAATTCTAGAATGGTATCAAAGTGTGGATTAAACAAACCCCTTCTCGAATTTTGAGTTTTTTTCTCAACTAGGGTTATAGAAACAAATCTCAAATCTTTAATGCCTTTTTTTTCTTTTCATCCGCCACAAGGTCATATGGAAGACCAACACACAACCATTATGGTGTTAATGTTATTAGCAACTTCGGGTTGCTTCTTCCAGCTTACACAACTTGAGAATAAATCAAGTTAAATAATAGCCTATCGGCTATTTAATTTGATAATGAGATTATTAATATCTACTTGTACTGGGCCAACCTATTTTGTTATTTTGGAAAATACTTATTTATCTTGTTGGCTGACCTAGTTGAGGAGTCACCTAATTTTGTATATTAAAGGTCGAAGTTGTCATTTGGATACAAGGCAAGTTCATTCATTATCATTTGCATCCTTAGAAGAAGTTCATACTTGAGCAGCGAATCATCTTCAGCAACAACCACAAATCCTTATTGTGTAGCAGTAGATCATACTGCAACAACAGACCGAATTCAAGGAGAAACACATTTGTTTGTATCATTGAATCTAGGAGAGGTGCTATTATTTATTGTATCAAATTCAGCCATTGTTGGGCCTATTTTGTAAACAGATTTTCGCTCGTGTTCTTCATTATATAAGAGATATAATTGCTGGGTTTTTCTCCCTCAGGAGGAGGGTTTTCCTAGGGTATCTTGCTATGTTTATTGTCTTATGTGTTGCATTTTCTGAGTGCTTACTCTTGTATTATATTATTTTTAAAACAACAACATGGTATTAGAGCGGGTTCAAGAGTCAAGATCAAATTTGCTTAAGTCCAAATTAGAGATATTGAAATTAAGCAAGGAAGTCGAAGGTATTTAGTCAGGATGATATGATATTGACCGACTTCAAGGTGTTGTCGCCACTACAAGGATGAAGGCCAAGATTGTAAATCATCTACCCGTCAGAAACCTAGAGTGATTCTCTTGATCAGAGATCTGAGAGTATATTACTCTTGAATTTCTTAAGGAGTGTGGAAATTATAATCCACTATAATTCAGTCAGAAGGCTCTTATTTAGACGCATATGCTCATCTATAGAATCTGAATCCCTTAGAAGCCAATTTGATCAGACTCAGCCTTTGACAGAAATTGCTAGCGTCCACAGGAAGATCTTTCGCATGCCTTCTTGAACTCAATATCTTCATTCCATGAAGGTGTCTCTGTCCAGTTATAGTCTCGAGCATGGGTGCATGACTAAAGGCATTGGGACCTGAGGTGAAATCAAGTTCATACGCCGTTCAGGATCTCTTGCTGACGCCATCTCAAGCACTGGGAATCAACTTTAGGAAGACAATGATAGAGAACATTGGACCTCATCTGGTTGCACCATTCTAGAGATTCATCACACCATCAACAAGAACACACAATTTATAAGTGTCGAGTTTTCTCAGAAGAGAATAGCGAGTTGGGACTATGAGGATTGTTGTTGGTATGAGCTCTCTTCCACATCTAGTGTTTGTAGCCACCTTCTATATCCTCATAGGAATTATCGTGTGGTGTTGTGTGGAAAGCTTGGCGTTGGGAGAATTTGGCGGTGATCTGGGAGGTCGATTTTAAATTGGTGGAGCCTCTAGCTCATGCATTACTCAGGCCACTCTCATGTCTAGCATAGATACTCAAGTTGCACCTTTCTAGAGTGACAATTAGCGTCGATACTCACTGCAATCATCACAACCTCATTATACTCTTGTGTGTGATCGACGATAACCTAGTTGCCTGTGGTGCATTCGGGATAACTCTTGAATAATGGCATCTACATATTTTATCATGAACTGGACTGTGTTGGTACCCCCCTGTTTTGAGACATTCATTATTTTCTTGAAAAAATTGTTATTGGTTTTTTTCGTGGGAGTTATTGCGAGTACACTCAGGCTCATCTTTAGTAGTCCTTGTGAGCAACCAATTTACATGGTAAAGAAGCCACATGGGAAAAGTCAATAAGTTCAATCTGACTAGTCAACAAATGTCTGCTTAGGAAGTATCTGTCGGTCCAAAAATAGTTGGTGATTTGTTGATAGGAAGTAGCTTAAAGTCTAAGAAAGTTGAAGACTTATTTGCCAAACCCTCGTGGAACTCAATTCTCCCCTGTGCTACCTAGAAATTAAATGAGCACTGTCACAAGAGTCTTCGATTTTCAGCTCATGCAAAGGGAAGACTCGCTGCGATCAACGCCACTGAAAGGGTGGAGAGAGCAGATATTGTGATCATTGTTTGAGGATATCCATCATCTTATGTGTAGGATTTTGAATTCAATGAGATAAGTATTTCATGGTTGAATGATGTTCATGAATCGTTATGTAGTTATTAATTCATGCTATAACATTGAGATAGTCAATCATGTATGTTCCTAACAATGGTACTTCTAATTGAGATAGTTGAGTTCCATGAACTATTAGTAATCTCTTCTTAATGCTTTTAGGATAAATCAAGGAGCATAAAAGATTGCTTTCAAGAAGAGCTTGTCGCATCCTAGAGGTTGAAGAATGGGACCCTACTTGTAGGTATGAGACTAAGTGATTAGCTGAAGACATCTTTTAGAACAAGAAGAATTAACTTTAAGAGAGAGCTCTATGACTCACTGAGAATAAGTAAGGGTTGCACTATTGCAAGGCTAGTTGGGTTCTGAATTGCTCAAATCAGGTCAACCTGGATTGGTAGCCCCGCAAACCTATTCAAAATAGATTTATCTAGGATGCGGTCGAAGAGGACAACCCCAAATCTCTACAGAGGTGTGCGTTGGAAACCATTTCTCTAAGGCAAGCGTTGTAGGCAATGAGGTCAGACGATTGATGCAAGTGATTGAAGATTCAGAGGGAGCCTTCTAAACCTAAAGAATATGGTTGTGTTTCTTTGGATGATGTTTTAGTTGAGGTTTGCAATGATATCCTGATATAGTAGGAAGTAGTCTTCTGTGGCACTGAGTACAACAAAAGCCAAGTACAGGATTGGTTGGAAAATCATTGAAGCCAACTGTCATCCATTGTGTTAATCAAGATTTGAGAAGCTTTCTGTATTTCCAAGTGTTTCATGAAAAAACTAAGCACACCACTATATCAGAGATATGATATTGAGGAAAGATATTCAGCTGAGGTATATCAACACTGATGAGCAGATGGTAGTCATTCTCATCAAACATCTCTTTAGGATAATGTTTATGTACCTTCGAGACAAGCTTGATATGGTGGAGAATGAAGTCCTAGCTGAGAGGGAGTCTCAGTATCAATGATCTTCATAATTGTTAATGCATTTCTCTAGTGAGAGAGATTTGAGGTGCAAGCCCTTGATAATGCATTTCTCTATTGAGAGAGATTTCAAGTGAAAGCCCTTGATAATGCATTTCTCTTTGAGATTTGAGGTGAAAGCCCTTGTTTCCACCCTCTGGGAGAGCCATGGTGGATGTCATGTGTGTGACTCCATGACAGCATCATGTGAGGGAGTCCATGATGATTTTCTTGTACCTGTGCTTCACCCTTTGGGAGAGCCATGGTGAAAGTCACGATGAGGTGACAACATCATTTGGAGTGATGAGAACTTGTACATACCATCTATAGACGTAGCCATGATGGTTGATATCATGATGAGTTGATATCCAATATCACGATGAGGTGATATCCGATATCATGATGAGGTGATATCTTATTTTCTTTCACGATGAGGTGATAAGCTCCTTATCACGATGAGGTGATATGCCTTGTGTAGCTGGAAGTATCATCCCTAGCTGAGAGGGAGTGTTGATGTTATTAGCAGCTTCGGGTTGCTTCTTCCAGCTTACACAACTTGAGAATAAATCAAATTAAATAATAGCCTATCAACTATTTAATTTGATATTGAGATTATTAATATCTACTTGTACTGGGCCGACCTATATTGTTATTTTGGAAAATACTTATTTATCTTGTTGGCCGACCTAGTTGAGGAGTCACCTAATTTTGTATATTAAAGGTCGAAGTTGTCATTTGGATACAAGGCAAGTTCATTCATTATCATTTGCATCCTTAGAAGAAGTTCATACTTGAGCAGCGAATCATCTTCAGCAACAACCACAAATCCTTATTGTGTAGCAATAGATCATACTGCAACAACAGACCGAATTCAAGGAGAAACACATTTGTTTGTATCATTGAATCTAGGAGAGGTGCTATTATTTATTGTATCAAATTCAGCCATTGTTGGGCCTATTTTGTAAATAGATTTTTGCTCGTGTTCTTCATTATATAAGAGATATAATTGTTGGGTTTTTCTCCCTCAGGAGGAGGGTTTTCCTAGGGTATCTTGCTATGTTTATTGTCTTATGTGTTGCATTTTCTGAGTGCTTACTCTTGTATGATATTATTTTTAAAACAACAACATATGGGGCTATTTTTTTTGTATTTTTGTAATTTGAGCAAGATTAAAAAAGTCAAGATAATTTTTTGCTCGGTTATTGAAATTGGGAAACAGGATATTGTCAGAAAACTGGTTTTGAGCATTATCTAATGGTGCTAGTTTTTTTCTCAGATTTTTCTACTGGTAAATTTTATTGCTTGTCAAAGTTTGATGTGTTGTTTCACTATTGAGCTCACAAATTTTGACCCATTTATCTATTTTTTATGATTATAGCAACTTTGGGATGGTCTTTCAGAGATCTTCACAAAATCTATGTATTTTTTCTAGATTTTTTTAGGTACATTTTATTCAATTTTTTATGTTTTCATATTTTGGTGAATTACTTGGATGTTTTATCTCCCGAAAACTTTTTTCTTGCATGGGATGACTTGTTTTAGGTTTTTCTTCATGTATTTCTAGATTTTTTCGTATTGGAGCATTGTAGATATCTTTTGTAGACACACTAAAGATGGAGTGCCACTATTGTACATGATTTTTGGAGATTTTTGTGCATCCTATTGTGCCTTTGTACTCATAGTATGTCATAAAGTTCCATAGGTGGGTTGTGAGTGCTTTTGCTTTGTCATCACACCGTTGTCAAGTGAGTGCTCCTTCTACAACATTGAATCCTGGTGATTCTTGCCTCGTGCATGTGTGCCTTGTTTGCACAATTTTTTTAGTTGCAAATAATATTTGTGCATGTTCATATGTTATTTTTTCTCCTACATGCACTTCTTGGTCACACACAATTTCAGTGGACCTGTCTTGGCTCTCCCTTTCTGCATTATAAGGGGGTTTCTACTATTGGTGCTAATGCTTCATTGGTTTCATTTTTTGGAGTGATCTAGATGTATCTAGTTCTTGTTTCTCTGTACTAGGCAGATGCAACGACTGGTTACCCATGCATTTTGGTGAGATGGAGAATTTATCATATGGACATTATTAGATCCCTATTTTTGGAGGTGACTTTCTATTTTAACTTGATTAGTATTCTTCAGACTATTGGTACCTATGCCATCTGTATCTTTGAGTTCCAGATGTGTGCATTTATTTTCCATTTGATTTGAGTAGTGTCGTTGGGGGAACTCATGCAAATTAATGTCCTCTTGATCATGATGATCATATTTTTTAGAGGAGGTTATTCATTTCAGTACTATAATAGTCACCATTTGATAGTTCTCTATAGATACTTCATGTTTAGCTGATGCTCTTCATGTTCCTATTCTTTTTGGAACATTGTTTTGGAGGCTTCTTAGTCCTTCATTTTCCTTTCTCTCTTTTGGAGCGGAGTTTTACCCATGAGGTTTTCTCCTTTTTTATAGTTGTGAGAGATAAGATTTGTTTGTACATGGGTACCTCATCAGGCCTTGTTTGTTGAGAGTCATTCATCCATTCTTTATTTTTAATGCATTGGATTTTATGGTTTTTAATTACTTCATAAGTTTATTTTAAGGCGAGTGTTAGAGTAATCATGAATTAGCTAATAATTAATTTATTATTATTCTAATTCGTTTCAAGAACTTAAGCTAAACTTAAGAGTGTTTATTTTTGTTAAAACTAGAGTGAGATTTTATTAGATCATTTTATCTCATCAAATAGGGTGTTGAAACTTGTAGTGATCTAATACATTTATCATTTAGGGTTTCTCCTATAAAGCACTCACCCTCATTGTATTATCTCAAGATCTCCCTGAACACTCTTGAGGTTCATTCCATAAGTATTTTCTTGTTTATGTAAAAAATCATTATTTGCAACTCTCTTTGCATGGAAGGTATTTTTGTTCATCATTTAATCTTGTGTCTTGTGTTTATTCATAATTCTAACAATAATTTCTCAAACATCCTTTGACAAACCTTCACTTGTGAAAATTCTTGCTTAAATGCTTCAAAAAGTTTGCTTTGCATTTTATCTATAAAATGTTTTGGATGAGAAATTTTTGTATCATCTTCACCTATTATTTGTGTAGTGCCCCTTTTATTGGAAGAAACAAAAAGAGTGATTGATCCAATATTCAATTACATGTTTTCTTTACATCTTTTGAAATTCTATTTTTCGGGGAACCCTACAAATATTTACCCAATTATTTTTAGTATCTTCATCTAATCTATTTATTTTTGTAATGTATCTTTGAAAAGATCTCCTAAATACATTTAGTAATTTGGAAATTTCTTGAAATTGTCTTCTATGTGATAATTTATTACTAGAAATTAAAATCATCAATGCTCTATGTGCAACACTTAAATTAGTAGCTTGACTCTTGCTCTCAACACAATTCAATGCTTCTTGCAAGTTTTTAAAAATTATTTGTTTTAATAAATCTAACGAATTTTCTTATTGCCAACCCCTAACAACTCCAAATAGGGGTTATTTATTTTCATCTAAATAAATCTGCACATAACTATGCTATTCCAATTAGATATTTTTCTTCAAAAAATTCATCCCATTTTCTTTGAGTGTAATTTTATTGTGATTTTAGATAGCATATCTTTCGGTGAAATATCTTTAAAAATAAAATCCTCATTCATCTCCATCAGATTGTCCATACCATACAAAAAATTTCTATTACTATTATCAATTTTTTTTGTACCTCTACATTAACTTTTTCATCAATAATTTCAATGGGTTGTTGTTGAGTAGATGTTGCTTCATCCATTTTTTTGGTCTCTTTTTCGATCATATAATCTTGATCTAGTCCTTTTATTCCCCATCACATATTTCTTAGGTTATAATTTAGCTGCATATAATGTACACATACATATACTTCCCAATCTAAGAAAGAGAATATGTGGTTTTTAAAGATAATTTGGGCAATATATATGAAAAATACTCAAAAAATTTAACCTAAATTATATTTTTGATATAGAGATATCTATTAAAAAAATGTGCTTTGGAAAACAACTAAGGAGAGAAAAGGAGAGGAATAGAGAGAGAGAGTACCACTACATGCATGATAGAAGGAGAGAGGAAGAGATGAGAGAAGGGTATATAAGGAGAGAAAGAGAGAGGGTAGCACTATGGTCATTCCCCAAGGTAGAACCTAAGAGGGAGAGGGTAGATAAAAGGAGAGAGAGAGAGAGTTTAGCTCACTATAGTAGGAGAAAGGCTCGTATATAAGGGAGAGAGTAGCACTATGGTGATGCCCCCAAGGTAGAACCCGAGAGAGGAAGATCTAAGAGAGAGATAGGTCTATTGAAGGAGAGAGATCCATGATAGGTATCTAAGGAGAGAAAGAGAGGTTAGATCACCATGGTAGGAGAGAGGGAGAGATGAAACCGAATCATAGTTGTTAATTTATTAATGTAATATAAGGATAATAAAATGAAAGAGAAGTATCCAAGGAGGGATAGAGAGAGAGTAGGTATTTACGGAGAGATATCTAGAGAGGGTAGCACTACATGTATGATGGGAGAGAGGGAGAGATGAGGGGTATATAAGGAAAGAGAGAGAGAGGGTAGAATTATGGTCATTCCCCCAAGGTAGAACCTAAGAGAGAGAGAGATGTATCTAAGGAGAGAGAGGGTAGGTATCTAAGGAGAGAGAGAGGTTAGCTCACTATGGTAGAAGGAGAGAGAGGTTATCTCACTATGTTAGAAGAAGAGAGGCTCATATACAAGGAGACAAGGTAGGTATATGAGGAGAGAGAGAGAGAGGTTAGCTCACTATGGTAAAAGGAGAGAGAGGTTATCTCACTATGTAGAAGGAGAGAGTCTTGTATATAAGGAAAGAGCGTTCTATAGCTTAAATGGAAGACTCCTTATTATGAATTTATGGTAAATTGAACATGGTATAAATATTGAACTAGATTCCTTTAAAGAGAACCCAACTCATAGAACTCTAATTTCTTACAGTAAGATAAGATTAATAAAATGAAAAAGAGAGAGTTTATGTTGGACTAATTGCTAGCATCCCCTTTAGATTTGCGACATGGAATAACCACCTCCCATGGATCCGTTTATCTTTGGCGTTTGTATCGAGCGTTAACAGGTCAATCTTTTGGTTCAACGACAAACATGTTCCGACAAATGGTATCAAAGCCATGGTTATGGGTTTGAATCCTCTTGGGTTACAATGAGAGGGAATTGTTGGACTAATCGCCAACATCTCCCTTTGAATGAGCGAGACATGGAATAACTGCCTCTTGTGGATTTGTTATCTCTGGCATTTGTATTGGGTGTTAACAAGTCAATCTTTTGGCACAATGAAAAACGTGTTCGAACAACTTAGTTATCTAAGGAGAGAGAGATCTAGAGGATAGAACTACATGTATGATAGGAGAGAGGGAGAGATGAGAGAGAAGGGTATATAATGAGAGAGAGAGGGTATTACTATAGTCATGCCACCAAGGTAGAACCTAAGAGAGGGAGAGAAGAGAGAGGTATCTTTAAGGAGAGAGAGATCTGAGGTAGGTATCTAAGGAGAGAGAGAGGGTAACACTATGGTCATGCCCCCAAGGTATAACTTGAGAGGGAGAGAAGAGAGAGATGGGTACATATAAGGAGAGAGAGAGAGAGGGTAACATTATGGTCATGCCCCCAAGGTAGAACTTGAGAGAGGGAGAGACAAGAGAGAGGTAGAATTATGAATTTATGGTAAATTGAACATGGCTTATATTGTTAGATTCCTTTAAAGAGAAACCAACTCATCTAGAACTCTAATTTCTTAATGTAAGATAATCTAATTATTAATAAAATGAAAAAAATCTTGCTAAGTTTTATAACACAAGATAGTAGTTTTCACTTCAACCTTACCAAATGTTTACTTTACTTAATTAAAACACATTGCATGTTCAAATCTCCATCTTGGATACTAATTTGCACTCATGTTGGACTAAATTGAAATTTTCCATGTTGGTGTCCTATGTTGCATGTTGTGATCTTAAGATTTTCTAAAATGATTCAAGTTATTCTTTAGAAATTACTTTGTCTACACACTAAGAGATAAAAACATACAAAAAAATATGATCTAGAAATTGGAATTTATGAAGGTATGTGTAAATTTTAAAAACTAAACCTAAGCTAGTCCTATTTAAATGAAACCTACTTTAGCCTAAATTTTCTTCTATGAGTTGTCAATATAGTGAGGAATTTAATAGATTTTAGTACATGTGTACTTAGCCTTTGTATATCTAGGTTTAAATGTGAGATTTAGAGAGAGAGAGAGGGGACAAAGGGAGGGAGGGAGAGAGCTATAGAGAGAGAGGGGGGAAGAGAGAGAGGACAGAGAAAGAGGAGATGGGATGGGAGGGAGAGAGAGGAGATAGGGTGGGAGGGAGAGAGAGGTAGGTAGGAGTTAAGTATACATTCAAAAATCTCTAAAATGGGTAAATAATTGAGCACAATGCCATGTAAACCTTTTGAATTAATCAATGACAAGTTGAAAATCATCGTACCTAAAAATGTATAGCTTCTCTTGTTGAAATAATTCCTTTTGTGTATTTTCTCTTTTCTCCAAATGCTTGAATTGAAAAAAATTAAAAAAATATTTGTATGAAAGTTTTTTATCGAAATTCTTTCGGTCGATAGAATTCCAATCGACATTCAACATATTTTTGGTCGAAAAGGCTTCAACCGAAACATTTTTGACCAAAAAGGTTTCGATCAAAACTATCTATGTGTCATCCTTATTGTCAGCCAACTTAACGTTTTTCAGAAATTCCTAAAACTTTCCACTTCAACTAAATATTTTCTCAGTCAAAATGATTTAAAATATAAAAATACGAATACCCTTTTGTAGAGCTCGGGATTGAGAATCTATATATATATATATATTTTGATATTTTGATTAATTTTAATATATATATTTTTAATATTGTAAGTAGGTTGTTATAAAAAATGAAGTTGATTAGAAATTAGAAAAAACAAACATATAATTAAAATATTTTGAAAAATATATGATGCACTAGAGGAGAGAATACTCTCCAAAAGGGTATATTTTTTAAAAATAAAAAAAAAATAGATAAAATTTGACATCAAATGAAAACCGTCAAATTCGGTTGACTTTGACTTTGAAATGCTATTACAAGGAAAATTTACATCAACTTTTTTTCCATACAGTAGATATTGAATTATCTATTTGGGAAAAAATTCAAGGAAAAATAAATTGTTTTTTGTGACGTCAATTTTTCTTGATATTTTCAACATTTCAAAATTTTCTCTTAAATTTTTAAAAAATCAAAACAATTTTAAAAAAATGAAAAATTACAAGCAAAAAATTCATCAAGAATTCTACATTTCATTAGTTTACATAATTTTGAAATTCAAAACATAAAGACCACTTTTATGCCATCGAAGTTGAAATTTTTTGTTTGTGTTGGTTGATTCCTTTATAAAATTGTGACACATGTATGTATTTTTACCCCATATTCAACCATCAATACACCAAGCAATGTAACTCATATCAACCTTCAACTTCTAGTAGTACCCCCATTCCATCTTCCACTCCACCGAGTATAATATAAGGGCCATTTCAACACAAAACAAGATGAGAATCTTAAAGGAAATATGACGTAGACCAAAGTGCTCATGATGATGATTTGGTTTTTGATTTTGCATTATTTATTAAAATTTATCCAATATATTTTGAGGAAGCAATTGAGAATGAAAATTTCTTGAAAGGCATGGATGAAAAATTTGATGAGATAGAGAAAAATCATCCCAATTATTTTTTAAATTTATTAGTAGGAAAAGATGTAATTGGTGTGAAATGGGTCTAGAAGACCAAATTCAATGTAGATGGAAATGTTGAAAAGCATTAAGCAAGGTTGGTTGCAAAGATATTTTCACAAAAACCTAGAATCAATTACAATGAGGCTTTTTCTCCAATGCCTAGACTGAATTCAAGCAAAGTTGTAAATTAATAATGGAAGCTTAGTATAAATGAACGTTCAATAAAAAAGGATATCAAATCTATATTTTTAAATGTTGTAGTAGAAGAATAAGTTTATGTGCAAAAGCTATTGGAATATGAAATCATGGGTCAAGAACACAAAGTGTATATATTGAGGAAAGCCTTGTATGAACTCAAATAAGCTCCGAGATCTTGGAATGGTAGGATTTATTCTTATTTTATGAAGAATGGTTTTATAAAGAGTAGTAGAAAATGGACATTATACATCAAAATTAATGATCAAGGTCAGATTCTAATTGTGTTCTTATATGTCAATGGTCTATCAAATGGATTGGTAAGCAAAGTCAATGGCCCTACCTAGCTATAGAAAGCTATAATTCCCTATAATACCCCCAACCAAGAAGAGTGACAAGGATTTTCCATTGTGGTAGGAATATTGATCTCACTCGCAAGACAAATATAATCTCAAATTTTCTTAAGTAGATCAATGCAAGTAGTGAACTAATCCTAGTTAGCAATCACACCTTAGTGTGCAATGGGTACACCAAAGTGTTGTGGATGGTAAAGGAGGGATATTTGTGGTATTTTAGTTACATAGATAATGTAGAAGTGTAGTACGATGAATTGTAAGGCTATGAATTAGAAGAAAGTATCAATGTTGTGAACAACATCTATAAACATTGCATACAAGATTTTGTTAATTTAAAAATAAATGCTTTTGTTGATTTTGTAAATTTATGCATCAATTGGATTTTTGTGATTCTCGAAAGGACCAAATTTGAGTCACATCAATGAGTGATATTATCTCAAGAAAGGTGGGACACACCATGTAAGCTTCAACATAGGATGTGGATGTTGATGTGGATGTGGGCAAGATCAAAACACATTGAAAGTTTTGAAGGTTAACATTTAATGAAACAAATGTCCCGCTAGATAGGGAGAGTGGTAGTTTTAGTAGGTGGCAACTTTCTTGGGCTCCAATATCATGTTCGACAAGGCGATCAACAAGAATTTTTTGAAAAGCTATTGGTGTTGGATTGTTAGGGGAAAAGGTGGTTGAAATGCATGAAAGTATCACTTGGTATGATTCAGATTTGCTTTTAGGTTTTGCTGCATATTTTGCAATATATTTGAGGACCACATCAATTGAGAGAACTGGTTGGAAATATACATTGGCTCTCCATATAGAGAGGATTGTTAGGTTGTGAATATTTAAGCGATCATTATTGTTAGCAGGTGCGTGTTTTTCTTGGCCAATTTCAGTAGTTGTAAAACTTGATTTATCTTACATGTTCCAAGGGGATTTATATCGACATTCAAGAGAGGACCCTTTTCTTCACAGACATGTTTGAAAGGTACACTTTGTGTGGCATTGAACACAATTAACCAGTTCATTATAGTTAATGGAAGGATTGGACAACATAATCATACTTGTGTCCATTAAACAAGGGTTATCAAAAGTAGATCGAGGAAAACTTTGGTTTCTTAATGGAAGAGGGCACGTGTTCCATACAAAGACATATTTGTCGATGTAGTCAATTTCATTTTGTACTGATTGAATGTTATTCCACTACAACTTGGCAATTTCAGGGGCCTCCTTTAGCCAGACAAAACCACAGATATGTGTTGATCCTTTGTGTTGCCATTCATACCTGGGGAGAGGAAATTTAGGAAGAAACTAAAATAGGAACAATATATAAAATTATGGAATGAGGGAATTTGTACCTTTACCAATAATCTATTGGACATAAAAGATTTTCCAAGACCTCTTCATGAAAAGCATTAAATCTGTGTTGCATGTAAAGTGTGGTAAGGTGTGGATTTGGACTATATTTTATAGCATCCACCTAGAAGTTGCTTGAGGATAACTAGGTGTGGTAGACATCATGACACTATGCAAGTATGGTCATTTAGTATATTTTGCACTAAGGGTAAAAACATGTTGCAAACCAATTTGAATGACCATGTTTGAAATCTCACCCCTACGTTGGTTCTGAAATGGTTTTATGCCACGTATTGATCATCCAAAATGAATTAATTGGTCAACTAGTTTTTCATCGGGGAGGTCCTTTAGTCTTTGGAAAAGGTCAAATATTGTTGATGGTAGATGACTATCTAGATGTTTGTGGACAAAAATCGATGTTGTTGCTTGGCTTCGATGACACATGGTTATATTTAGGATGAAGTACCTAAACCTTGGGTGCTTGCCAAACCTATTGATTATTTCCCACAAAAGGATATAAAAGTCACGACAAATCCTAACCTGGGAATTAGACATTCCAGCAGGTCACTAACATCTTCGCATGGTCGATCATTTACTTTGTCAAACCAGGGAACGTATACTTGAAATGGAGCAGCACTGTATGTGCACTAAGAACCAATTTTAGCCACAACCTACTAGAAATAAATGCGTGAAAGGAATTCTACTTCTGATGCAGGAATGTAAGGAAAAGTCTTATCAACTTAAGCATAACTTAGTTAAAGCAGAAATCATGACAACTATTACTGAGAAACAAACCATGAATTGGTCTTATGCTGCAGGAACAGACACAGGGATGGATTCCTTATGCTGCAAGAACAATATAAGACTGAGTTTGCGTTGAAACTTCTTGGAATGAAATTCTAACTGATAAACAACAGGAAATAAACAACTAACTATAGATACTTACTAAGTGGGCCCCCTTAGGAAGCATCAACCAAACTATGCAAGAATCGAACTCAAAACTTCATCAGCTTTTATTCACAAACTTGGAATCATATACATGGTTGTTCTGCTTGTAAGAAAACTAGCACAAAACTCTATTTATCATTATAATACTAACTCGAACATACTCTGTTCTATTCTCTTATTTCTAATCTAGTCTTTTTTCTCTTCTCTACTTGCTCACTCATGCAGGAGGAACATTTATTTATAGAAAAGCAACTAACTAACTAATTTAACAGAGAAAGATGTAGATATGAATGCTTCTTGAGGCCGAGGAACAGACCTCTCATAAATGAAAGTATATCTATTCAACTGATTCAGAGAGAATCTAGCATTCCACTCTTCCTAGATTGATGACCATTTAGATCTCCTCCCAATGACCCAGACAAAGAGTCCTTGCTGAAACAACTTCCTCGATGTCATGCTGGAAATGGACTTTACTGCAGGACCGAGATCCACTGCACATTGAGTCGTTCATACTAACTTCAACAACCTGCGAAACACATGGCGACAGAGATGAAAGAAAGCATGCATATAATAGCATGATACTCATCATTAATCACACATTAAATTCATCTCATTTATCCAAAAACCACATGCATCGTATCAATCAATTGGGAGGTCAAATAGGGCGATGAAGATAAACATACAAAGATATTAGGTTGCAGGAATATAGGAATGCTTGCCACAGGATACTACCCATTTTTAAATAAAAAGTTTATAATCACAGAGTTTAAAAAAACCATTAAAAAGAGTAAGGGTATTTAAAAATACATTATGATATTCAAATAGCGAGCATATTTTGGGCTCATCATTTGCCACCTACTTATCCTAGTGCTGGTCCCTCCAGCATTAACCTTCCTAGTTGTTTCCTGAAATCGGTAAAAGTAGCATGGCCTTGCATTGAAGTCCCAAACCTATAGTAGAAGCCTCTGACATTCTCCCATCTCTCAATACCTGCGAGCTTCATTAGTTTCATTAATATTTGTGGCCAGATAAGGATATAGTGGCCGCATCAAAATAGGGGGGTGAAATGTTAATGGCAACCATAATTCAAACCTTTCCAGGAGACCCAGCTATATATACCTTTGTGACCTTCTAATGGCTGCTTTGAAATTCAAAGGACTATGAGGCTCAGATTTTCTTAGGCCAATTGTCAATTTCTCCCATCTTGTTTTGATTTTGGAAGATGAAAGCTTCCAAAACAAATATGGTTGGCCTTTAAATTCATCATATACCTATTTTCTGAGATCAAATATTTTTATTCTTACTGCAGGATCATAAAATCCATATGTAACAAAAAACCAAGTTCTAAGAACTGTTTGAGGATCTGAGCTTTCCGGTCTCAAGGGAATTGGTTCTTTCTTCAACTTCCTCATAATCCTCTAATTGCTTCCCATAATTAATCTCATTAGCCGCCCAAGACATAAGTGACCTCAATTGAATGTCACCAATGTAAAGGAGTGGATTCCACTTTGTTTCAAAAGGTATTAACAAACCATGTAAATAAAATTCACACAAAGAATTTCTTAACCAATTGGGTGCTGTCTCATAGGCATCATAAAAATCTTTAGCAGAATGAATGATAGGGTCCAGATTTTTGGAAATTCTCATTAATTGGAACCACAAAAACTACTCCTTGAGGCACATTGCATACACCCTGGGTGGTGGTCCACATTCCATGATTTGTCCAGCTACTTTCATCATTTCATTCATTTTCTCTTTTATTTCTTGGATTTCCTATTTTTGGTTTTCAATTTCTTTCTTTAATTTCTTCTTCTCCTCTTCCCATAGACTTTGTTGCATTTCAGTTTTAGCCAGATGGCGGAAACTCAAAGTTTGAAGTGTCACAGGCCTCTAGAAAATTTTAAGATATTATAAATACTCAATCAGTAATGTTCTTTTGTACACAACCAATGCACTACAAGGTTATGAGGGCAATGGTGTTTCGTTGAATATCTCAGTTTGTTCAGGTTCTTCTTCTTGCTATTCAAGAGGGGATTGTGCTTCTCCTGAAATTCTCTCAATTGCATCAGCCAAATCATTAAGGTTTGGCATCCTACTTTCATCACTATAACCTTGTTGTACTTCCTCAATTTCCTCTGTTTCAGTTTGTAACTCCTTAGGAATAATAGAGGAACTGTGTGGAACATTCTCAGATACACTCTGAGAATCCTCATGACCAAGCCCCTTAGAATCCTCTGAAATGATTATAATTTCTGGTTGGACGGTGTTGAGGTAGTTTTACCCTGTTTTCTTATTGAAGCTCTTCTAGGAAATGTAGTAGACGCAAGAGGTTCTTTTGCAACTTTCCTCTTTCTAACTTGCCTAGGGGATTCAGACTCAGCAGAAGAGGATGATGATGAAACTGTGGTGACAATAGGTGTTGTTGTAGGGAAAAGTTGGGTAGCATGTTTTCGCTTTTGTGTTTGAGGGTTTGCTTCTGGGGTATGCTCAACACTGGATGGTTCACCTACTTTTGTTTTCCCCTTTTATTTTCTTGTAGCAAACCTAGTTTTTATCTAGGTAAAAAGCTCAGGTGTGGAGGCTGCAGGACTAGGTGTTGTAGGACTAGATGATTCCTGCTTAGCTTCCCTACTCGTAAACTCTACTCTCTTTCTCTTTTTCTTGGGCTGAGCAGGGAGTGTTTTGGGAGGTTCTGGAGGTTGCAGTCCTTTCTGGGCAGCAAATTCTTGCCAAGAAAGGGGTAATACATCCCTCAAAGAATGCACAATCAACAATTTAATAAGGGCATGATGGGTGATGGAATTGTCTTTACCCTTTTGAGTTTCATAGGCACTACGCTCCAAAATATTTAACAAAAAATTTGGGACGTTGACAGCTAACCCGTGCCTCATATGACTTAACAGTTTAAAATGGTAGGAATGCAAATAAAAAAAGTGTTATTCACAAGTCAAATACCTGATTATGAAGGAGGCATATTCTGTATATGGATAAGGCAGTGGCGTTTTCATCCTTGCTTTGAAACTTCTAAGGGTCCATCCGTTGGAAATGTGAATTATGCCCTGGAAGAGACAACATACCTTCCTGAAGGGAAGTTCTCTCCTACTGCTGGAAGCCCAGTCACTTCAGAAATTCGTTCCTTTGTTACAACTACTATTAAACCCCATACTGTAGCCTCTCATTATGAAAGAGTTCGTAAAACTTCACCTGTAGCTTCCTCGTTGAAATAATCTATCCTTAGAAAATCGTTCAGCCATCTGCAAATATTGAATGCTTGAACCACCTGAGGATTTTGTGTTAAGGCCTCATGAGCTGCTGGCTCATGTCTTACTAGTTGACCACCCATATTCAAAAACCGACTCTGCTAAAATCCCTGAAACTTAACCTCTTCTTGAGAATTTGAAAAACACATTTTCTTTGCTCTGTTTCTTTTCTTTTCAACATGTTTACCTTTATTTTCTTTCCAAAAATGATTTAAAAGACAATTGCATGCAATGATTTTTAGAAACTACTTAATTAAGGAGTTAACTTGCTAATCAGGGGAAAAACACGCATTCATTATTGGGAAGTACAATCTAAAAATTATTTTTAACGAATGTGGCATTGGTAAAAGAAAAAGTTTTGAAACAAATTATCCCCGCCCCCTACTTAAGATTTGACATGTGTTCTCACATGTGTGAAAGGATAGGCGAAGAATGAGCAATAATGACTGATAGACACTTGTAATAAATGAATAAATGAAATAAATAAATGATGTGACAAATAAAAAGAATATCGCATACCTTGTATTAAATGCTTGTGGATGTTGGAAGATATCATAGCACAACCTGAAATGACTACTTGAAAAATAAATCATAAATGGAGGTGGTACGGTAGGATGGGTGACGTAGAAAAGAAAGATGAAATGAATGATGGTGATAGATGGTGATGGATAGTGATGGAGAAAGTGGTTTCCGTAAAAAAAAAACCTTTATTATGGACGTACAACATAGTTTTCAAAGAGATGCTACAGGAAGAATACCGAAGCCTTTCTTTGCATGAAGATCAGTGGCTACATCAGAAACAAACAACTTCATAAATTGTTCTTTGGATGCAGGCTTATGATACAACCGAAGACGGTGTCCATTAACCAGCAGTTTGAAGTGGACATGATCGATTGTAGCCAATTGAACTAAACTATTACCAAATATATTTTCAATTTCATACGAACCAAACCATCTTGTTGTAAGCTTACCTTGATTCTCTTTATACCTGGAGTGATAGAGTAGTGCCCAATCACCAACAAAGAAATGCTTAGTTCGGATATTGTGGTCATGTCGTTTCTTCTTTTGCTGCTGGATGACTTCAGTGTGCTATAGGGAAACTTTCCTAATCTCATCCAATGCATTCAACTATAGGAGGCATTCCTTTTGGGCTTTTGAAAGATCAATTTTAAGCTGAAGAGCAGTCCTTAAGGTCTTATGCTCAAAATCTATTGGCAACATGGCAGTTTTTCCATAAAGTAACTCAAAAGGGGTAAACCTTGTAGTTGTTTTCCATGTTGTCCTATAGGCCCAGATTGCTTCTAGAAGACGAGTGCTCCAATCTTTCTTATGTAACTACACTATTTTTGTAAGGATTGCCTCCAATTCTCTATTAGTAATCTATTCCTGACCATTGGCTTGAGGGTGATATGGGCTTGACTTCCTGTGCCTAATCTTGTAGTCATTCATCAATGTAGTGATCAGGTTTGAAGTAAACTGAGTTCCTTGATCAGTAACAAGCTCTCTTGGGACTCCAAACCGAGTAAAAATCTGTTCATAGAGGAACTCAACAACTTTATTATCATGGGCATGTGTCATTGATTTCACTTCCACCCACTTGGTTATATAATTATTGCAAACTAAAATGTAGGATTTCCCATTGGATGGAGGATCAATAGGCCCAAAAAATTCCATTCCCCACTTATCAAAGGGACTAACTACCACTTGTGGATACAGGGGCATTTCATCAGACCTTGTTGGTCTCCCCATTCTTTGACATCTGTCACATTTTCTAGTGTAGGCCACAACATCCTTGTGTAGTGTGGGCCAATAGTACCCTATATTAAGCACTTTCATTGATGTTCTTTTAGATGCAAAGTGCCCACCACATGGATCATAATGACAAGCATGCAAAATGTCATATGTCTCATCTTCTCTAATACACCTTCGCATGACTTGGTTAGGTCATGTGTAAAACAAACAGTCTGCAATCCATGAAAAGTTAAAACTTTTCTCAATCAACAACTTCTTGTCCTTTGGTGAGAAGTGAGCTGGAATTTTGTTGGCTGCTAATAATTTGCAATGTTTGCATACCATGGAGTTTGAACAACAATAGAAAATAGATGTTCATCAAGAAAACTATCATCAATTACCTCTGAGGTGGTAGGTGTAGCTATTTGAAGTCTTGACAAGAAATCAACCACCACATTTTCCTTTCCTGGCTTGTCAATAACCGTGATATCAAATTCCTACAACAATAGTAGCCACCTTGCTAATCTACCAGATATGGAAGACTTATTCATGAGGTACCTTATTGCTGCATGATCTGTATGAACAAATATTTGGTAACCAGTGACATAATGCTGAAACTTGTTCAAAGCATACACAACTGCTAGCAATTCTTTCTCTGTGACAATATAATTTAATTCTGGGCCTTGAAGGTTTTTGCTAATGAAATAGATGGCATGTTCAATGGAATTATCCTTCTGTCCTAACACTGCCCCTATGGCATAATCAGAAGCATCTGTGTGTATATAAAAGGGCAGACTCCACTTGGCTCTTTAGAGAACAGGTGCTTTAGTAAGTAAGTTCTTAAGCTGCAGGAAAGATTTGTCACAGGCCTCAGTCCAGTTAAATTCACAATCCTTAGTCAATAAGGCATACAAGGGATTGGCTATTTTGCTGAAATCTTTAATAAATCTTCTATAATATCCAACATGTCCTAAGAAGATTCTAACATCCTTTTGTTTCATAGGTGTTTGCAAAGTTAGAATGACTTCTATTTTTGCAAGATCAACTTGAATTCTTGCTGGAGAGATATAATGGCCTAAAACAATTCCTTCTTGCATCATCATAAACCACTTCTCACTGTTTAAAGATAAATTTTGCTCCTGGCATCTTTTCAACACTTTCTCCAAATTTGCTAATGCTTCTTCAGAAGTAACTCCATAAGTGGTGAATTCATCCATATAGATTTCCATAGAATCATGAGAAATGTCAGCAAAAATACTAATTACTGCCCTTTGAAATGTTGTAGGTGCATTACACAGGCCAAAAGGTAGGACAAAGTAAGCAAAAGTCCCCCATGGAGAGGTAAAGGTTGTTTAGTCTTGATCCCCAGGAGCGATTTTAATTTGATTATACCTACTATATCCATCCAAAAATGAGAAATACTGTTTACCAGACAATGAGTCTAGTACTTGATCAACAAATGGCAGTGGAAAGTGATCCTTTTTAGTTGCAGTATTCAGCTCCCTGTAGTCTACACAAACTTTATATTTTCCACTTTTTTTAGGAACAATCACCAATGGAGATACCCATTGACTATCTGAAATAGGGTAGATGAAACCAGCATCAAGCAACTTTTGGAGCTCATTTTTAACTATTTCCCTGAGTGCTGGGTTTTGTCCTTCTTTGAGGCTACCTAACAAGTGAACAATATTCTTTAATGTAGATCCTATGAGTAAAAAGTTGAGGATCTATTCCCTTCATATCCCCATAGTCCCATGCAAAAGCTTTGTGTTGATCTTGCAACATTGTGACTAGGGTATTTTGTTGAGATTGAGACAACTTATTATTGATATTCAGACAGTGGCTTGGTGACAACTCAATTTGCTTGGTAAGATCATTCATGGAGTCTACTGATAAAGGTGGTGTTTTTATTTTTTGTGGAAGAAAATGTTGATAGACTGCAGGAATTTTAAATGGTAGGCTCTCAGGATTTAGTTGCTACAGGAAGCATTGCTAAGGACAGTTATCTAAAACAGATGGGCTACTCATGTCAGAGTTGGACTGCAAAATTTGTAAGAGCAGGTCATCCTCACTCTAAAGTTGGGAAAATGGATTAGTTTGCAGCATCATTAAGTGAGCTAATGAACCGACTTCTTCAGTTTCCTCACCTAAATCTGGCCAAATTGGCTGAGACAAGTTTGGCTGAGGCTCGATAGGTGGGTATAAGGCCAATTTCTTTGTTGACTGACCATCAAAAATTGTCATGTCTCCTGAACAACATCCTATAAAAGCATCAGCTATGGCTAACCATGGTCTACCTAGGATGATAGGATATCCTCTCAAGGTTGCTTTAGTGGACAGTATAGTGAAATATGTTGGGTATTCCCAAGAATCAAGGTTGACAATTATATCTTCCACCATGCCATTAGGTGTTACTGTGGAACTATCAGCAAGCTGTAGGACGGTAGGTGTAGACCTAATGGTTAGGTTATTCAAATACTCTATAGTATGCTTGGTCATTACATTGATGGCTACACCAAGGTCAACCAAAACATTCTTTACTATCTGACCATTAATATTGATTTGTACCACAAGACTCCCAGGGTCAACATATTTTGGCATGACTACCTTCCCTAACATAATATCTGCCAAATTTCCTATAACATGGATAGTTTGGGGATCCTTTTTCTTCCTTCCAGGTTTCTTCAAACAAGCCTCCTTAATGGCTTTCCCATAGATTGAAACATCTCTAATGGCTTGAAAAAGAGGGATTTGAATGTGTACATCTTTTAGCTGATCTAAAGTATCAAAGGTAGGATCTTCTATAGACTTGGGTGTATTGACTTGCAATCTCTAAGGAAAAGGTGGTTTTGCTGGATGTTGGAGGATAGGCTCCTTAGAGACAGTATCTGATATAGGTATCTGTTCTGCAGAACCAGTCAATTGTTCAGAGGGAGGATCTGGAATTTTAGTAATTACTGGCAGCTGTGGAGCAGGTAGGGTGGTTCCACACCTGAGATGGATATCATTAATATTCAAAGAATAGGTTGGATATTGATTGGCTTCTGCAAAATACATAGGCTGCTGTTGGTGCTGCTTATTATTAGGATTTGGTAATGGCTGAGCAGGCATAGGCATTTGTTTTAGAGGGCCAATATTTGCTAAAGGTGCCGCAAGAGGTGGCATGAGGGCCTGAGTTTGTGGTTGCTGAAGCTACAAAAAGCCAGGGGATTGGTTCTGCCATTGCTGAGAACCTCTCTATTGAGGATTCTGCTACCAATTACCTTGGGGTGGAGCCCATTGTCCTTGTGGATGCTGCCAACCTCCTTGAGGAGATTTCCATTGTGGACTTTGATAGTTAGGCCATTGTGGTTGAGAGGTATTCCATAGTGGTGATGAGCCATATGTAGGTTGCCATTGGTTACTATAATTAGAGTAAGGATTACCAAAAGTCAAAGGGTCTTGAGGCATACCTTGACTTTGAGCCCATGGGCGCCTTTGTGTAATGTAGAATACTTGGTCATCATCACTTCTATTGCCTTAAATTCAATAGGTAATTGCTTAGCCTCCAGGTTAGCCACCATCTTACATCTGCAGTCACGCTTCTTCTATCAGCAATGTGGACAAAACTTGGCCAAGATTACTTCAGCTTCCTCATGTTTCTTTTGAGCTTGCATAGTATCCAACTATGTAGCCATATTGTTTATGATATCTTGCTTGAAATCAGACAACAAATTTGAAATCTCCATCCGTGAAACTCCATTAGTAGAAGACTTTCCCACTGTGGCCTGATGACCTCTTCCCTTCTTGACATTTGCTTGAGAGTAGTTGCGGCATATGGACTTAATATTATCCCAAGGCACTTGGGTTATATCTCCTCCTCCCATTAGATCCAGAGCATCAATACAGGAATCATTGATTCCCCTCAAAAAAAGTAATTTATGAGATTCTTCATTGAGAGTATGGTCTGAATTCTTTTTCAAGAAAAACAAAAACCTTGAGATATAGTCTTCTAGGCTTTCGTCCTCCTTCTGCTGATTTCAAAATATATCATCACCCTTACTACCACTCTTGCAATATTCCTTATATTTCTCAAGAAAATTTATTTGCATGACTGCCCAACTATCAACAACATTCCTCCCCAAACTCATGAACCATCTTAGAGCTCCCTCCTTCAAAGTAGCAAGAAACAACTTTAGCTTGTGAGCATCTATGGTGTAATCATAGCTTCAATAGAGGATGTCGAACTCAAACAAGAAAGTGTCTGGGTCCTCTGTAACTAATCCATAGAACTTGGGAAGTAATGACGAAGGAATATTTTTGAGGTTATCATTATCTTGCTGGGGTATGATAGGGAATTCAAAAGCAGGAGGTCGATTAGGTGGATTTTGTGCCATATCTGCTTGATGAAGTATCAAAGCAAATGGATTTTCCTGAGGTTCTTCATCAGCTAGGTCAAATGGAAATTCAGTGAGTGGGTCTTCAGCAAATGGATTGATATCTTGGTTTCCTCCTTCCTCAAATATATTATAAGCTGGTTCAAAATCGTTATCAATGAAGGAAGGGTTTGGGAGGAATCTTCCTAGAGCGTCTCTTCTTCTATGCATGTAACTAGCTTAACTGAAAATTGAAGGATTTGAAAATTCTTGAATAAGCACACTAACTACTGCTAACAATGACTATGACAGGTTCTTAGCTTGACACCATCCCTGATAACGAGGCCAAAAATGGTTGTCACCCACAAAAGGATATAAAAGTCACGACAAATCCTAACTTGGGAATTGGACATTCCAGCAGGTGACTAACATCTTCTTATGGTCGTTCATTTACTTTGTCAAACCAAGGAACGTATACTTGAAATGGAGCAACACTGTATGTGCACTAAGAACCGATTTTAGCTACAACCTACTAGAAATAAATGCGTGAAAGGAATTCTACTTCTGATGCAGGAACATAAGGCAAAGTCTTATCAACTTAAGCATAACTTAGTTAAAACAGAAATCATGACAACTATTACTGAGAAACAAATCATGAACTGGTCTTAGGCTGCAGGGACAGACACAGGGATGGATTCCTTATGCTGCATAAACAATATAAGATCGAGTTTGTGCTAAAACTTCCTGGAATGAAATTCTAACTGATAAACAATAGGAAATAAACATCTAACTACAGATACTTATTAAGTGGGCCCCCTTAGCAAGTATCAACCAAACTAGGCAAGAATTGAACTCAAAACTTCATCAGCTTTTATTCATAAACTTGGAATCATATACATGGTTGTTCTGCTTGTAAGAAAACTAGCACAAAACTCTATTTATCATTATAATACTAACTCGAACATACTCTGTTATGTTCTCTTATTTCTAATCTAGTCTTTTTTCTCTTCTCTACTTGCTCACTCACGCAGGAGGAATATTTATTTATAGAAAAACAGCTAACTAACTAACTTAACAGAGAAAGATGTAGATATAAATGCTTCTTGAGGCCGAGGAACAAACCTCTCATAAATGAGAGTATATCTATTCAACTGATTTAGAGAGAATCTAGCATTCCACTCTTCCTAGATTGATGACCATTTAGATCTCCTCCCAACGACGCAAACAAAGAGTCCTCGCTGAAACAACTTCCTCGATGCCGTGATGGAAATGGACTTTACTACAGGATTGAGATCCGCTGCACATTAAGTCATTCATACTAACTTCAACAACCTGCGAAACACATGGCGATAGAGGTGAAAGAAAGCATGCATATAATAGCACGATACTCATCATTAATCACACATTAAATTCATCTCATTTATCCAAAAACCACATGCATCGTATCAGTCAATTGGGAGGTCAAACAAGGCGATGAATATAGACATACAAAGATATTAGGCTGCAGGAATAGAGGAATGCTTGCCATAGGATACTACCCATTTTTAAATAAAAAGTTTATAATCACAGAGTTTAAAACAACCATTAAAAAGAGTAAGGGTATTTAAAAATACATTATGATATTCAAATTACGAGCATATTTTGGGCTCATCACCTATTATCATGGTACCTTAGAAGATGGAAAGCATATTCATGTAGCTTAACTTCTTTCATATGTTGTTGATTGAAGATTCCTTCACCTTTTAGAAACAAAGTAGGGAAGTCCATCAAAAATAAACCTTGAGTGGTGTATTCATTTATGGGTGATAGAAAAATAGGTGGCCAATTAACGATAGGAGTTCGTTGTCCTTCTCCTAGGTGCAACATATCATACAACTCTTCAACCTCTCTATGTGCAAGGGAGGTTTTCCACAAATGAGGATGTGGTTTGCATATTTTCTTGCAAGAAGTCATCATTTGGACCATTAGGTTGCATGAATCTTTCTTCAATGGGATCTAGAATTAAAGTTGTAGCATATAGATGGTCGAAGATGTCCGTGGATGCAATAGGAAAGCATGGCAAAGATGACTCATCTAACTGCACATCTTTGTAGTAAGGGTCATTACATATCTTATATAGTAATGCCTCATGAACACATGCTTTACTAACATAGAAACTAAATTGTTGAGAGTCGATATTTTTTATTCACTATGTCAATATCTAGATCATTTATATGCCTTGGCAAGTAAGTTACAATTGAAAATATATTTTGAGGAAAACAAGTAGTGCGATCACTGTATTTTAATTAGTCCCACTTTGTGTAGGTGACCTAAAGGACAGGGCTAACTCTTGCTATTAACATATCTTCAATTTGTAGGTTGCTCTACAAGGTCCATGTTGTTCCACTTTGAGAAGTGATGACCATTTTTTTCTGAAATGCATTTGTAACAAGTACAAAAACCATTTAATTTCCTAGTTTTAATTCTTGGGTATTTTTCCATGTAAACTAGACATGTTGGCATGGTTGAAAGTTTATCCAACTTTGAACGAAAGGTATTTCTTGCGGTGTGATTATTTGTAGGGAAATCTGGAGGAGGGTGTATTTGAAAAAATGATATGGGGTGAACTGTAGGCTGCATTTGAGGAGTTGGTATTTATAAGTGGGTGGAGGGCTATATGAGTGAGCAGGAGTAGTTGTGGGGGTTGCTTCTTGGAGGATGTGACATCTTTCACGTCTCCTTGCATTAATACTTTCTTTGCATGGTATCGTTACATTTGATTCCTATGGAAATATTTTTCTTGCATGATTTCATCTTGAACTTCCATTACAAGGTATGCTGTGGATCAAAGTAAGTTGATTTTAAAATATATATTTTCATATCGAGGAAAAAAAATATTGCAAGATTTTAATTTGACTTGAAAGGTATAGAATGTTGTGATAAAACATTGGGGTGATCCCACAATACCGGTTTACAATTTTCGACCAAACTGGACACTGAAATAGTTTTTCTAACTAAATCTTCACTTTCGGGCACCTATAGCGGCTAAACCATGAGGAATTTGAGGATGATACAAACTAGTGATTTGTGAAATTTTATCTGTAGATTCTAAATATATTTTTTTTCAAAAAATTTGGAATCAGATTGCACTTCTTTTTCCATCTTCTTCGAAAACTAGTGTTTTTAGTAAACAACATTTTTAAGGAGTGAGACTCACCGTATACAACATAACTTTTTTTCCATGAAGGATAGAATTCTATTTTTTTCAAATTTAGATTTGTAACTACGATATCTAGCCATTTCATTTCGTTTCATAGTGTTTATTGAATATTTTTTCTTTAATCAAGTTTCAAAGTCAAACCAATTACAATTCAAACATAAGCAGACTGTATACAACATAACTTTTTTTTGTATGTATCGAAATTCAAATTTTTTTACTGGATCAAAGATACCAATACCTAGCTCGAACATATTTTTTAGATTTTT
Source organism: Sequoiadendron giganteum (assembly GCA_007115665.2). Taxonomy (NCBI): domain Eukaryota; kingdom Viridiplantae; phylum Streptophyta; class Pinopsida; order Cupressales; family Cupressaceae; genus Sequoiadendron; species Sequoiadendron giganteum. The sequence goes on from CM021102.1 coordinate 825,731,029, forward strand.
ATTTTGATAATCTGCTATTTTTCCACATGTGCAAAATAAAGAGCTTGATTTTAAGGGAAAACTTGTGTTTAATGAAACTAAAAAAACAAATATATAATAAAACCAAAACATATTAAAATTATATTCATTGGATAGCTTGTTCTGAGGACTACCATCATCCAATTGGGTTTGTGAAGTCTCCTCCATTTTCATTCTCAACCCGAGCTTCAAAGGGAAAAATTATGGAGCTTTTTGGTGCCAGGAGGGGAGAATAGGGGAAAAGGTGGGTTCTAGCGAACTCCTAGGGGTTCGCTTGAACCAGGGTTCATTCAAACCCCCATTCCACAAGCATTTTTTTTGTTTTTTTTGTTTTTGGGAAATGTGGGACCCGACATTAAATGGGATCGCTCGAAGGGGGTTCTATCGAACCCCATTTGGGTTCGCTCGAACCAGAAGTTCGTTAAAACCCCCAAAAACCAATTTTTTTTTAGACTATAGGAATCAATTGGGTATCCACCCCCCTATAAACTACACTGGAATTGTAAACGACTTTCGTGGGTTTACCAATTGAAATAACATGAATGGATATTTGAGATAGTTGAAAGAGATAGCATGGTGTGAAATTAAAACTTTGAATATAGATAAAGGAAAATACTTTTTTTTAGACTACATGAATTAATTGGGTATCCATCCCCCTATAAATTTTTCACGTGACTGGTGGCGCTAGCACGACATACCCTTCGATACCACGGGTTTTTGGGGGGAGGCTAGACCTCATGATCTCTTGCCTGCAACAAGATGCTTTAGCCAATCGAGCTAGGCCCCACCCTGATAAAGAAAAATACTTATAATTTAAATATCAACATAGATATATGTCAAAAAAAGTTATTTTATAGATCACATGTGCCTGGATCTACAATGACATGTAGGAAGGCTATAATCGTACAATCCTATAAAACATCAAGTACAAAGTATATATGACTATGTTTTAAAGAAAATATTAAAATAAATATAATCAACAATATGCAAATAATATAAAATAATAGATATAATATATTTCTTTAATGTATATAATATAATCCTATACAAGTTAAAATCTAATAAATAATGTATATGTTTTGTAATAATATCTAATATTTAAATATTGCAATATAATAATTATATGTTAAGTTTTTGTATGTATGTAATTGCACTTCTAATAATAAATATTGTATCTATTATATTTATATGTTGAATTTTTTTACTATTTATTAATTATAAATTTTTGTCTATTTTTTTTGCATACATTTACTAATTGCTAATTTTGACCATAATTAAATTTTTGTATTATATAAAATTATAATAATTATTAATTATTTATTATAATCATTTTATATATGTATTTAATAGTTTTATTAAAAAACATAATATATAACAATAATAAGTATAATTATATTATCTATAATTTATTTTTTATTATATAAAATATATATTATATATATTAATTATGTTAATATATACTTAATTAAGTAGGATAAATGATGTCATAATGTTAAAACCTAAATGTGTTTATCATTAGGATCTTGATAGTAATTTTCATTTTAACAAATGCCACATAGTGATTAGTACTTGCCTTTATAGTATTGTAATTATTATTTTTTAGATTTGAAAAAAAATAAATGCAAGTTTTGTTAATTATAGTGTTTTAGTATTGTTAATTAGTTTTTTGCATGACCTAACCCTAACCCTAACCCATAGGTCCTAACTCTAACCCTAATCCTAAACCTAACCCTAACCCTAAAAATAAATTGTAAACCATTATCCTAATCCTAAACCTATCTCTATTCTTAACTATGGTCATAACACTATCCATAACTATGGTAGTAACCCTAACCCTAATAATAAAAAATTGTAGAGTGACATTAAATTTTTTCTATGAATTAATATTGAGAATAAGATTTAGAATAAAGATATTAGATGAATAAAATTTTGGAGCATTTTCTAACCATAATTTTTACCTTATTCTTAATTCTAATCCTAGTCTTAATTATAATGCTTTTAGGATTATTATAATTAATAATAATATGATTAAAATTATAATTTAATCAATAATTATAATAATTTTAGTTATTTTGATTTAATTTGTATTTGTATTTATGTATGTTTTGAAATTAATAAAATTTAGAAATTAAAAAAGTGGCAATGTCAAATTGTTTAAGATTTAATTTAATTTTTATTTTAATTGTGTAAAATCAAATCTCTAGAAATATTATCTTTATATGTTAATTTATGGATGTACTTTAATTTAAGTTTTATTTTATGATTTTAATAGTGTGAATCCAAATCTCTATAAAATGACTAATTGATTTTTGTGATTTTTTTTAATAAAAAATAACAATTACATACATTCAAAAAATCATTCTTAAAAAAATGTAAAAATAAGTAACATTTATTTAATGAAATAACTTTATAAAGCAAAGAAATGAAAAATCATTTTAAAAAAATGTTAAAAAAATAGTTTACCTTGCTTTTCCTACAAATTTTTCCACAACACCCCAAATTTCTTAACCAATTATGTTAAAAAAAAATAATTTTTACAATTTTTAAAGTTAAATATTTAACATGTTCACTTTACAAAAAACTATATTTGAAGAACATAAAATTCTAGTTTTTAATTGATTCAAAACTAACTTATTAATAACTAATTAACAAAAATAAATTTGAAAACTGATTGCAATGATACTATAAAAACCCTCGTCAAAATCTTGTTAGTTTTTTCTTACCATAAAGTTTGATACCAAAATTTTCAAACATTGGCATATATTTAATAGTTTGCACCACAAGTAAAATAATGCGCTGCCTAAAAGCGGATGGTAACATACCTTTGAAATGTCTTCACTGTTTCTTAATAGATTTCAGCAGCAGCTCAAACATGCAACAAACATTTTTCGTAGTAAAGTTCAACAACAACTAAAATATCCAGGAAAGCCTTCTACAAGTGTTCCAAAAACAATGCAAATTTATAAGGAAGGAACACAAAATATCGATAGGATTGTGCATAAAAGTATCTATGCATTCATTAGGCATGGCGTAGGGAGATGGGTAGGAGGAATTTTATTACCTTGCAATTTCCATTTAAATGCATGTTAAGCCCGTGATTTCTCGAACAGTGGGCGGATGCAGTAAATCTTTTGAAAGAGAAAAACACAATAAAACTAACAAAAGTCATATTAAAAATGACAATTAGTTGATTTGATGTTAAGGATTCAGATGAAATAAGTGGTCTAGCATACCGATTTCATGAAACTGAGGCGTTGATTTAAAGATTTGGTTGAGGAGACTTCATAGAAGGAACACCTTTGGTGTAAATATATTCATATAATTTTTTGAATGGTGTACAAGAAGAAATGTTTATTGTAATGACCACAAGATATGAAATTGTGGGTTAAAAACACAAAGTGTATATATTGAAGAAAGCCTTGTATGGGCTCAAACAAGCTCCAAGAGCTTGGTATATTAGGATTTATTTTTATTTTATGATGAATGATTTAAGTAAAAATCGCAGTGCACCGACACTATACATTAAAATGAAACGCCAAGGTCAAAATCTATTTGTGTGCTTATATATGGATGATTTAATATTTATAAAAGATTTATCCTTATTTATCTTTTGTGTCAATAATTTAGCAACAAATTTATCAAAATGATCATATCTTTCATAAAAGAAGTAAGTAGATTGCTACATAATATCACTTCATTAGAGAATTAATTAATAATGATGGAATATATTTAGAGTCTTTTTTTTTTTTATATTGAACCAAGCAAATGAATATACAAGAATAAAACTACCAGCAATAGCTATAGAACATGACAATCCAAAGGTCCAGATAAACAATACAACATCTACAAGGGCCGAAAAAGTTCACTGAAGCAATACAAGAGATAAACCAAAAAACACCATTACATAGACAATAGTTGTAAAGCATTATGATCAAGTTTATTGTCTAGTTGAAACTTAACTATCTGATCTTTAATTTGCTGCAACTGATGTTTAGCCCTCTCATTCTTCTTGCATATAATCTGAATTTGTAAAAAAAGTTTAGCCACCTGCAAACATATGTCAGAGTAATTCCGTAAAGTCCCAAAATTTGATAAAAATAGTAGAAAACATCACAACACACCTATTTCTCCATATTTTTTTTAAAATAACATGTAGAATAGAATCAACAATCACGTCCTTTTGCATACCAAACCCAAAAATAGCCTCTTTCCAAGATAAATCATGATTAAAAATAGCCGAGAAGTCTCTAAAAATAGTAAACCATTTCTTTTTAACATAAACACAATCCCAAAAAGTGTGCCTCAAACTTTCCACATCCTTACAAAAAGGGCAATTTGCTGGTTGGACCATAATGCACTTCAATCTATCACCCATAGGTAGCTTGTAGTGCAATATCCCCCAAACCAACACTTGTGCGTCAAAATCAACTTTGGAACGCCAAATTTGAGCACTTAATTTACACCAAAAATTAGTGCTGAGTCTACATCTCCACTTTTGATTCAAGCAATTAGTAATATTCCAACTAAGAAGCAATTGTAAATAAACATTTTTTTAGGGAAGAGTATTAAAATGATTGTGAGATAGCCATTTCCAATCTCTAAAGAAAAAGCAGTCCTGTGAAATACAAAATTTCATCGTAAGATCAATCAGTAGAAGAGACTTAATAAAAAATATGAACTGTTCATAACCCAAATTCAGTCCAAACTGCTCCTTAATGTTGTTCCAAGGAGCCCAATCAAAAAAGTCAAAATCCCAAAGATCTTTAAATTGTCTAACTCCCTTTTTAAACAAATAATAAGCTTGTCTTGGGAAACATAATGCCAAAGGCATATCATGATAAGAAATTATTTTGTTCCACCAAATTGACATAGAAACAAAGCTAAACCCCGTTTGCAATGGAGATCCATTCCAATTTAAAAAAATGCTAACTTTTTGCCAAGCTTTCAAAATAGATTGAAGGGGAAAAGAAGCTTTGATTCTAAAGTGAGAAGGTAAAAGCATTTTATCCAGCCAACGAACCTCTTGCCATTTCTTCTTAATAGAAGCATCCATAATTTTTTGACGAACTCAAATTTTCCATGGTTCATCTCCGCTGACAGCTCTTATAATCCATTTTGCAACAAGGCAAATCCCTTGGGTTTGGGGATCAATAAGCCCCATACCACCTTTGTGTTTTTTCTGAATACAATGAGACCATGAAGAAGCAATAAAACCACCATTACCATCCCATCTAGACCACAAGAATTTACAGATTATTCTATTGAGCTCCTCATAACCTTGTTTGGAAGGCATCCAACAAGAAGAGTAGTACACATGAGAATCAATGAGAATCTTATTAGCCACTTGAATCTTACCAGCCAAAGACATAAATTTATTGCCAAAATTGAACAACTTATGTTTAATTTTGTTTAAGAACCAAGTCCACATATCAGAAAGAGAAACTCCCAAGCCAAAGGGTATACCTAGATATCTAGTAATTTCGCCATGCTTAATTTGCCTCCATTCTTTTGGTTTCTATTGTGGCTTAGCATAAAGACAAGTAATTAAAAACTCAATTTTATTATGAGTAATAATGGAGCCAGATAATTCACAGTACAAGTTAACCATTTCCAAAGCATTATTAACCTCCTCTTCATAATTATGCAAAAATAACATACTATCATCAGAAAAATGGGAGTTAATAACCACTTGGTTTTGAGGGATAAAAATCCCTTTGATAAGCTTCATTTGATGAGATTTATGCAGAACATAACCCAAGGCATCAACTGTAAGAACATAGAAAAAGGGAGAAAGAGGGCATCCCTGTCTTATGGAATGTTATAACTCAAAGGAGTTAGACATATTTTTAATAATGATCAAATGAGCATTAGCATCTTGAAACAACATTTGAACATGTTTCTGAATTTTAGGACCAAAACCCAACCAATGAAGCATTTTAAGGATAAAGCTCCAATGAATTCTATCGTAGACTTTGTCAAAATCTAGCTTGACTATCAAAAGATTTTGGCCTAATTGTTGCGCCCATTCCATAGTCTCCCAAGCCAACACAAGGTTATCAAGGATATATATTCCTTTTAAAAACTCTGTTTACTCAACTCTCACAATCATTTGAACAATAGGTTTGATTCTGATTGCTAAAGCCTTCGCAATAATTTACGCCGGAGGCATATCCAATGTGAAGATGGTCGACCTCTAATGCTCAATCAGCGGCTCATTGCGATCAATAAACCTTGCCAACGATCAAACTCATCTTAGCCTTTAATTTTCCTGCCGAAGTTTTATTTACAAATACAACACTTTGTGGGAAATATTAAACTGCAAGTTGTATTTACGCAACCTCTGCAAATTGGATTTTATGCCAACTGTACAACAAATTCATCATTTATGCAGTCTACAAGTTGGATTTTACACCAATTGTACAAAAAAATCATCTTTAGTACGCAATGGCTAGGGGAGAGGAGCTGATACGTAAGCACCCTAAACCATACGGTCTAATTGGTAGGCCACATGGACCAATAACATTTAAAAACAAAAACCCATTAGAGAAAAACCTCAATTAAATAATAAATTATAATTTCAAATCTTTTTTAAAATATTTTGCCACGTGGAAGGTCCAGCTCCATGCACGCATGGAAAAAAATGGAAAAAAGACCCGTCGACTGATACAGACGCACCTCTGGTGCCACTACCTGTTTGGCTCGGTGTCCGAAGGTGACACCTTGCCATGTCAACTCCTCCCAATCCACTACCCTAACAATCCACTACTGAGCATTTATCACTCGCTGCCACTTCCTATTCCTATCTACTGTCCTAATTAAATTTTGTCACCTCTCCTAAGCTCCACGCCACCTCGCGTTTATTCTGAAACGACCTGCATTGAATGCTCCCAGTGCCTCACTCTTCTCACCATGTTTTCAGCCTTTCATTTTTTCGAGTAAACATTCCTTCTTCACTTGCTCGCTTCGTCATCTGCAACCGATATCGTCTCACCACAACCTGCAATGCTCAGAGACCATATCGTGTTTGGGTAGAAGCCGATATGGAGACGGGTAGACGCCAGTTACCGAACCTCGCCAACAACTCCACTTCCACCATGCAAGCAACGAACGGGTTCCTCGCTGCCATGAACGAGTTCCTCGCTGCCATGAAGGTCACCGCAAGCAACGAAGGGGTTTGTCATGTGTTTGACCTAGGTGAGCTTGCTCACTAAGGCTGGCCATTATTATTTTGTTTGTGTATGTTTTGCAATTTCGCTTTGTTTTATTGCTTTTTTGGTGTTGTAGATTTTGTTTATTTCGTTTAAGTTTAGTGTTTATGAACACTGCACTATTTGTGTTCATAGACAAACTAAATCGCAGGGAAATTAATCTTCTGTTCAAGCATCACTCTGTTTATATTAAATATATTAATGCAGTTGATTATTTTCTTCTTTCGACATGTAATAATGTTCGTTGTTTATATGGGTTTTGCTCCATAGGGTTTATATTGCAAATATTACGCTCATATTTACCTCATTTCTCTTTTAATAGGGTTTATTTTGAAAATATAGCACGCATAGTTTAGCATTTATGTTTCGGTAGGGTTTATTTTGCAAATTTTACAGTGATAGTTTAGGGTTATCCTATTCTCATAGGATTTGTATTGACATTGACTTTGCATATCGTATTCTCATAGGTTATGCATTATCATTGACTCTGCTTAGCACAATCTCACAGGTTCTGCATTATCATTCACTCTGCTTATCGTTTTCTCATAGGTTTTGCATTATCATTCACTCTGCTTCTCGTATTCTCATACGTTCTGCATTATCACTGACTCTACTTACCATAATCTCATAGGTTTTGCATTATCATTCACTCTGCTTATCATTTTCTCAGAGGTTTTGCATTATCATTCACTCTGCTTATCATATTCTCATACGTTATGCATTATCATTGACTCTACTTAGCATAATCTCACAGGTTCTGCATTATCATTCACTCTGCTTATCGTTTTCTCATAGGTTCTACATTATCATTCACTCTGCTTCTCATATTATCATAGGTTTTGCATTACCATTGACTTTGTTTACCATAATCTCACAGGTTCTGCATTATCATTCCCTCTGCTTATCATTTTCTCATAGGTTCTGCATTATCATTCACTCTGCTTATCGTATTCTCATACGTTCTGCATTATCATTGAATATTCCTTGAACTCAAAATGTTTGGGAGCATATAGTTCTTGAAAAATTGTGGAAACTATAGTCGCATTGCTCAAGAAAAAATAGTGATTAATCATAAATCAGTGATTTCTGTGTAATTTTCCAAGTTTTTCAAAAATTTTGGTTTGTGTAATCATAAATTGGTGTTTTCTGAGCTTTTCCTTAGGAGTTACACTTCTCTTTTTGGAGTGAGCTTTTCCTTGGGAGTTACACTTCTTGAAGAGTGAGTTGTCGTCTTCTGTATGTGTATGTGTATGTGTATGTGTATGTGTCTATGTCTATGGCTATGGCTATGTCTGTCTATGTGACTATGTCTATGTCTATGTCTGTGTCTGTCTATGTCTATGTCTATGTCTATGTATATGGCTATGTCTGTCTATGTGTCTATGTCTATGTCTATGTCTATGTCTGTCTATGTCTATGTCTATGTCTATGTCTATGTGACTATGTCTATGTGACTATGTCTATGTCTATGTCTATGTCTGTGTATGTGACTATGTGTATGTGTATGTGTATGTGTATGTTTATGTGTATGTTTATGTGTATGTGGCTATGTGTATGTGTATGTGTATGTCTATGTGTATGTGACTATGTGTATGTTTATGTCTATTTCTATGTATATGTGTATGTGTATGTCCATGTCTATGTCTATGTGTATGTCTATGTGTATGTGTATGTGACTATGTGTATGTGTATGTGTATGTGTATGTGTATGTCATTGCTATTTCTACCTCTGTCAAACCTCCACCATATGCAATACCTACAATGGAACACTTCAAGAAATCAGTTGAATTGCAAGTCAATGTACCAGTTTTATCAGAAAGTATAGTGTCAACTTGCCCAAGTTCCTCATTTAAATTGGATGTTCAAGCTCATGCAGGCTTCTCAGTTTCTTCATCATACATGTTTTGGTCTTCATTGATGAATCTATATTGATACTTTCTTATGCTCATATAATGGGTATAAGCATTACAAAATTGTTGTTATATCAGCATTGCAATGTTGTGCTTGTTCAAATTTGATTTTTAAAATAGTTTCACTTATTCGTAGAACATATTGCTATACAAGTTTTTAAAGAATTTGATAAGAATTTACCATCAACATCTCATTAGTCATTAGTGTCATCACGTGGCAGGACATAATGAGTAGATCCAAATTGCCAATAAGAATACTCAGTAGGAAAAAAATCATCTAAAAACAACAAAATAAAGGTGCATACAAACCCTAGACTGTAATTGGTAATTTGAACTTTCAGCTCATTTGTAATGGATTTTGATTTTCAGCTACTATTATCATTTATAGTCAAATGACTCTATTTTGATTTATGGTTTTACAATAGGCATTGCTTAATTAATGTAGCTCATAAATTTTTGTTATCATTGATCAACCACCTCCCAAACAAAAATAAATAGAGGAGAGAAACAATAAAAAGCCTATAATATTAACATCCTATGATGCCGAAATCATAGCCAAAATGCACTCAACATAGCTAAGCTAAGTAGACCTGTTATAATTGAAAGAAGCAAGAGTAAGTGATAACAACTTAAAAGTAATCAATACAAGCTGCATACAAATATTAATATTTGAGTTCACATAAATATAGGAGATAAAAGAAAAAGTATAGATATTTTTTGTGAAAGAATGTTCAATGGGAGTTTAAAATTAATCCCTTACCTCCCAAACAAAAACAAATAGAGGAGAAAAACACTTGAAAACCAAAAAGACTGGTGTCTCAATACATCTAGACAACTATCTTACTAAAGCCTAGTAACTATTCTCCATAGGAAGTAAATTGGGGAAAAAAAGAGATGATGTCTACACCAACTAGACATACATAGGACCACAAAGCCCCAATAAACCATAAGGGCCACTCGAGATTCATTAAAGAAGGATATGATCCCATAGCATATAGGTCTCAATTCTCATATGTGATAGAAATAAAAGCTATGAAGAGGATCCTATTAATAGTTTTTTCCTTATAATATTATTTCTAAATTGTCCTTTTAGTATCCATTCCGTTTTTCCTCTTTAGTGGAACTATTGTTCTCCCATCTATGTTTGTTTAACATTCTTATTATTCAAATTGATAGCAAGAATGAACATCATTTATACATGATCAAAGTATATTCTATCCATTGAATCAGACTCATCCTTATTCATGCCTTGGGTATCCCGATTTAGATTCAACATTATAACATGTATTAATGATAGTCTCATCCAATCTCTTATTCTCACCTAAAATTCATTATCACAATCAACCAACTAATCCTCTAGCTCAGGTACATAGTGAAAAGAATATCCTAACTACTAAAAATAAGAAACTATTTGATGTCAAAGGGGAAGCAAAACTCAAATAATTGTCTAGCTTATATTACATCATATCTCTTTTCAATATGTTTTGCATTATCATTCACTCTGCTTATCGTAATCTCACAGGTTATGCATTATCATTCACTCTCCTTATTGTTTTCTCATAGGTTTTGCATTATCATTGATTCTGATTTTCGTATTCTCATAGGTTCTGCATTATCATTGACTCTGCTTATCGTATTATCATAGGTCATTATCATTGAGTTAGGTTGTGTTCTCTGTTTCATTAACAAAAAAAAAATGTGGGTTAATCTTTTTTTAGGTTTTGCTTCATCTTTTCAGTCACTTAATAAATTGATGTTGTTTATGTGCCATAGATAAATATGTTGGTGTTATTTATTCTGGGTTATGCTCCATCAATTTTATATCTTGATTTATGTTTGATGTGATCAAGCCTATCTATGGATGAAATTAAGCTTACGTTGTGGAGGACCGGCGTATAGGTGTGGGCCCCAATGAGCGCATGTCCCATCGCACATTAGGGCCCCCACTTACGTATTAGGGGAGAGGAGTCGATACGTACACACCCAAAATCACACAGTCCACATGGCAGGCCACGTGGACCAATAACATTTTAAAAAAAAACCCCATATACTTCAATAAATCTGTAATGCAAATGTTTCTATCTTTTCTTAGGTGCCATTGGTTATTTTGGGGGTGTTATCTTTTGCATAGGTTATTTTCCATCATATCAGTCATCCAATTATTGTACCTTAATTTTGTGTCTTGGAAATATATGGGGGTGTTCTATTTTTTTAAGGTTCTGCTTCATCAACATAGACATAGAAAAATACATAGACATAGACATATACATAGACATATACATAGACATATAGATAGAAATATACATACACATATACATAGACATATGTATATGTATATGAGATATTAAATGCACACATAATTGTAATTATTTTGAAACAAAACAATTACACGCTGGCAGCCAAACATGATGAAATGTATCCAACTTGTATATGCTTAAGGTCTTTGCATCTTACTTATATATATGCATATGTATAGACATATTCATATTCATATACATATACATATGTTTATGTTTATGTATATGTATATGAATATGTCTATATATTTATGTATATGTATATGTCTATATACATATACATATACTACTTTCACGGCATACTACATATTTTTCGAGCCAACCTACATCCAATGCTCATAATGCTTCGCACACTTGTCAACTTTACAGCCTTTCATTCTAGCAACTTCTCATTTTATCTTCACAATGATGGCAATGTCTGTGTGTGTATGCGTATGTGTATGTGTATGTGTATGTGTATGTGTATGTGTTTCTGTATGTCTATGTCTGCATGTATGTGTATGTGTATGTAAATCTATGTAAATTTGTATGTATATGTAAATATGTATGTGTATGTGTATGTCTATGTGTATGTCTATGTTTATGTGTATGTGTATGTGTATGTGTATGTATATGTGTGAATGTGTATGTCTATATGTAAATGTGTATGTGTGAATGTGTATGTCTATATGTAAATGTGTGTGTGTATAGATGTGTGAAGAGGTCTTAAGTGGAAAACCTTGCCACGTCTACTTCTCTCAGTCAGCCACCCTAACAATCCACTGCGTCGCATTTATCACTCGCTGCCCCTTCCTATACTTCTCTACAGTCGTGTTTAATTCACTTATGTCTATGTCTATGTGTATGTCTATGTATATGTCTATGTGTATGCTTCATAAATTCTCACCTACAACAATTTTATCTTTTGTATGTGCCATTGATTAATTTGGGGGTGTCCTCAACTTTATATGATGTACAACTATACGTCGGTCCTCCACAATGTAAAAAAAAAATCATCCATAGATAGGCTTTGATCACATCAAACATAAATCATATATAAAATGCACACAAGTTAGCATTAATTTAAACAAGGTGCTGAGTCAACAACTTTGAAACCCATCCGACCCATCTTTGACCGACTGGTGACCCCATTACAAGAATGTTTCCCATCATAGCATAACCAAACCAACACGCAAATGCATTCGCCTGTCTCGTCTACCATGAGATATACAACACGCATCAGCTTCAATCTGTCCCATCTTGCCAAGTAGTGTATATGTATGTATTGGAGCCAAACGCAAATATCCCACCGGCATCCATTTAACACTCCTGTAAGGCCGCCATTATTAAAAACAAAAACATGGAAAAAATTTCAAACAATCCACCAAACCAATCAAGTCAAGAATTAAAGGTTGAAATCAATCAAATCTCCAATTCATATGAAACAGAACTCAAATTCAAAAGAGGACAAAAATTTATTTCACCACACTAAACAACCATCAATTAGATTCAAATAATTCCCAATTCAAATAGCCATGAAAACCTTTAAGTATTCACATGTATTACCATATATCAACATTGAGCACTAAAGCTTTCTTACAACATGTATTTAGGGGCCCTGGTTTTCCCAAGGCCTTTCATGCTTGGCTATGTAGCACTTCACATAGATTACCATAGCTTTGTATTTGAATGACTTAGGGGACTTGGTTTTGTGAAGGCTTGTCATGGTTCCCTATGCAACACTTCAAAATCCAAATGGAGTTGTGGACCCGTGCAACATAGGTTGCCATCAAACGAGCGTTCATAAAATCAAGTCTCCCTAAAACATGTCTCTATTGCTTAGTTGATTGAATTGATGAAGCATAACCTATATGTATATTTGTATGTCTATGTTTTATGTATATACACGTGTGGCCTATGTAGCACTTCACATAGATTACCATAGCTTTGTATTTGAATGACTTAGGGGACTTGGTTTTGTGAAGGCTTGTCATGGTTCCCTATGCAACACTTCACGATTCAAATGGAGTTATGGACCCGTGCAACATAGGTTGCCTTCAAACAAGCGTTCACAAAATCAAGTCTCCCTAAAACATGTCTCTATTGCTTAGTTGATAGAATTGATGAAGAAAAACCTATATGTATATTTGTATGTCTATGTTTTATGTATATACATGTGTGGCCTATGTAGCACTTCACATAGATTACCATAGCTTTGTATTTGAATGACTTAGGGGACTTGGTTTTGTGAAGGCTTGCCATGGTTCCCTATGCAACACTTCACGATTCGAATGGAGTTGTGGACCTGTGCAGCATAGGTTTCCATCAAACTAGCATTCACAAAATCAAGTCTCCCTAAAACATGTCTCTATTGCTTAGTTGATTGAATTGATGAAGCAAAAACATATGTATATTTGTAAGTCTATGTTTTATGTATATACATGTGTGTCTTGTGTAGCACTTCACATAGATTACCATAGCCTTGTATTTGAATGACTTAGGGGACTTGGTTTTGTGAAGGCTTGTCATGGTTACCTATGCAACACTTCACAATTTGAATGGAGTTGTGGACCCATGCACCATAGGTTTCCATCACCTATGAAAAATTTAACACCCCCAAATTCATCAATGGCACCTGAAAAAGATAGAATAGTTGCACGATTTGATTGCATACGAATATGTATATGTGTATCTATATGTATGTGTATGTGTATGTATATTGGTATGTATATGTATATGTGTATACATGTGCATACATATACATATGTATATGTATATAGATATGTACATGTATGCATATACATATACATATCTATATGCATATGCATATGTATATGTATATGTTTATACATATGCATATGTATATACATATGTACATGTATGCATGTATATGTATATGTATATACATGGTGATGTTCAGTAACTAGCGTCTACCCATCTCCGTATCGGCTTCTACCCAAACATGACATGGTTTCCAAGCATTCCAGGTTGTGGTGAGGCGACGAAGGTTGCAGACAACAAAACGAGCAGGTACCGACGAGCAAGTGAAGATGGAATGTTTACTTGCTAAAATGGAAGGTTGAAAACATGGCGAGAAGAGCGAGGCACTGGGGAGCATTCAATGCAGGTTGGCTAGGAAAATATGTATGTATATGTGTATACATATACATACATATACATATGTATATGTATATAGATATGTATATACATACACATGCGTATATGTATGTGTATGTAGATATGTATATGCATATCCATATGTATATGTATATGCATATACATATGTATATATGTATATACATATACACATTTATATGTATATAGATATGTATATGCATATACATATGTATATGGATATGTATATATATACATATGTATATGTATATGTATGCATATACATATGCATAAACATATGCATATATGTCTATGTATATGTATAGGTTGGTTGGAATAAAACTGCGGGGTGGTGTGGAGCTTAGGAAAGGTGACAATATTTAATTCGAATAGTCGATAAGAATAGGAAGTGGTGGCGAGTGATAAATGCTCAGTAGTGGATTGTTAGGGTGGCAGACTGGGAGGAGTTGACGTGGCAAGGCTGTCACCTTCGAACGTTGAGCCACACAAGTAGTGGCACCCGAGGTGCGTCTGTATCGATCGACTGGTCTTTTTTCCATTTATTTGGAAAAAGGAATAGAAAATGACAAAATATCAATGAAGAAGCAAACATTTGAAATGAAAACAGTGACACATTGCAAATTACATAGAACACACATTGCAATATGATCATAATACATTGCAAATCAAAACAAAAATGATGCATCTATAATTCTCATATATTTAAAAATGTCAACGAAGACACATACATTGCAAATCAAAACAATAACACAAATTGCAAATTACATACAACACTTTTTTGAATCTGATCAGATTACTTCACAAAACAAAATAATAATTGTCAATCTGTAGTTATTAAAAAATTACAACTGTCTTTAATTTTGGTGTATTTGTAAATATCAATACTTCTAAGGTCTATGAAACTAGCATTTGTAATCTAGCTGCTGCTATTGTGAAAAGGATCTTGGCTGGTTGGGGTGCCAATTTCCATGTTCTCGTCCCCTTCCAGTTGACGGGGATTGCTAAATACATGAGTGGAACTTGGAGTGGTAAATTGGGTGCAAGTGACATGTGTTGGGGGTGGTGGTGAAGACATTTGTACATCCCGAGTGCCAAATTGATATGGATATTGATTGCCCCTGAAGTCAAATTGGGAGAGGCTGGAATAATTCATTGCTGTGGAGAACTGAGGGATATTAATGTTGAGAATATCACAGAACACTCCATTAGTTTGAGACAACGGATTAGAAGTGTTCCTTAACCGCCTCTCTCTCTGTAAAGCCCTTTGTGCCTCAATCTCTTTTTCCTTTCGGTCCTGTTCCTTGTGAAGCCTCTCTTGCTCATTTTTTGCATCTCTATCCTTTTTGTTGTTGTAATTTTTGCTGCTCTTTTTCTTTTCGCAGTATGTCCTTCTCAATTCTGGCATTCTCCTTCAACTCCGCTGCCACAATTATTGCTTCCCTTTTCTCTGCATTCTGTTGTCTCTTTCTTGCTTTTATATCCTCCACCTCTTTCTTCCTTTGCTCTTGCTCCATTAACAACCTCATGTAGTCATCTGTTGTCAACAATTGAGACTGTCTACTAATCCAAATTGCACTTTCTTTGGATTTCATTTGACGGACAGTGTGCACAGGCAACTTGAGGAACTTGCTGATGTGCGAAATTGTTTGTGTTTCTTGTGTCCCATCTGATTGTGTGCCAATGACCTCCTTGACTACCTGTGAGCCCTATGGTACATCTTCATTGGCTTGTAAATCTGAATTGCAAGAAGGAGCATAGTAATGGACAACTTGAGAAAGGTCAATTTGTGGTGGTGGTGATGGAAAAGTATAGGTATCTTGTTGTTCTCAAACTTCCAAATCAATGCCCAAGTTCATTGCTCCCTCAACCAACCAGGATGGTTGGCTTCGTTGTGATGGAAGATCTAAACTTTCGCTGAATTGATCAACGACCTTGTCCATAGTGGGAGGGGTGTGTTCATTAACCACCACTTGTGCAATTGATTCAACAGAACATGTATGAGGTGAGTGTTGTGTTTCTGTTGCAAGCTGCATGTGTCCATCTGGAAGAGTGGACTGCAATACTGTGACATCATCACTTGACACACCAAGTCCAGAAAGGCTGAGAATGTTTTCAACTGCGTCAGCATCTTCGCTGACCATAAATGTCTCACTGGGATGCATGTCGTTGACAAGTGAATCGGGATTCAACGGCCATATACCAGTCCTTTTAAACCCAACCTTGATGTTGTCAACTGTCAAAGCTCTTTTCATTGCTTTGCTGCCTAACATTGCAAGTTCTCTCCTCCTCACTTCAATGTTTGAAAACCTTGACAAAAATTCTGCACGTTCTGATTTGAAGTAAGCTTTGAAAGGTGCAAACAAACTCACATCCAATGACTGTAGCTTATGTGATGTGTGTGATGGTAATGTTAAAAAATCTATACCGATATCTCTTGCTTCCTGGATGGTTTTGAGTGCTACGTGGCTTCCATGGCCGTCAAAGATCAGCAAGACCCTGTTCGTGGGCGAGACACCATTTGGAATCGAGGTTTTGAAGTGGGTCAACCAATCTATGAACAATTCTTTGGTCATCCATGCATGTGGCTGGGCTTCCATGCAAGCACTTGGTTCACAATCTATGATGTAATTATCTATGTTCACACTCCCCTTGAACAAGTAGAATCCTGGAATGCTCTGCCCGATAGCATTGGCATAACATAGAATGGTTATCCATTCACGACTCTTTGGGATAATGTAAGAGACATTCCTGCTACCTTTTCTTGCGAGCACCTTCATGGACCCATTTTTGCCTGCTTGGATGCCAGTTTCATCTCAATTCCATATGCGATCAGGACCATATGGCATGGCTTTGTATGCTGCAGACAGTGTTTTGTAGAATGCATCTACAACATCAGGTCTAAGATTGAATGCCCTATCTCTGTCTAGGCCTTCAGCAATTCGTAATGCGAGTTGAGGATGTCTGTGCTTGAAGCCTGTCCACCAAGACTTCCTTGGGAAGCCATTGGTGAAAGGGTTTGGCCTATTTTGACATATTTGAGCAACCTCAAACTTAAGATTGACTATCTCAAGACCATGACCAATATCAACCATTTGCTCACACCATTCCACAATGTGATTTTCTTCCTCTTCTGTGAGGACTGTTGGCGGAACTTTCTTGGAAGTTGTTGTTAGACCCCCTAGCCATTTGGACAGTGTGGCTGTTGGGATTGACCACTTTTTGGAAGCCCCCCTTATCAACATGTCATTCTCTTCAACATCATAGAGTGCCCTTTTCATGTCATCCTCAGACCACAACTTATGTATTTGTTTTACCTTCTGCAATATTTGAGGTGTAGTAACCTCAATCTGTGGTATTTGAGGAGTAGAAACCTTATCTACTTGTGCAACACGATCTATTTCAGGGGGGAATCTGCATCCTCGTTTCTTGACAGGCAACCTTGTTGTGCCTCTTTTTATTTTTTTTGTTCCTAGTACGGGACACCACTGCATTGCCCTTGGCCATCTACATAGAATAATTAGAATCAAATCAGTGATGCTTGAACAAATAAACAATCACTTTGTAATGCAAAACATATGAGAATATGATAAGCAGAGTCAATGATAATGCATAACCTATGATACATAAATGGTAAACTATGAAATACAAATGATTGAATAGTTATCTTTATATGTATGTGAGAGTGATGCTTGAACAGAAGAATAATTAGTTTGTAATGCAAAACATATGAGAATATGATAACCAGAGTAAATGATAATGCAAAACTTAGGAAAGATAAATGGTAAACTATGAAACACAAATGCTTTAATAGTTATCTTTATATGTATGAAGAGAGTGATGCTTGAACAAAAGAATAATTAGTTTGTGATGCAAAATATATGAGAATATGATAACTAGAGTAAATGATAATGCAAAACCTAGGAAAGATAAATGGTAAACTATGAAACACAAATGCTTTAATAGTTATCTTTATATGTATGAAGAGAGTGATGCTTGAACAGAAGATTATTCAGTTTGTGTATGTGTTATCTTTTTAGTTTCTTGCATTTCAATTGAGATTATCTTTTGTAACAGGAGTTTGTCATCTTGTGTTATGTATTGTGGAGTGAGCGACATAAGTAAGTAAAGGAGTAAGAAGCACAAAATTACAAACTATGCAAGGGAGTTAGAGTTTAAGCACATCTCATATCTCTTAAGCGTTTACAACATTAACATTCTCATGCACAACAAAGTGAAAACCACACTCATGTTTGAACAACATAAAGCTTATGAATGAAAAACAGTAAGAGTTTAACAAAGCTCACATATATTGTCTATGACGAACTCATTGACAGGCATAAATATTTGTTGATTGATGAAGCAAAAACATATGAAAATGATGAAAAGAAAGTCTTCTAGGATTAGAAAATTTAGAGACTGATAATGCAGAAGATATGAGAATAAGACATCTTGAGTGAATGACAATGTAGAAGCTATGAGAATAAGATAACTAGAGTGAATAATAATGCAAAACTTGTGAGATTATGCTAAGTGGAGTCAATGATAATGCAAAACCTATGAGAATAATATAACTAGAGTGAATGATAATGCAAAACCTATGAGAATAAGATAAGTAGAGTGAATGATAATGTAGGACCATTGAAACAGAAATGGTAAACCATGACCAATATTTAACATATAAACGATAATGCATAACCTATGAGACTACGATGTGAGACTACAATAAGCAGAGTGAATGATAATGCAAAACCATTGAGACACATGAAAATCAGAGTGAATGATAATGCAAAACCTATCAAACATAAATGTTAAACTATGAGTGTAATATTTGCAATATAAACTGTACTGAAACAGAAAGGCTAAACTATGATTGTAACGTTTTCAATATAAAGCCACGTGGAAACAAAGATGGTCAACTATGACTGTAATATTTTCAAAATAAACCCTAGGGAAAGCTTTAAATGGTAAACCATGACTGTAATATTTGCATTATAAACCCTATGGAACACATATGCTAACTTATGACTGCAATATTTGCAATATAAACCCTACTGATACATAAAGAAACACCTGTGACTGTAATATTTGCAATATAAACTCTAGGGAAACATAAACAAAAACCTATGACTGTAATGGGTGTAATGAAGATCAATATGGATGTTGGTAATGGTTGTAATGAAGAAAAAGTGTGAAAAGCAAAACCTGGTACAATATGGATGCTGGTGCATTGGAATCTGAGTTGTTGCCTCCCCTTGATGTTAACTCGTTTAATTTTGTGCTTGTCACTCCTTTTCTTATGTCGTTCACTGCAGAATAACTAAATACTTGTTGGTTTTCACAGCTATTTGAATTGGGAATTATTTGAATTTGATTGATGGTTGTTTGGTGTGGTGAAATAAATTGCTGTCCTCTTTTGAATTTGAGTTCTATTTCGTATGAATTGGAGATTTGATTGATTTCAGCCTTTAATTCTTGACTTGATTGGTTTGGTGGATTGTTTGAAATTGTTTCCATGTTTTTGTTTTGAATAATGGCGGCCTTACAAGAGTGTTAAATGGATGCAGGTGGGATATTTGCGTTTGGCTCCATTACGTGCGCACCCTACTTGGCAAGATGGGATAGATTGAAGCTGATACGTGTTGTAGATCTCATGGTAGATGGGACAAGCGAATGCATTTGCGTGTTGGTTTGGTTATGCTACGATGGGAAACATTCTTGTAATGGGTTCGCCAGTCAGTCAAAGATGGGTCAGATGGGTTTCAAAGTTGTTGACTTGGCACCTTGTTTATTTTGTGTAGTTGGGACTAATGTGAAAGTGACGCCTGCATTGGTGCGAAAGTTGGGTTTAATAGTTTACGGGGAAGGGTGCATGTCTTAATGTTTGGGCTATTTAAATTCCATGTCGGAATGGTACTTGTTATATGTCAAATACAAGTTGGATACACTTCATCATGTTTGGCTGCCAACGTGTACTTGTTTAGTTTTTAAATGAATGCTAACTTGTGTGCATTTTATATCTAATTTATGTTTGATGTGATCTCGCCTATCTATGGATGAACCTAAGGTTACGTTGTGGAGGATCGATGTATAGGTGTGGGCCCCAACGAGTGCATGTCCCATCGCACGTTTGGGCCCCCGCCTACGTATCGGCTCCTCTCCCCTATTGTAGGGTGATGTTGTAACTTTGGTTCTACACTTTTTGATGCGCCTTTACTACTACCTGCAAGTGGGTATGTAATCATCAGAAGTGACATGCATTTTCTTGCTAAGGTTTATCTAAGGAAAATTAACACCTTTCACTTTGCCGTAGTCAATAATTTAGACTCCACAATTCTCCCTGCTTGTACAAAATGAGGCTTTGGAATAAGTTATGGACATCCGCCAAAGCACAAAGCATAGAGAGCATTTGTCAAATTTAGTTACAACTGCCTTGGTAGACATGTATGCAAAATGTGGAAGCATAGACAAGGCACGTGAAGTGTTTGCCAAGATTCCTCAAAGAGATGTGGTCTAATGGAAGGCTGCACCCTTGGTGTTAATATGCTCTACTGCTTGTGTTAGTTGGAAGAAGCATTTTCGAGGGTTTCACTTGATTTTTTTTTGTGTTCATATCTTTCAGTAATGTGCACTACAACTGTTGAGAAATGAGCCAATCCCTTGAGAAGCTGCATATAATGCATTTCCCATACTCACTACATATTCATTGTATATGCCTTTTATGGGGAAAAATAAAAGCTAGATATTAAACAGCCATTTGGGTGAGTTCTGCCTGTAGTGAACCCAAAACTGAAATTTTGCATATGTGCAGTGATTGTATTCACTGTATATTTTTAAGCAAACCTAGAAGTGAATATTGGTATTGTTTGTATTTTTAATTTTTTCATGATTGAGTGATATAAGCTGGATGTACTCAGCGTGTGTATGTGTGTAAACTAGTACTATAAACATACTATATGGGTATGCTGCAATAGGTGTGCCTAGCAGTGATTTTTTATTTTTTTGTTTTAATGTTTACAGATATACTGTGATTTTTTTTTTTTTTTGTTTTAATGTTTATAGATATACTCTGTTTGAGTAATACTTGGAAGAGAAGTTTATTGCAGTTTGTACTACAAGTTGGATCTACTTGTTGCATATTTGAAGCTATAATAAGCAAGCTGGAGATATTGATTTTTTTTTCAAGTTTTTTCTTCTTATTTACAAATATAGTATCGTGGTTGTATACACAGGGCCCCATTCCAGGCATAACCGAAAGCTACCACAAAATATATACAGAATTTGTTAAAATTTTAAACACTCAAAGCGTGAGCTTAACAGAGAAGCTATAGTTAATAAAACCATACTACCTGAAAGACACCTATTTATTGGAGAAATCATATCCACTACATACCATAGCTAAAACAAGAAACATCAAAATCTCGAGACAATAATACCCTAGCTTAAAAACAAGATTATATTTCCCAGCGTGCCATACCACTTACCTGGAGGTGTAGTTTGCCAGTGTGCATATGCACATTTATGAAATACATCACCAGACAGACACTGGGGTAATCTTTACCTCTATAGTGTTGGGCCTTCTGCATTCATTACACCATGAAATTTCAAATTTATTACCACTTTTGTGCATCTAAGAGCTCTTGATAATAGACCATTCCCCCAAAAGGGCATCATGTACCCATTGGTAATTTCCATTGTGTCTTTGTGCATAGTTGCTACCATATTCCTCATCACCGAGTGCATATCTTGACAAAATTCTTTCAATATCTGGACATCTACTTTCAGTAGATAGATTTCCTCCTGCATCATCTTTATCTCCGTCTGTGCAGCATCTACTGATATTGGTATTTTCCATTTCCTAGAAGTTTATACCTGTATGCCCATTATCATTTCCTCATTGGCTGCACTTATAAATAATTGTTGAAACCAATTCCCACTCTTCTTATTAGCTTTGGTAACTTTGTTACACTATTGTACACAATCCTTGGAGTTGTATAATAATACTTTATGTTTTATATGTCCTAGATACTTTGGAAGCTGAACAGTTATCTAGAAGATGAATTCAAATGGTCATCTAGAGCACTATTTGAATTTTGAAAGATTTGTTGTTAGATTTCCTGATACCTTTTCAACCCATTACAGAGAGTGCAATTTTACTGAAATGTGCAGTGTTATTTTAGGTACATAAAGGCATGCTTTTTCTTTTGTAATTTGTCTAATAACAGATTAAGGTAGACTTAATGTAGTGATAGTTTCATTTTTGTAAATCTGATGATCTTGGCAGCTAGAGAACGTTGAGGTGATGCTTGCAATTGTCTTTGTGTGCTTGGTATTATTTTTATGGGTAATTTGTCTGGTAACAGATTAAGGTAGACTTATTGTGTTGTAGTTTCTTGCAAATCTCATAATTTTAGATTTCGTTAATCAATTTTGACCATAAATTACCACCATGTAAGTGCAGTTTGTCACCACGGCAATGCCAGCCTATTCTCAATTGCCTTGTGAATACTTAACTATTGGACTGGATATTGGTGGTGCAGAAAAGTTGCTACTTAATACGTGGTCCACTACAAAATGCACGAGGCTTGTGGGGGAAAGCCTTCTTTCAGATGTCCTGCCATTTCTTTGTTATTGTTTGTTTCAGTTATACGATTTATGGGGTAACCTTGTTAGTATGCTTTAAGCAGCTTTTGCTTTAGGCTTCTTAAGTTTGTTCTTTATTCCTTCGCAGGTATTTTTGTTGAGCATAGAGTAGCCTTTTGAGAGAAGCTTTCCTGCTACTGAAGTTTGGTTAATTGATTGTGTTTAACGTAGAGTTAATGGCTGGATTTTGCAAATATTCAAAACATTTTATCAACAGCGTGTTGGGAAATTTTCGATTATAAGTTTGTATTTAAAAAAATATATTTTGAACATCTCATTTTTTGGTCTTCCAATCTTTAGCTAGACGACCCCTTCATTCGTTTTCAGCTAATCCCTGCCTTCCACGCGATGGTGAGTAGTTTGGCAGAGGGAGCCCGTGAGATCAAACATTGTTGAGTGTTTTTTGTGTTGAAATGGAAACATGGTGCCTGGTTTTATGTGGATTCAGCCCATTTTATTTTTTCTTAAAATTAATTTGGAACTGTATCAGTATTTGGTTTTACAATCTTTAGGCATATGACCTTTTAGTTTAAATGGCCCATGCCCATAGGAAAAACACTATCAATGTAGATTATGAGTATGAGCCTGTAAAATAGCCAAGGATTCTAGTGCAGGGCAGAAGCATCTGCTGCAGATTGCTTATTATTATGTAGGCATTTGTGAAGGCAGGAGTCTATGTGAAATCCAATAGTTTTTGCTTTTGGGTGGAAGCATTTGCAGTGGCACATTATTGATTAACTTCAATTAATTACAGGGTATGATT
This sequence comes from Sequoiadendron giganteum, assembly GCA_007115665.2. Lineage (NCBI taxonomy): Eukaryota > Viridiplantae > Streptophyta > Pinopsida > Cupressales > Cupressaceae > Sequoiadendron > Sequoiadendron giganteum. The sequence goes on from CM021102.1 coordinate 825,754,979, forward strand.
ATATAGTATCTATGGAGGTGGCACTTGGTGTGTTGATTTTATTTAATAGAGAGTTCAGTTTTTGCAGATGCTTATGTAGGCATTTGTGGAGGCAAGGAGGATAATTGAAATCAGAGGTCAAGGGAATCAAAAGTGAAGCAAGGTGAAACCTGTGGGCTGTGAGGATGTTTTGGCTTTATGTGTTTGTGTGCTGTATGTCCCATGAGATTGATGCACATTGTTAACATGTATACAAAACTGAAAGTATTTAAATCAGTTTGGCAATTGGGGGCTTCAATTTATTTCTTATTTTAATGATTGTCATGTTTGTCAACGTTGACTCACATTGAAGTGTATGGAAACCTGAAAGTAACAGGGTATGCTATTAAAGTAATCTTTGCATAGAGTGGGACAACATCTTTTTAACCATGTTATGGGGCAGTCAATCGTTTTTGCAACTTTGATGGATATGAGCGAAAGGAGAAGGTTGAGATAGCATTTATGTTATGGTGTTATGCTTTTTAAATGGCGAGTAACTGAAGAGTACCTCCCTCCATTTTAATATGGAAAGAGTATAATTATGCAGGGTGGGAATCAAAGACAGTGGGAAAACATCAACATCAGAGGGTAGGAATCAGCAAGACAGTGAAAAAACATCAACATCTTAAAGGCTGTGGGTATTCTAGGATGGCACCTTTGTTTTTTTGAATTGAAGCACTTTGTATGACCTCAAAATGGTTAACGCAAGAAGAAATTCTCTATTGCTTGATGATCAATAGTCTATAGAATTCACATTTGCATTTGTGATTGAGCAAATGATGCTTGCAAAAACAATTTCTTAAAGCCAATCATCTTAGAAAAATGAATATTATCTTATATTTATGGGTGAGTGGACAAGCTTGGGAGAGCATAGCGGGAATGAGTTTGAGTCAGATATAGCTTAAATAAATTATCATTGTCAATTTGCGGCTTTTTGATTTTATTGTTATTTTATTTTTAGGAGTTCAATTACAAATGATAATTTTTTTCCACAATTGCTGACCATTAAATGGTGTCTCTCATATGACTGTGTTTGATTTTTAGAGTTCTTTAATTTTATTATCATTATCAAATTAGATTGTTTTGGTTCTTTGTGAACTTGCTAAAAGGTCTTCAACTTGTGTATGGTTCCAAGGTAAAACATATCTACTCTAATGCTTTTTGCAAGTTCAGTTCACCATGATAATAGGGACGTAGAGTTTGAATTCATCGATCTAGCACTTTCAGATTTTAAAAGATTTGTGCAGACTAATTTGTAAGAAGAAACCCTTATTTTATTATTCAAACAAGTATTTGTATTTGGATTAGTAGTAGATTGATTAATATTTATATTTTTTTAATTTGATAATTTATGACATATTTGAATATATTTATTTAGCTCCAATTTATTTATATTGTTCATGTAATCTTTTATTACAATTTTTGGAGGTGGTTGTGTGTGTCACTACATGCTCACACTTTACTTTCATAAAATCTTGGTAATTAGAAAGTTTTTTTTAAAATAAAAAACTGTTAAAATCATTATTGTGGTACTAGAACTAAATAGAACAATTTTTTTCCTAATTGAATTTCCACCTCTTCGGTGTACCCATTGCACAACAAGGTGCAATTGCTAGTTTTATATGACATGTTTAGTAAGGTAATGGATGCCAACCAACAATGGTATCCTCATTCTTCCCATTAGGAATAAGTTTAATAATACCTTTGTTGATAATAGGACCCAAAGAGCCGCTTTGAAGGACTTCCAAATATAACATATAAAAATCATTCTTAATATGCTTCCACATAGTTTGATAAAATTTAGCAAGAAGACCATCAAATCCAGGACTTTTATTTGGTTTCATAGAAAATAAAGCATGTTCAATTTCCTCCAAAGAAAGAATTCTATCCAAATACCTGCTATAACTTGGATCAATCATATTTGGAACAAATTCATGTATGCTATCCTCCAATGCATGTTGGATATCAGTCCAGTTATTTTCTTCTTTAAACAACTTTTCATAAAAACTATGAAATGGATTAATAATTTCAGCTTGATCAGTATGGTGTCCCCTTTCATCCCTTATAGCTTCAATTTTCTCTTTTTTATGCTTATAGTTAAGATGATTAAAGAAATATTTAGATCCCTTGTTTCCTTCCTTGATCCATTGAATTTTGGCTCTAATTTTAGCACCTTGACCTCTATAATGATCAAGTTTTCACAACTGAGCTTCTGTAACAACAATATGTTTCTGAAGATTTTTGTTGAGAGGATCAAGATTAAGTTTAGTTCGTGCTTGTTCTAGTTGTCCTTGGAGTCACTATGTTTACATTTCCATGCCATTCTTTTTCCGAATGAATGAAGAAACTCAACACATTGTGATATAGCATAAATTCACCATCTCACCCATGAGTCTCCTTCAATAGGTATGGGGATCGAGTTCCAAATCCCAACTAAAGCTGAAATACATTCTTTGTTTTTAAGATGAGAAATATTAAGCTTGAAAGGGAGTTGAGAAGAAGACTTTGCCTCAACATTCTTCGAAGAGGACAAAGAACACACACTTGGATACTGATTAGATAAAGTTGTGGAATAATCCACTATAACCTAAAAATCCTGAGATAACTTATCCAACCTGAGATTGAGAGATAAATAGAAACGATCCAATCTGCTCAACTTCCTATCATTACTTGAATATGCAAATAGACCAAGTGTACCAGTTATTGGCATGACAAGAGTATTGGTTGTGGAGAGGATTGGTAACTCCAAGCACATTCCTACAATAAATCCATTTTTCAAATTCCTCTTGGCTGAGTTTAAAATGATTAAACCAACTGTGATGTCGTGATGTTCCACCATGTTAAAGTCTCCTCCCAACACCCAATGAACAATAGGAAGGTTCTTAGCCATCCAGTCCCAAAGAGCACCTCTTTCTCTCGGATTATTAGGAGCATAAATTGAACATAAACCAAGAGGTTGACCATTGGTAAAGGTGAGGGCCCAAACACAGTTATGGGTTGGGTCCTCACCCTTAGCAATGACATGTTTAGAAACTGAAGGAGCCAGTTCGAGAACAACCCCACCGTTGCCCTCATTATGCAAGGTATGAACAAACATGGCATCTTTCCAAAGGTTGAAAAGAGACATTTAAACGCTCCTTACCAATCTTAACTTCTTGTAGCATAAGCGCCTCAGGCTTCCATTTCTCAAGAGTGTCTTTGACTTTAAATTTACGATGAGGGTGGGACAACCCTCTCACATTCCAAGATAGTATTTTGTACCTCATTGTGAAACGTTAAGAGAATCCTCCTCCTCTTGTGGCAAGACTCCATAGCGATTAGAAATAGGAACTTCTTGATCATTGATCAATTTTCTAGTTGAACCACTAGAAGGGGGTTTCTGGACCGTTGTCGAGAATTAGGAGGGGGAGACAAAGATCTACTAGGGATTTCAACGACCTAGAAGAAGCCAGGGTAGGAAGTTCTTTAGGAGAGGAATGGGAATTTGAGGAAGGGGAAGAAGGTTCCTTTCGTTTTCGAACAATTTTCCAATCATCATTCATAATAACATCCTTGTAAGATGATTATCCAAAACAGAGGAAGCAACAATAGAAGGAGGGCTAGAAGAGGGGATGTTATTGTTCATTTGATGGGCAGAAGACAATGGAGTTTTGATGATTGACTTGGACTGTAAGGCAAGATTAGTGGTAGCCTTGGCTGGGGAAGCTGGTGAAGGGGAAGAGGAGACCTTGTTTTTCCTGATAGGGCAGTCTCAGATCAAATGACCCTCCTGATGACAAAAAAACAAACGTTGGACTTATTCAAATAAACGATTGGCTGATCAATTTCAAGTCTAGGCCCATATAATTTAATATTCTCTGGTAGAGGTTTGTTCAAGTCCACTTCTACACAAACTCTCGAGTGAACCCTTAGACTAGAAAATTCGTTAGAGCTCTATTTGCACCAAATAACTTTACCCAGTGGTGCCACAATGTCCTTAAGATAGGGTAAGAAGACTAAGTTAAAAAAAGGCAACTCCAACCACATTGGATAACGAGTACAAGAGGGTCCTTCAGGGTGAAAGTCAAATGTCCAGGCTTGAAGGTAACAAATTTGCCCACAAATTATCCATGTGCCATATTGTAATACAACTTGGCATGCTCTACAAATTTGAACATGCAAGAGACGTAACCCTTACCTAAACCCCTTATTGTTCCAATCATCCAACCCCTGTTTTCCTAGTTTATTCTTACCCATTTGTAAAATTTTGACTTTGTAGGGATTCCTCTCAAAAAGAACAAAATCACAATTTTACTTTGATGTTCAACAATGAGATCTACTACATCATCAGGCAATTGAAACTCTAGAGATTTACCTTGTTCGTCACTTGAAACCTCCGAAATCTTTTCTTCTCGTTCAACGATTTGGGGAAAAACCTTGGCCTTTGTGTTGGGCGTCTCATTTGTTCCGGTCCTCATATCTGCAATTTGTTCCTCCTCCATGGCACCATTTTCTTCCATATCATCAATATTGACAATCAAATCTACGAAGTTATTAGCATCGGAAGCCCCAGATTGCCGTGCCACGAATTTCAACCTCATCGTTGGATTTTTAATCTCCCCGTCAAGATTTTGCTAGTCATTGGAGGCTGAAACAACCGTAAAAGAATCCACAGAGGGATTCATGCACCGAAAAAAGTGAGCTCAAAGGAGAAGAAAATGCAAGAGATTCACAATGGGCGGTTAGGGTGTCGAAATATATTTAAAGTCTTGTAGGTTAGCAAATATATTTGTAGACAAATTTATAAAAGCCCTATCATAAAAATATTTTGAAAGATTGATAAATAACCTCAAAGTCACCACTTCAAGATCAAATACATAGCAATAATCGAGCCAAGATTAAAGGGTGTTCAAAAATGTAATATTGCCTCCTAAGTTTTTATGATACAAATGTATTAATGTCAAAAGTACAAGTCATGTCAAATCAAGATAGAGCCTTGGAGTGCATGCCAAGTTAGAGACTTGGAATACAAATTAAGGGAAGAGTACAAGTCATGTCACATCAAAATTAAAAATGCACAAGCCTAGAGCACAAATCAAAATTATGGGTCATGTAATAGAGTAAAAATCTAGTGCAAGTCAAAATTTGAAGCTTGGAAAGAAAGTCAAGAAGTCTAGAATATGTAATATTTTAATACTTATTTTTGGACCTCTCTAAAAAAGGAAGTGCATAGGAGAATTGTTAAAGGAAGAATAAAAAGTGTCTCTATACTCTTAACATTTTTTAACAATAGAAATTATTGTTTTGTACATATATTCTTGTGCATGCTCTATTATCTTAATATAAGAATATTTCAAGATAAAATGTTATTGTTCCACACTAGTAAGCCTCTACTTGTTCTAAAACTTAACCAATTTCAAGACACCTATTACATGGCATTCCATTCCATGTTAGCAAGAAGACAACTTTTAATGGAGAATGTGACACTTGAATGAGAGACGACCCTCATCTTCGTATGCCTCTACCAAAAATAGTTGTGCGATGCACCTACTTAGATGATCTCATTGAATTCAAATTGATTGGAAATTAGATATAATTCCAAAATAAAAGTTGAAGTTAATTTTAAAGGTTACATGATAGATAGATCATTCCAAATTGAGTTTAGATAGAACTCCAAAATAAAAGTTGAAGTTAATTTTCAAGATTACATGATAGATAGATCATTCCAAATTGAACTTAAAGAACTCCAAAATAAAAATCGAAATTAATTTTAAAGATTACATGATAGATCATTCCAATTTAGGAATGAGTCCCTTTGGATGGAAATGGGGGAACTTTTTTTACTTACCTTTTTGTGTTGTTCAAACATTGTACTCGGTGAATTTCGATCTCATGACCAGGTTTGGTAGTGAATCAAAAGTTAACAATCGACATCCCAATTTACCAGGTTTGATCAGATTCATTGGGTTCAGCCCTTTGTTTCTCTCCATTTTTAAGAAAAAACATTCAATTAGAGTGACTGGAAGGAACAACTGTGTACACTATTGAACTAAAATTGTAGGCCAACTTGTTAGGCCCATTTTATGCATGTTATTGCCTCCTCTTTCTTATAGGATGAAGAGCATTTGCAGTTTCTTGATGATATCACCAAGTAGGTTACAGTATGGCGTGCAGATTATCAACCTGTTGGGCAATCTCTGATCCCATCATCGAGTAAAATAGCATATGTGAGTTTTCTAGATTTTACTATTCCTCGAGCACTAAGAACAGAGGAAATTTCAAAAATTGTTGACGACTTCCGCATTGCTGCCAGAAATGCTAGGTTTTCAGGTGACAACTGTTCTTGAACAAATTGCAAACTCAAGATTAAATTAAAGTTTGGTAACCCCATTAATACTTTATATTGGTATTGTTGAGGTCATGGATAAAATGACTGGTTTTAAAGTCAATTGGATTACATCAACCGCACAGACAACATGGGCCTGTTTCTATCCTCAAAAAGGGAACTTAGTAGGTTATCTGCCAACAGGTTTTGATGGCGTTGAAATCCATGGGGTTCATGCGTATCTTCTTTACCAATATATGAAAGATGGCATCAATGACATGACTGATCGGTATGGTGGTTTACTAGAAAACCATTGGACGTTTGCTCTTGAGTTTGTTGAAGCAGTGGCAAATGAAATTGGTGCAGATTATTTAGAGTCTGACGACTCAAACCCTGAGACCCTGGGACTTTACATGGCCAAGGGCTTAAATAAATATAGCATCTTGTATGCCCACCATGTGGAATCCCGAATGCTATATTTTGGGGATTGTGTTTCCAAAGACGAGTCTTCTTCCAATGAGAAGACATTCAAGGGAAACTTCTTGGTTGCAGGGGGTTATGATAGAGAAGATGGCAATGCGGCAATTGCAAGTGATAAGGCTGCTATTGTAGTTTATGGTCGGCATTCAGGTTTGCTTAAAAGATTTGAAATAAATGCCTCTCTCATCAAATATGACAGTAAAACTTTCTACCTTACTGGCCCTAATAGTGACCATGCTGTTGGCTACACAAACTGCCCATTCTTAGGGCTTTATCCTCATTGATATCAATATTGCTGTACTGACTATTTTGTTAAGAGATTCGGGCTTTTTCTGCTTTTGTTCTATTTGTTTTTTATTTCTCTTTTCTTGATGTACTAATCTCATGTCCCCATGCGGCTGCTTAACTCCATTTTCTGCTTAAATTTAAACAGCGGGAGTGTTCCCATACATAAATTTTATTGTTGGAAAAGGATAATTTGGAATCTTTTCCTATTTTAATGGAGAAGCTACTGTTTAGGAATTGAAAATAAGTTGTGGGAAAAAGGGGGGCTGGAAATAAGCAGCAACTGCATATTGTTAAAAATCCACGTGGCTCCACAAATTTCTTTCCCTCTTTTTTAAGATTTGCTTTCTTTTTTCTTTTTCTATTTTTTTTGGTACAAATTATTATTAATACTGTTAATACAAATTTAAACTGGCTGCTAAAAAATAAGCAGAAAAATTAAGCATTCATGGGGTCATCAGTTCCACAAAGAACTCCTAAATAAGTTGAGCAGTGACTGCTAGCCAAAATAAGCTAAGCAGCCGCATGAAGACATGAGGTAAGCACTCGGACATCTGTGAGTTTAACAGATTAATCTCAGTTTAGTGCAATTCCTACTTTATTTGTATCATTGTGCATGTTTTTCTTTTAATCAAGTTCAAGATATATAACAATGATCATACAATAACATTCTGTTTCCCAGTCCATGATAGTTAGTAATCAAGATTTCTGGAAATAATTTGCACACAGTTTTTTTCCAGAAATCTTGATTACTAATAATCATACAGTTAGTTAATGATTTCCACAGCAGAATTCAAAATTATTTGCTAGTCCATGAAAGAAAAGCCCTGATGGAAAGACTTAACATTTTACACTTACAGACATATCCGTGCTGTTGTTCAAAAAATTCTGCTCTGTTTCTAACAGATGGACTATATACATCGATAAAGCAAGGAACATCAGCTTCCAGATTGTACCATTGTAAGCAATTAAAGTAGAAATATGTTCTATTGTTAAGTGCAGTCATTTATTTCATCATCATCCACATAATCTTCAAATTCCTCTTCACTTCTACCGTCATCATTTTCACCCAATCCAGAACTCTGTGATTGTACAAGCATTTGTTGAGTCTCAGCAGAAAGAGCAGCTTTTGCCGCATAAATTGCCTCTCTCTGTAGCGATTCTGGAATCTCTGTTACAATATAGCTTGCTGGGAGTTTTGCATTTTGGGTCCAAGTTTTTCTTCTTGCCGCTTCTCTGGAATGTAACAAATCAATATATTTTTCATGTTGGGCGGGATTATTTATTTGTTTCAAAACTTCTGGACTAAAAATTTGTCGTTTTAATCCAGGTAATGATCTTCTACCATCAGGTGACTCCGTTTGGTTTGAATTCCCAATGGATTTAAGCAAAATATCTGAAGAGATGGGTTTACTAGTTAGAAGTAAAGAAGTTTGGACTGACGAATCTGCAGATTCCACGGAAGAAAATAGATCTGTTTCATACCCTTTGTCAGCAGTTTTATGTCTTCCCAGTATCCATCGCACAGTTCTATGTGCTTGCAGAATTTTCTGTCGATTGCTGTGAAACCTTCTACCAGTTGACCTAGTAGCCTTTAACAAGGTATGGAGATTTAATTGCCTTTTGGGGGATCGACGAACTTTGCCATCCAACTTTGACTGTGATCGGGAAAACCGTGGAGTTGGATAAGATGAGTGAAATCTATCAAAGCATTCCTTGGAAGATTTTCCAGGAACCTGAAAAAAAACTGAAAGTGAATAAGCCCAAGAATTAAAAAGAAAAAGAAAATAAAATCTTCAGATATTCTTAAACACACGTTCTTTTCATTTTTTTCGCAGGGTTTAAAAAAAAAGTATATTGAGCTTTTGGATCAAGTCAAATAGGAGTATAAAAAACAAGCTATTGAAAATGTCTACACCAATCTGAATTAAACCCCGATACAGAAATACTGTGAACACATACTGCACAAAAGTCTTCAACCGAACACGGGAAAACAAATCTGCATTTTATAATTCAAATAGAACTAAAGAAACGTTAAAAACATAAAAGTCAGTTAAGAGAGCCCCATAGAAAAAACCCAAGATTGCATGTTCAGAATCTAATCAGAGGAAGAGAGGGTAGCAGAAGGGTTCCATCTGATTTATTAGACAATTAATCATCATATTGAAGCACTGGACTTCCATTTCCATTCACAGACATTGTGAGCAATCTTCAGGCTGGATGGCCCCATAAGGAGGTAAACTTTGAAGGAGCCAATCCAACTGGGAGCTGGACACTTATAAGTTAAAATTCAAGAACATCCACAATCTTCATTGGGAAAAAAAGCTTCCATGCCACTCTTAAATGTCCATGTTAACCTCCTAAACTCAACAATTAGTTGCTCCACATGATTAAATCTATAATCGATGTGTTTGCCAAGTTTGTCAGTCGCTTCCTGAGAGGAAGGACAAGGTTGTTGCTGCTACTTAAATGGTAGACCCGGATTTGCTTGAACCAGGATGCTCCAAATAACAGAGAATACTCAAGGCAGATTGAATGACTAAATGAAGGCTCCAAGCTTGAGTCAGTGTGAAGAGATGCTAAAGTGTTAAACAATATGTTGTCTAGCATCACTGTATTCATTTCACTTAAACATATGTTCAGAGAGGTCAATTAGGTTGTGGTTTACAGTTCAAATTTTTTGCTACTGGTTGTAAAGTTTTTTTTTTTTTTTTTGGTTCTTCTTCTTTTAAGCTTTGCTAGAAGCCTAGAGGTAATACAAGCTTGAAATTTGAGTACAGTCCAGTTTAATACAACACTCCAAGAACATTAAGAGGTTGAACTCCCAAAGGGTACAGAACTTTAATGAAAATGGAAAAATATCCTCCGAGCAAGATATTAATTTGGTGTTTGACAACCCTCTTAAGAATTCTTAAGGGAATTGTTCTTCAAATTCTACAGAGAAATTATTTATCCTATTAACCTTGCATATTGTTCAACCCTGAACCCTTACATAAAACTCATCACCCCAGATTAAGGATTTAACTGTCTGCCTTGGCAGTGACAGTCTAAAGAATTTATTTATTTATTTTTGGAGGATTTTATACTATCTATAAGCTTGTTTTGATATCTAACATCAAAGTACAAGTCTATCCTGATATCTCTTCAGGCTAAGAGTTAAGGATTGAGGGATATTCATTCCATCAAAGTCGTTAGGGACACGCTCCACCCTCATCTCTTATATCATATTTCTGGGAGTTTGAACCTTTGTGGATGACATAATCAAGCAACATACCACCACCCTCACTAATTATACTAAACCAATTAAAACTACAACCCTTTGATTCAAAAACCATTTACCCTCAACTAGAAATAAGGTGATATCCACAACCATTTACCCTCAACTAGAAATAAAGTGATATCCTAGGTGAACATAAGACTTTTACTTTTAAGTTAGAAGAAATATAAAAAGCATTTGAAGAGAGAAACGGGTGCAGGGTATACCAACCAGCTTGGCAACATCTTTCCAGAAGCTGGCAGAAACCTTGAGTGTGTAATAGGCATTGTGAAGCGCCACGTCTTGCTCTTTGCTCCATCCCTCACTACTCGAACCACCCAACAGTGGCATACTGATGTTAATAGCCATAATTTTCTTATCATTAGGGCTTTCATATCCCCTGTCTTCATTATTATTTTCCCCCAGATAAAACAGACTCTGTGCAGATGATTTTGGCATCTTCTTGTTGGGTTTTGTGGGCATTAATGGTAGAGAATCTGCCCTCTGAGAATTTTCCAAATGCCTGATAGATCTTCTTGGTTGGGGTAAATTTGAGGTTTGAGGTCGCTTTATCTTGAGGCCGTCGTTGCACATCTCCATATACCCTTCACCTTGTTCTTCCATGCTCTAAATCCACAGCTTACTTGCGCTTCATCTTATTGGTAATTGGCCGGATGTAGCAGACGGGCGTTTCACTTGATATGACATTAACGTTCAAAATCCATTTTGAGAAAAGCTTGTAGGTGTATATATTTAAAATGATAATCATCGGCGGGAATTATATTTAATATTATTTTTTAAGACCTCGGGGGATATAAGGCTAGAGGAAATACATCCCACTCTACAATTCGAAAAGTAAAATTCAAATTTAAAGTTTAGACGTAAAGGAGTTGAAACCACCTAAAAAGTGGTTAGAAAATATAAATGTTACATTAATACATAATTTAGTAAATTAAGAGTATAATCATTAAAATATCTATCTTTAAAAAACGATTATATATATATAGACATGCTAATATTAATTACATATAAAAAATAATATACTTATATGAAATTAATATTACATACATATATATACGTTACATAAGTAATATATAAGAGAGTTTAGGAATGGGGGGAATTGTTTAGGAATTTTAGGGATGAGGGGATACCATTTAGGGCTGAAAGGAAGGGTTTAGGAGTTGTAAGGATGTGGGAGTATTAGGGGATGGGGGAGAACGATTTAGGGATGGGGTAAACAGTTTAGGGATAATGTAAATAGTTTAGGGATGGGGTGAAAGGAAGGGTTTAGGGATTGTAAGGATGTGGGAGGGATGCGGGAGAACGATTTAGGGATAGGGTAAACTGTTTAGGGATAATGTAAACGATTTAGGGATAAGATAAATATTTTAGGGATAATGTAAATGGTTTAAGGATGAGGGAAAAGAAGGGTTTAGGAATTGTAAGGATGTGGGATGGTTAGGACATGGGGGAGAACGACTTAGGGATGAGGGGATGAATTAGGGGTGAAAGGAAGGGTTTAGGGATTGTAAGGATGTGGGAGGGTTGGGAGATGGGGGAGAATGATTTAGGGATGGGAGGAAAATGTGTTAACTAATGAGGTGGGTGGTATGATATACATGAGGAGATAGATGCATTAGAGACCTAGGAGCGATGATCAAGAGTGTTGAGGTTGATGGAGCATTTGATTGAGGCAAATATGATGAATTTTTGGGCCATTGGATTGGAGTATGTGTCATGAATGCCCTCGATCCATGCTCACAAGGTGTTGTTGATAGATTTGATAGAGAGGTGGCACTCTGAGACGCGTACCTTCCATCTCTCGACAAGGGAGATGACTGTGACCTTAGAGGACGTGTGGAGGATTTTACGGGTACTGATTAGGACCTACACAATGTACACAATGTCGGCAGTGTCAGAGGCAACCTTATAGAGGCTTTTCAAGAGGAATGACCTACCAAGGAGAGGGATGGCATTGCACTTATATGGTTGCAGGGGGATGCTTTTGACATTCCCCTTAGTGATGGTAGCTCTTGTTTGCAACATCTTGTTGCCTAACAAGAGTGATTGGATAGGTTCCATATTGGGTTGGCGGATTGTGTGGCAGAGATGGTAGAGAGAGGGCAGCAATTTTAATGGGGAGCTTGCATGTTAGCTCACTTGTATAGGGACTTGCGCATAGTTACATTCAAGGGTGGATGAAGTCTAGGCCACCTTAACCTTCTGCAAGTATGGGCATGGGAGCGCATTGTTGCGCTCTTCCCAATTAGAGATAAAGTAGGTATTGATTATGGAGACCCCTATGTATTTGGTTGGGAGCAAGCGATACAATATAGACATGTGGGGGGCTTGGAGTATTAGCAATGGGTATTGGATGAGATATCGAAGGGGGACATAGTGTGGAGACCATATTGATAGTGTGGAGATCATATTGAGAAGGGGAGACTTGGCAGGAGAACAAATGATACCTAAGATATGTTGTGTAATGGTGTTATTTGATAGGGAGGTATCATTATATTATTGAGAGGTATCACCCAGATGGGGTATGCCGATAGTTCAGTTTATAATAGGGAGTACCAGAGGGGCCAAACTATTTTATGAGACAATCATGGGAGACACCCAAGTGGGAGCTAATATGAGTAGGAGATGTGCCCTAAATAATTGGGCAGATATGGTGTGGGTAGAGTGGGATGATTGAGTGGAGGTAATGGATGCAAGTGATACCGACACATACAGAAGATGGTGGGTGACACAGAGACCCCTAAGGTTGACACCACCAACATGGAGTAGTGTGCGAGAGTGGCTAAGAGAGGTTGCAAGGGAGGTGATGAGGCAAGGACATGAAGAAGTGGGAGGCACGGTGAGGGGGATGAGGAGGCAGATTATGCGAGGTGGGGGCAGTAGAGCCGAGGTACTAAGAGAGGAGTCAAAGGAGGAGTGATTTGAGTATGTGGAGATGGAGGTATCAGATAGAGATGAGGAGGAGAGAGAGGATGAGGCTACATGAGGAGGGATCGATGAGGAGGCAAGTGGAGATAGGGAGACTATGGAGATTGAAAATGATCATGGTGATAGTGACTCAAATTCATCATTAGGGAGTGGGGAGGAGGAGTAGGATCCCCTAGAGGTGGAGATGCAAGATGCACCAAAGATGGAGATGCACGTGTCACCATAGGAGGAGGAGATATAAAGATCACCCTAGAGTGAGAGACATGGATCTCCATATGATAGGTGAGTCTTTAGAGATGTGACTAGAATAGGAATTGAGCGAGCGAGATGCAATTCAAAGGAGGTTGGAGGAGGTAGAGACAAAGAGAGATATTTTTAGGAGTGAGCAAGATGGAGTTTTGAGATATTTGCAAGGGGCTGAGGAAAATATCACATGATCGAGGGACCTCCTAGGGGCATAGGGGATGACTCAGACACTTTTCGAGGCATCAAGTGGGATTCATAGGAGGTAAGTTATTAGCAATTGTTGTATGAGCAGTCAGTTCCTATGGATCAGAGAGCTCCTAGCTATGTAGAGCATTCAAGGACTACAGTATTTGGGTCAATAAAATCAAGGAGGTTGAGGAGGTTAGTGACCATGGGGCCACCTCAAGGAGAATAACCAAGAGACGGGGCCAACCATTGCTAGTAGGTGATATGGATGGAGTGGATATATGCCCTAGGGCACACTTTTGATTATGCTTTATGGAGTCAATATATCATGATGAGACCCTGAGGTCCATTTTTCGATATACTATGGACTTTGATGTATTTTTGGATGAGACTATGATGTCCATTTTGACGTACTATGGAATTTGATATATTATTTGATGATATATAGTGATGTGATGGTAGTGTTTATGCATGTATGTTTTATGGTGATCTTATGATGATGATCATGGATGATTTGTGTTATTTATGATACTGATATTAATGTGCTAATGGTGATGTTGCAAGGTGTATGTGATTTATGATATATGTAGATTATGAATATTAATGTGGATATGTATGTGGTTTATGATATGGACCTAATGAATCTAGGATATATTATAATAAGCATTCAAAATGTGGAGAACTCAAAATAAAATCATAATGGTTATTTTTATACTCATATATTCTTGTTACAAACCCCCTTCCCAAAGTCTCCCCTTTTGGTGGAATCATGAGGGGTTGGATTTTGTGGGCTTGGAATAAGGATGAGAGTATGACCAAGTGAGCCTCAAGGACAATTGATATTAAGCATAGTTTCCTTTGGGTCCTAATTATCAATCTATATTTTATGATGATAATGAGATTAAATTATCATGATAAAAAAGTGGAATCTAAAGTCACAAGGCAGTTAATCATGATTAGAAACTAAAAAATTGAGTGTTGTCTGATGACTGAAATCCCACCACCCAAGATGGCCTACATTAATCCAAAAACGTGCTACAAAATTTTGAGCAAAGGATTAAGATCGTTGGCATGAGGGTGTTTATAATCTAGCCTAAAAATAATGCCAAAAGGATAAATCTAGCAAAAATCATGATAGGTTAGATATACTAAGGATTACGAAAGAAAATATATAGTTTAGAATAATAGAGAAAAATACAATAATAACATAGTATTTATGTGGAAAACCTGGTAAAATTATATTAGGAAAAAACCATGGGCAAAGGTCTTTCATATTTTATTTCTCAAGAAATTCACAATTACAACAACCTTCAAAAGTTACAAAAATATGACTTCAATAGAGTATAAGAAATTTGAGTTGCAGAGTCCTTGTCGAACAAAACTTTACAAAAATACAAAGTGTGACTCATACAAGTACATGTCGAACATTTGTCAAAATTACCAAAAATATAGTCCTAAAAAAAATTCAGCTTCACTAGAAATTACTTCGACGGGAACACCTTCGGTGTATGATAGCCCCCTTGGGACCCCTCATCATTTCAACATTCATTTATATAATAGGACTTCGTCCACGCCAGGAATGTACTTGAAGCACTAGCTAGATATCAATGTTGAATATCTATCAGTGCTGTAAAAACAATAAAATTGACTTCATATTCCAACAATCTCTCACTTGAAATCAAATTCATCTCTTACGAATAAATCCTCATACTGAAAGACTAATGCCTATGTCGCCAATCATCAAGTAAAATGCAATCCTAGAGAAGTTTTGCACTAGATGAACTTCTCTCTACCAATGGGCTTCATCAAAATATCTACTTGGTTTATATCAATGTGTATCTTGGCCAAAGATATTTGTCCTCCTTCCACCACCTCACATACAAAGTGATATTGAATATCAATATGCTTTGTTTTGGCATGATATGTTGAGTTTTGTTCTAAGTGTGAAGCGCATTGGCTCTCACAATGCAACACCGTGTTTTCCTACTTTACTTGCAGTTCACCCAAAAGTCTATGAAGCTAGATGGCCTCCTTGCTAGCTTGTGTTGCTGTCATATATCCAACTTCAATAGTAGGCAATGCCACCACTATCTGCAAATTTGATACCTGGCTAATTGCACCTCCAACTAAGGAGAAGATGTAACTTGTAGTTGACTTTCTCTTATCTCCATCTCCACCAAAATCTACATCCACATACCCATTACCCTGAAAAATACTCCCACTATAACATATAGCAACATCAGAAGTGCCTCTCAAATACCTAAGAATCTACTTCATAACCGTCCAATGCTTGAGACCTAGATTTTCCATGTAATGACTGACTACTCCCACTGCTTGTGCAATATCTATTCTAGTGCACATCATTGAGAACATAAGACTACCAATTGTTGATGAGTACGGTACATGGGACATTTATGTCTTCTTTTTTCTGTGATAGGGCACTATTTTGAAGATAATTTATTATGAATAGGAAATGGAGTATTGACTGGTTGCGAATTCTAAATATTGAAGCACTATCGAACCTTCTCCACATAAGTTTTTTGTGACAACCATATTTTCCTATTATTTTTGTCTCTATGTATCCTCATATCAAGAATCTAATTTTCTCTTCCTAAGTCCTTCATCTCAAACTCCCTAGCAAGCTAAGTTTTCAAATGGATGATTTCATTCATGGTGGGATCTGTTACCAACATATCATCAACATACAAAAGTAAAATAATAAAATTATCATCACCATACCTTTGAAAATAGGCACAATGATCAACCTCACATCTACTAAAACCCAAAATCATCATGAAGGAATCAAAATTCTTGTACCAATACCTTGGTGCTTCTTTCAAACAATATAATGATTTTCTGAACCTACAAAAAAGATTCTCCATGTCTCTTTCCTCAAAACCTTTTGGTTGTTGCATATAAATCTCCTTTGAGAGATCACCATGTAAGAATTTTTTTTTTACATCTAACTATTCTAACTCCAAATCAAGACTAGCAACAATAAATTTAAAACAACTCTAATAGTACTTAACTATACAATAGGTGAAAAAAGTTCATCGAAATCAATACCGAACTTTTGTGCATACCCCTTCGCCACCCATCGAGATTTATACCTCTCTAAATTGTCATTTATGTCTCTTTTGAATTTAAATACTCACTTTTTCCCAATGGATTTTTCGTACCTTAGGAAATGGTACAAGCTCCCATGTCTTGTTCTTATGAAGATCTTTCATCTCCTCTTCCATGGCAACTCTCCACTTGCTTGTATATTCAGATTCACAAGCCTCTTGATATGAACTAGGTTCACCAACATCAGTTAGTAATGTATAAGGAAAATTAAAAGTAGGAGAGTAAATTTTAGGTGCTTTAGATCTCTAGTGGATCTCCTTACAAGGGGTAATATATCACCCTGTGGATCATTTGGTTGTTGTTCATATTGCTTATTTTCATCTGGTACTTGCAGATTATCATCATAAATTTTCACCTCAACTGGAATAAATTTTATACTTTGTTATTCTTTACCTCTTTGCATTGATTTTTCATTAAAATAAAAATCTCAGATAACTATAACTTTATGGGCAATAACATCCCATAATCTATACCCCTTTGTACCCTCTATATAGCCAATAAAAATACACTTTTTGGACTTCAAATCCAATGTTTTTCTATTCTCTTTAGGAATATGAGCATAAGAATCAAAACCAGATACACAAAGAAAGGAATAATCAATAGGTTTACCTATACATACTTCTTCATGGATTTTATTATCAAGAGTTATAGTGGGTGATCTATTGATCAAGAAACAGGTTGTAGAAACAACCTCTACCCAAAATTTATGCTCTAAACCAACAGTGCTCAACATACATCTGTCTCACTCAATAATTGTACAATTAATGTGTTCATCAACACCATTTTAGTGTGGTGTCCTATAAATAACCAATTGCCTTGCAACACCATACTGATCATGACAAATCTGGTTAAACACTCATGAACAAAATCCTCCTTCACTATATGTTATCAGATATTTTATAGTCTTACCCTTTTGATTCTCTACCAGAGCTTTGAATTCATTTTAAAAAGAAAACACTTCAGACTTCTTCTTGAGAAGATAAATCCACACCTTACAAGAATAATCATCTATAAATGAAAAAATATATGATGAACCCTCAATAGATGTAACAAGATCTTCCCAAGTATGTGAATGAATTAATTCTAATACATCTTTACTTCCGGTAGTACTTCTAGAGAAACCTAGTCTATTTTGTTTTCCAAACAAAAAATGTTTACAAAAATTTAAATCTTTACATTTTCCACTTGGGAGAAGATTTCTATCTAGTAGTACCTTAAGACTGTGGTCACTCATATGGCCTAGTTGTTGATTCCAAGTTGATACTGAGTTTATTTCTACATCAGAAACCATTGCAACTTCTCCATTGCTAGTTTCCCCAACCAACCTGTAGAGATTGCCGAGTTGTTCTCCCTTTAGCACAACTATTAAACCCTTTTTTACCTTGAGACAACTATCTTCACCACTGAATCAATAACTTTGTTCATGAAAAACTCCAAGTTACAATAGAATTTTCTTTAATCTTGGTACATGTCTGACATGTTGAATAGTCCTTACCATTCCATCAAACATCTTGATTCTTATGTCACCTTCACCAATAACTTCACAAGGGTTGTCATTTCCCATGTAAATCATACCTCTATCAGATGATTGATAAGTAGAAAACTAGACTTTGTTTGGATTCATGTGAAAGGAGGCACCAAAATCAAGAATCCAAACATGAAGTAAAGAGCCTCCTAGATTAGTAGTTGTGCATGCTGAAAACTAAAAAAATGAATGATTTAATCTATAAATCCAAAATCAAGATTTCAACATAACATCAATGAAGCCTTTCTTAAATGAAAACACATGCAAAATGAAACTAAGCTATGCAAAAACCCAAAAAACATGCATTCAAAATAGAATCATCTCCATTGGTTTCCTTATTCACCATGATCTTGATTTATGCATTTGATGCTCTCAGATTTTCATGAGCACAAGTGCAACAAGAAGCTGTAATGAACAAAAGGGAGGATTGGTTGAAATTGAATGTACAATTTTTGGTGATAAGGGAGAGGGTTTATATAGATGAATTCACGGGGTGAGTTCAAGTTACGAGAGAGATATGGGATAAAAGACTGAAGTGGAGATTATCATAATTATCCCATATTGCTTAATGAAATGAAATTGATGGGAATGAGAGAGATAAATGGGTGACTTTATGATATAATGTGGGTTTGGAATTATATTAAAATTGGAGTTTTGAATTAATGGATGAATGATTTAATGAATTAAATGGATTAAATGATTTGTGAGTTTAGATAAATGATTAAATGGTTTTATTTATTTAAATGATTTAATACAATATGTAAATGGATAAAGATTAATGTGATATGGATGCAAATGACATTTTAATGATTATGCAAATAGAATAATATGAAATATTTTATGGATAAATGATTATGCAAATGGATAATGGTTATGAATGAATAAATTCTTATAATATGGATAAATGCTAATAAATGAATTGATGAATGAATAGAAGAAAGTATTTAAATGAATTAATTAAATAGATAATAATATCCATTTAATTAATAGATGAAAAAATAGGACGATTGTGAGGACAAATTTTGAGTGTCTACATTTTTCCCCTCTTCGAGACAATGCAGCCCGTCACATTGTTTCAAAGAAAAAGATATGCCCCAATGTAAGGAAGATTGACAAGGAGGTAGAAGTATGCCCCCTGAAGAGGACATGTGGGTTCAAAGAACACGAGTGTGCTCTCAAAATGGATGAGACAATGAAGGAGAAAGAACTGATAGAAGAGAATAGATAAGGATGATGAAGAAATAAATGAAATAATGAATGGAAATGGATGATGGAAGAAATGATAGATGAAAAGAAAGAGATATGAAGGAAATGAAAGTGATGAAGCTTCTTGTGCTTTACAAAGTGATTTATCATCATAGAGCAGTAAAATATGACAAATGGACAACAAACACCATGGTATGACATAGACCAAGGTGTGCAAGGTCATCCATCTATTTAATAGACAGCCACAAATAAGGAATGTCCTAACTCATACTTAGGAAAAAGTTGCCCCAGTCTTTTAGTCAAGACAAACTGTAGACAATGTTGGGTGAAAATTATGTAATCAACTTTTCAATAGATTACACAACCTAGATTTTAACCACAACTATGTGAGATATAATATCTTCTCTTAGAAAGGGGAGGCACCCTTCTTACTGCTTTCAAAAGCTAAATAAAACTAACTAAATATTCACAAGATACTACGAAAGGGGGTGTGTGTGTTACATTCATGCTTCTCTTTTTTTTCAGAGAAGATATTTTATAATACTTCGCAGTTGATAGTTCTGATTCACAGTAACCTTAAACTAAAAACAAGTAGTAATGCCAATAACTCTATCTTGTCAAAGCAAAGCGTAGAGGTACCGAATATGATAATGATAACAAAAAAGGAAAAGGAAAGCTCACGAACGCACAAAGTCATTTTGTACCCTTTTCATTGATGGATCTGTGATAGATTTACTGTTTGTTGTATTAGAAGCACAAAGTCTTCTAGATACAACAATTCCACAAACAACATGAACAATTACAAGCACAAAGTCTTATAGATCATCTAAAAATAGTTAACCAAACGTAAATGTAAATCCAAATAAATAATGTAACACAAAGTTTACATAAATTTATTTGAAGCCCTTTAGATCTCATCTACTAATCACCACCAATCTTATTCAAACTAATAGAGAATTGATTCCAACACAAAGTCTAGTATGCAACTTCCTTCTTTATTGATCAGATTTAGATTCACAAAATTGAACACAAAGTCTCAATGTTCGTTTCACAAAAGGGAAACACTTCGTTGCAAAATCCTAAAGGTGAATATTACAATAGAAATCCCTCTTGTTTATAGAAAAGAGGGAAGAACTAATCTAGGAAATTAGTTGAGTAAAAATAGGAAACCCTAAATTTGATTAAGTCAACATGTAATTTATCTCTGTGAACTTACATCTCATATTTTCAGTGTAATTACATTTGCTAAAAATATATTTTAAGATGTCAAAAACTATTTACAAGATACATAAAGGGAAGCATCAAAAAGTTCAACACTAGAGATCAAGAGTCTTCATGGTTCATTTCTTTGGGTGTGAAAGTCTTTATACTTCTTCTTGGTCTCCTGTATGAGCGCATCATCTGGGTCGACTATGTAATCCACAAGGGTGTGAACTCTTGTGATCGACCTTCTGGTGGATGAATGGATTTTCTTGCACTTGTGAAGATGCATGTTGAGATTATCAATGGTCAGCCATGTATCACACATGAAATGTATTGAGGCTTTGGAAAAGCTGGCATCCTCAACTTGTTGCATGATGACTTCTTTGTAGATCCTGGAAAGTTCACTAGTCGGGAGGAAAATCTAGTTTTATGCAAGAAGGTTGCCTGGCAACTCCTTGATGCCCTTCTCCAGGATAACACGATTTCCTTCGACATCTTCTTGTACATGGTGAATATATTCGATAAGATATTTGATCACATTGATACGGTGCTTGAGTGATTCTCTTACCTCTACATATTTTTCCTTGTCGGGAATTACCCTGACTTGCACCAATTTACTGAGCTTTGCCTGTTTCATTTGTGACCAAAATGATAGGTACTTTTCCATCTCTTTTTGCTCTTGAGTAAGAATAATTTCCTCCTTATCAAGATCTGACTTGAGCTTGGCTATTTGTGTGGCCTTCTCATTTGCAACAACTAGATCAAAGATGTCACCTTGTGGATCACTTTACGATATCTAAAAAGAAACTGCAAGGGTGGTGAATCAATAGGCATTAGCAAAAAAAATAGCATTGGGAAGCATGAAGCAAGCAAATGATGTTGAGCAAGCATGAAAATAACAACTAGGCACATAAAATGATGTAGGAGTGGAGAAACGTGGTCCAGAGAAAAAATGGAGTGGTTTGGAAGTTTTTAAGGCAAAAATTGCCAAATGTGTATGAGCGCTAAAAATTAATGCTCCTACACTTAGAGAGATGTTTTCAGGTGTAAGGGCGCTGAAAAATCAGAACCCTTACATGTCTAAAATGTAAAATTGTCAAATGTGTCAAGGTGTTGAAAATTAGCACCTTGACACATTGTCTCACACTTGTGAAAAATTGGGAAAAGTGCACTTGAGTCAAAAATCACCACCCTGGTCATTTTTGACTAAGTATGGGGAAAAAGTGCACAAGCGCTAAAAATGAGTGCTTATGCCTTAATTTGAAAAATTGGGAAAAGTGCACTTGAGTAAAAAATTACCACCCTGGTCAATTTTTACTAAGTATGAGGAAAAAGTGCACAAGTGCTAAAAATCAGCGCTTATGCCTTAATTTGAAAAACTAGGAAAAGTGCACTTGAGTCAAAAATCACCGCCTTGGTCATTTTTGACTAAGTATGGGGAAAAAGTGCACAAGCACTAAAAATCAACGCTTGTGCACCAAAAAATGACTTTGGGAAAAATGCACATGCGCTGATTTTTAGTGCTTGTGCACTTGACACTTAGAAAAACTTTCAACAATATGTAGGAGCGTTGTTTTTTGACACTCTTGCACTTATTCGCAATTTTGACTAAGTATTGACATCTAGACCTCGCGAAGGTATTCGTTTCGAAGGTCTTCGATAGTTGGACATGAAGGAATGCTCAAATGGACTGTTTGAGACTTTGGAACACACTTCGAGGTGGATTGAAATTTGCCTTGTTTTGTGTGCTTGAACATCATGAACCTATGAAACAAACAAGTTTCGTAGGGGGTTATTCGTGGATCGAGCGTTGCTAGATTCCATGATAATAGATAACAATCAAATAAAAGACGAGCCATGGGACATCATTGCTCCTCTAAATCCTTCATCAATAGTCATTCAAAGTGTTTGCCAATAAGTGTTTTCCAGTGTGTTAAGTGACGAAGTGAGCGATAGGTGGATTGTTTTGACAAGGCTTGGTTCCAAGAGAAGAAACATGTCGTATAAGACATCAAGTCTAGTTTCGATCATGCAACTACATGTATAAGGAAAATGAAATGTGATAGTGACAAAGTCTGGTTTCAAGAAGGACACATCTTATATAAGACCATTGGTTGTGATCGATTTGACTTGTAGACTTGTTGGCTTGCTTGTCTTGTTGATTCAGGATTTGTGTTTGAAGTTCAAATGATGATGTCGCATCTGAGTTGACATTGTCTAATTTATTTTGACTGAACCGATGAACCCTAAAAGATTGACCAAGGGGGCCTCAAGGGCTCATCGATAGATGGCCTTGCCTATGTAGCAATGCTTAGAGGCCTTGTAGTTTGACATGACCTTTGACTTTGTTTCAATGACAAAGGACCGAACCATAATTTTATTTGACAACACCTGAAGGACTGACCTAATGCCTCGAGGGCACATCATCAAATGACCTTGCCTACATCCAGTCACAGAGGCAACGTAGTTTGACAGTGAGAAAGATTGACGTGACTGACTTTGACTCTATTTTTGAGATTTTTTGAAAGTTATCTGAATGTTTTTGGGTTTTCACATGTTTTTATTTTTTTAGATTTTTGAAGTTTTATGAATTTTTTGGCTTTTTGTTGTTTTATAATTTTTTTGGATTTTGAAATGTTTTGATTTTTTTGGATTTTGAAGTTTTATGATTTTTTTGTCTTTTTGAGTATAGGAACTTCCAATGATAAGTGTAGAATCCAGTGAAGCCTGGTGTTAGGAAATTGCCCCCAGTTGGGTATAAGACTAACCAATAGGGAAGGGATGGGACAAGGATGTATTATGGGTGGAAGATGAGGGAGGAAAGGGCAGAAGATGACAACTGCTCGGAAGTCATGATATAGATGACAAGGTTTGATGATGGATGTGGAATGAGAGATGATGGAAGGTAAAGGCATTAGTATGAATTAGGGTGGAATGCCAGATAAAGTGATAGGAGATGGCAGAGCAAAGACTGAATACACATGGCACCTGTTTGCTAGGTTCTCACCATGGTACTTATCCAAAGTGCCACTAACGTGGTTTCCACTATTGGACAAAAAATTTCCCTTTACTATTTTTATGATGTTTTTTTTTCCAATTTTTTCAGCACTTTTTCTCATTTTTTTGTATTTTTTCAGGAATTTTTCCTAGCTCTCTAAAGCTAAGTATAGATTTGATAAACACACCAGATCCATAGACTGCCTTGACGATGCACTGATCCTATTTGGATGATCATGCTGGATAAAAATACCCGATTTGGATGACTAGTGCAAGCAACAAATATGAAGGGTGGTAGATGCGATGAAAAAAGAGGCTATGATAGGATCCCTAATATGCACACTACGTGAGCCATCAAGATTTAGTCGAAAAGGAGCTTGGACAACCAACGAGCTAGAGTACGTGAAGGGGTTTTTGTCAAAGGTCCATCGAAAGACATCACCAATGGAGTGGTATGACAAATATTGAACATGGATGAATGGAATGGAGTATATGGTATGAGTGAGAGTGACGTGGATAGAGACCTTGGATCAACAAGCCCTTTGTTTGAATTTTTGCCTTGATAGATGCCCCAGTGATTTTTGATGGAGAGGCATACTTGGAGATCGGCTTTTGCTTGCTTTCGATTTTGAATTTTATTTTTGATTTGTCTGATAGATTTTATTTTGGCTAGGGGAATTGTCTTGATCTTCTTTTAATTTGATTTGTCTAATAGCTCTTTATTTTGGCTAAGGGACTTGTCTTGATCTTCTTTTGTTTTTCATTTTTCCAATAGATTTTTATTTTGGCTAAGGGACTTGTCTTGATCTTCTATTCTTTTCATTATGTCTCTTGATGCTTGATCTCATTTTAAAGATAGCTCATTCATCGGAGCTTTGAATTTATTCTTTCCTTGAGATATAACTTGTTGATCCATTTCTATGATGCAAGTGGACATGAGTGAGATGGAGGAAGTAGGTGAAGTGACAAGAATGTTTAGTGGACGAATGGGTGTGGCGATTCCATCAACGAAGTCTTTGGGACTATCCTTTTTAGTACTACTAATGTCAAAGGAAGCTTGCACATCCTTAATGACTTGACAAGATGGCTTAGTAGAGGCAATAGTAGAAGATGCATATCCTAGCCCAGGGTAGTTGGGATGGAAGGATGATGATTGGATATCCTCAATAGGGTCATGATCAAAGAGTGAGTTATTGTAGATGTCCTGGTCAAATGAGGGGTTATCATAGACATGAAAAGTTTGAGCGGAAGCAGATATGGAAAAGGCCGATGTATCATTAGGGTTTCAAAAGGTTTCAATCCAAGCACGACCATATTTTTGTGTTCCTTTTACAACTATCTTGAAATCAACGTTATAATTATTAACCTTCTTTGTGGCATTAACATTATCTTTTTTTCGGTAAATTATCCATACGATATTCTCCACATCCCATATCATGGACTTCGACCTTGGGGTTTGATGGCATAGTAAATGGAGTGGATGAATTGGTCAATAAAGATGGATCAATGTGGTGAGATAATGAGGCCTCTTGGTTGACAAGCACTTGGAATTGAGTAGTCCCTTTCAGATTGCTACAATATTGGAAGGGGTCAGGATCTCCTGTGACTGTAATTTCAGTGCCTTCATGAGGAAAGTTTAGACATTGATGGTGTGTGGATGGAATGAATTTCATGGCCTGGATCCATGGTTGAAAGAGGAGTAGGTTGTATGGTAGTTCAAGATTTAGGACTTGGAATGTGGTATCTTGTACTATAGGTCCAATCTTGATAGGTAGTGTGATAATGCCCTCAGAAGAACGTTCGTCATCATCATAGGCTTTGATGACAATGCTCTTAGTTGTATCCACACATGCTTCAGAGAGGCCCAATGCCTTCACCAATTTTAAAGTGAAAATGTTCAATCTAGCTCCGCCATCTACTAGGAATTGTCTGAACTTGTGTTTATTGAAAAAGACCTCAAGGTGCAATAGGTCATTATGGCTTGAATTGGGTGTAGAGTAATCTTTGTCAGAAAAGGAGACATGGTGGGAGTTGGCCAAATATCCAACCATGGCTTCAAATTGGTTGACATCTAGGTCACTAGGGATAGATGTTTCTTTCAAAGCCTTATCGAGGATAGCTTTGTGTTCAGGTGATATGCGTAGAAGCTCAAGGATGAAAATATGTGTGGGTGTCTTGCCCAAGCAATCAACAATGTTGTATTGGACTTTAGATTGTGGCTGCTTTGGAGGAGGACTAGATATGGTAGCCTTAGCCTTGCGGGTAGTAATGGTGCATTTAGGTTGCTTCTTAATGGTGATTGTGCTAATATGATCGTCAATAGCTTGGATGTGGTTAATAATTGTGTATTCAAAAGAGGTGTTGGTATAACTGGCATGGTTGTCTATCTTTTGAACTGAACTTGAGGGTTTTCCATTGTCTTGCAATGGATTTTTAAAAATTGTATGGTCTTTATTGGAAGGTTTTTGTTGTCCCTCAACCTTTATGGTACCATCTTTAATTAGGTCTTGAATCATGTTCTTCAACTGATAGCATGATGAGGTCTTACACCCTTTGATGCAGTGGTAATCACAAAAGGCATTGTCATCCCACCAAGAGGGTTTGAATTGTTTGGGGTTGTATGGTTTGGGCTCTTGGAGCTATATAATGTTTGATTGTACTAGCTTCTTCAAGACAGACTCAATTGGTTCTGGTAAAGGAGTATATTGTCTCTATGTGTATTGCCTTGGTTCTCTTGGGGGTCCCGGTTCTTGATTATTTTGTATCACGTTAGCTTCTTGGTTGGAAACATATGATGTGTTATTGTTTGTGTTGGGTGCTTTGAGAGTCAATGTGAGATTTATTCTATTCATATATTTGGCATCTACGACTCCATTTGTTACATTCTTATTGCCGTACCAAAAATTTATTTTGTTGTTAGAGGCCTGTTGGTTGTGTGTGTGTTTGTTTCCATATGTAAGTTCACCTTGGGCGATTAGGACTTTTTTGAGTATCATGCCTTTCTCAACTAAGTTTGTAAATGTGGCACAACAATATATTTGTAGAGGGTGTTTCAACTTTGGCTTGAGGTTTTCTATGAACATGTCCACTTTTTGTTTTTTAGGGATCTCAACAAGAAATTGACTCACCATACTACACCATCTTTGGAAGAAAGTAATAAAGGGCTCTCCTTCATATTGTATCAAGTAGCATAAGGTAGCAATTGTGACATCATTTTCAATGTTATACACTTAATTCTCAATGAATTTATTGGTGAGGTCGTCCCATGAATTTATAGACCCTTTAGGTATCAATGCAAACCATTCAAGCGTAGGTCTAGTAATAATTCTAGGGAAGAGTCTCAAAAGGTAGGAGTGATCGCATGCGACATCCACACAAGCAGTGGTATATTCTCATATGTGCTCGAGAAGATTGCTCTTTCCCTTATACTTATTGAAGGAAGGAATAATATACCTAGGAGGGAAAGGAGGCATGTATATGCTAGTGTCATATGGGTAAGGATGTAAATCATGTGATGAGTACATCTTATTGTTTGACACTTGCATCCCTTCTACTTGCTTTTGTAGGGCAGCCAATTGAGCAGTCAAGGCGTCTATTACAGGATTGTTGTAAACATTGTTATGAGGTCCCATATTGTGTTGTGTGGTCCCATTTTTTGTTGAGATGACATGTTTTGGTTTAGAATGTTGTGCATATGTGGTGGATTTTGATTGTATCCATGAGTATGAATGTGTGATGTGTAATTTGGGATGTGAGAAGTGGTTGAGCTATGTTGCATTTTTTGGGTGTGTTGTCCATGTATATTTTGGTTTCCAAAAAAGGATCCATGTGTGTAGCCATATAATATGTTAAGAGGTTGTGTCGTTTGTGATCCTTGTCCTTATTGAAAAGAATTATAACCATGTGAAGTGTTTATATTTTGACTACGTGGGACTTTTGTGTTTTGTCCTTGCAAGGTGTTTGTATTGACATGAGGACCTTGTGACATGGAGTTTGTGTTTGATTGAGGTCCTTGGATGAGAACCCTTCTTGCCTTAGTTCTACCAAGGATGTTAGATGTAGATACCCCTATGACCCGAGATGATGACCACAAAGGAGTAAATTCCAAGCCAAAGGGTTGTGATGTGGTTTGTGTCATGGGTTGTGACATAGATTGTATTACAAAAATGGATGAAGTGTTGGTAGTTGTGGTACTTTGGGTTGTTATTACAATGTATATGGAAGTGTTAGGTTGTGATGTAGATTGTCCTTGGATTTTTTGTGTGTTTTTATTGGGTGATGTTGCTTCTCGTAAGGTATTAACATCAAATCCTTTAGGTAGTTTAACTCCTTAATGTAAAAGCTTGGCTAAATATCGTTGGGGGTCCAACATGAAAACTTCATCCACAAGAGAGTAAACATCAAGATTTTGTGGCAACCTCTACTTCTTCTATGAAAACATTTCCATCCTTGTCTCTAATAAGGAATTGTTCAAAAGGAGTTTGTGTCTTTGGTTGTTTATAGGATGTAGAGCCCAAGTTGGCATGGTCATGACTCTCAAGGTTGATATTACTGTGAGGATCATTAGTGGCATTGCCAAAGTTGAGGGTGCTAGTGTAATTGTAAACGTCATCATCATCATGAAAAAGATCCATTACTCGTCGTTTCTTTTACAATCTAGTTTCAACCATATAAGACTTGCTCAAATGAAGGTGGAAAGTATGAAACTGTAAGGGAGGGGGACCAACCACACCAAGGCTCTAGGTCATGAAGAGCTAAGAGTGGAGGGCTTCCCTATCTTACCTCACTCTAAAAGATGTCTTGGGATAAGGATCGAGAATGATGAGCATTATAGCATACTTCTATCACTCTACAAACCCTGAAGTTTGGTTTGGGCTAGGTGAGTTGGTTTTTAGAGTTAGTACTGTGTCTTAGACAACTCTTTATTCGAGGATGATAGTGTAGTTCAGGGACGACAATGCGGTGCACTGGCGTCTCTTGGGCGTGCTGGCATCTGTACGATAAAAAAATAGTAAACACAGTACAAACTGCATAAAAAATAACTAACAACCTAGCAAGTTGGTTTCAACGGTAAAAACAAAATGATAAAGTATAAGAAATAGATACTAAAATGATAAAAAAAATAAATGAAAGCTAGGGTGATGAAGATGATCTCACATAAGCACCCATTCGCCTGCTAGCTCAAACACACGTTGACTTACACATAAGAAAGAGGGCAAAATTGTTGGGGCTGTATAGGGGCCTACCTCAGTCAGACCCCCATTTTGGTGTTTCCACCTCCACGGACAACCAAAAAGCAACGAAGTAGAAAATACGATAAAGGAAAGAAAGTAATAAGTACTACAAAAAAATGTTATGATACTCAATCAAATCACAAAGGAGAGGAGTGAAACATTACCACCTCCACCCAAAAATTCACTAGCTAATGGAGGAGTTATGGACTTGGCAAAGTCACCAAAACCGCACCTGTGATGAAGGAAGGTCTCACAAGACTCCAAGCCCATGCTTCTATAGTTTGCTTCACACTTGTAATGTGGAGTTGATGGAGTGCTGAAAGTGCTGCTTGAGAGTGAATAAGATGCTAGAGAGAAAGATTGATTGCTAAGAGATGAAATGAAGTGAGAATGAATGAATTTGAAGGTGGGATGGGAAGAATATTCCATTTTTAGGGTCAGTTGGTCAAAGAGGGGCATTACAATTTGACCCCAATCAGGTGTGTAACACCTCTGCCAACTTCAGATGTAGGAATCCATTAGGGACAACAACACATCACACATAAATTTGTGCATCACACGTGCATCCCTGACAAATATTCCCTCACTGAAAAAAATGATAGATGCCAAGTGGATGGAAGGCAGTTGGGTGATGTGGAATTTTTCCTTCTAAATTGATTTCCTAAGGTGAGGGTGCATGAAAGAGGAATTTACATAAGGGGTGCAAATTTTCTTCTTTACATTTTTCGCCCAATTTAGCGAGCATGAATACTAATGAGTGCTTTAGTAAAGTAGATCAAAGAGTTAGTAGGGTTAGAAATTAATACCTGAACTGTCAAGGAAGCAGACCACAATTAGATGAGCTCGAAAGTACAGGACAGATGAAGGACTCCACAAGTACTCTCCCTGAAGACCTTCGAACAAAAGAATCTATAGCCTTGTAGAACTATGAAGTTGCACACTGAAGGCCCTCAGACCAATGATGGACAAATATCGTAGGATGAAAGTGTCTCATAGGCTCGCAAACTTGGAAGGAGTCAACCCCCAAGATCTCTCACATGAAGGAAGCCCCATGAAGCAAGCGCCTTATAGGCTCGTAGACCTATAAGGAGGTGTCCTCCAAGATCTCTCACATGGAGGAAACTTGATGAAGCAAGTGCCTTATAGGCTCGAAGACCTACATGGAGGCATCCCCCAAGATATATCACATGGAGGAAACCCAAGAAGCAGGCATATCATAGGTCTACAAACCTACAAGGAGGTGTTCCCCAAGGTCTCTCACATGGAGGAAACCCAATGAAAGAGGGATCCACAAAATCAAAAAGTGGCTTCACAGGCTCACCTATGAAGTTACATGTTAATACACAGATAAAACATGTCAGGAAACACAAATCGGCCATGCAGGCAATCAAGCGGAAAGTCACACAAACCATCAAAAAATTGGAAGGTTTTCAAAGGGGTCACTTGGGAACCCAAAATGAAGAGGGGTCCACTCAAGGGACACACTATTTGAAAGTGCAAGAGAGATCGATTCATCATCAAGGAATCCTTTTGAAATATGTTCACTTAATCAAGGAATTCAAAAGGAAGAAAATGCTCCCTTGCAAGGGGAAGGTCAAAACTGCTCCCACCTCGAAGGGAAGTTTTCAAGTTTTTTCTTTGTGGTCCCATGATGAAGGAAACACGTTCTGTTAGGGGTCCAAATCGAGAATGCAATTTTATTGAATTTTTTTGTAAAGGTTTTCGAGAAAAGATCCATTGGAAACAAATGAGTTTTCTGAAAATCAAAGTATCATGAAAGAGATGTTGTCACACACAAGAGGGAAAACTCAAGAAAAGAAGAGTGAAAGAGAAGTGATCACAAACAAAGGACACAAGGGGATCTAGTTTCACGGGGTCAAATCTGCTCATGCATTTATAAATAATAGGTAAATATGGTGCAGGGTGAAAGATCATCAATCCCCACTAGATCAAGAAGAATGCATGGAAAAAAAGTAAAAAATAAAAAAATTGGGTCAACATGGAAGGGAAGCCTAAATGCCCCCACCACTTTGCATTGTGTCTAATTTATCGAAAATCAAACATAAACATGAAAGAATGATGATACAAAGAGAAGAAGGTTCACGACACAATCAATTCTGTATCCAAACACCAACAAGGGTGAAAAGGTTCATCTAGGGACACATAGAACATGTACGGGGGAAAAAATTACACACACACTTCTAATGTAAAGATAAAGAAGAGGCCTCCCCTAACACGCATTGACCAAGAGTTTTCCCACTTCCTAATCTAGATTGTTATAAGGGGAAGGCAGACAAGCCTGTAGTGTGGAATATTAAGGGGAGGAACTTCTGACCCTCTCACAACAAGGGCTAAGGAAGAAGCCCCTGCAAGGTCTTCCCCACTTGGCTCTTGTGGAGCTATGGTCAGTGATTTCCCGAAGATTGTTGGCAAGGCCATAAATTCATCCAGAGAGTTAAACATGCACTTTACAGGAGTACCATGTCGTATCTTAATGGAAAGAGAGCACGATGCTCAAGAGTCACCACTTGGATCACCGAGTGACTCAGGAGCGATGACAAACTTAGGAGAAGCCAAAGCTAGCTCTAGCACTAGGAAGGAACAAGCTAGTTGAAGACCAACTTTTGGAGAAGGTGGGCCCCTCTTATGCCCTCCACTGCTGGAAGGGCTAGCCTCCACCTTTTGCTCCATCGAGGGATGTGAAATCCCCATAGATAGGGCAAGAGGCATAGAAGAGGAGGAGAAAACCATAACGGACACCACCGAGTTACTCAACATGTCCAAGGGTTTAGGAAATGGTGGGATGTATGAAAGGGACATCAACAAGAGTGGCTCAACTGAGGGGGCAATAAATACCAGCACCTTTTTGGGGTTAGGTGCGTTCACACTCGCAGTGGGAGGTGAAAGCAAGACCAAACTCAATTAAGTGGAAGTAGAGGGGAGGAGAGAGGAGGACATAGTGGGAGAACCTAATATAGGGATGGTCATTTCCTCTTCCTTATTCTGCAAAATGGCCTACTCAGTTGCTAGAGCCTTTTGCTGACGCTTGCACTCACGCACAAGGCAGTTTCTATGACTCTTTGAGCCAAAGGCCAGAGTTGTGAAGGGACAAAAGGATCTTGCTCAACCATAGGGGTGTCCACTATAGTCATTTCTGGTGGAGGGAAAAGCTCTAGAACAGGAGCAGGAGGAGTAGATTGGGAAATAATGGAGGGAGTCAAATCTAGTGCCTTAGTTGTGAGGCTCTTCCCGTTTATTGTTTTTGGAGCAGTGCTGGTGGGAGGTTGTAGAGGTTGAGAAATGGAGAATTCCCCACAATGACCCTTCTATCATGTCAAATGGGCCTAGGCTACGTGGGCAGAACAAGAAGCTCAAATGTGAGACACTTGGGCTTTCGCCAGACAGGTACTATAGGATTATTGCGTAGGTACAAAATAGAATCTAAGGGTACCGCAATAGGGTGAGATGAAGTGTCAAGCTAGATAGCGGAAATAGAGGGAGAGGGGCCTTGAGAGAGCTTATCTTTCTCTTTTCTACATGCCTTGGTGACATCACTGTTAGATTTGAAGCAGGCCCTATGTGAGACAACATAAGGAGATGGAGGGTACCTCACATTAGGTGTCAAGCACCTTTTCCTATAATTTTAATATGTCTGGTACAAGAGGTCCTTCCTAGGTGGGAGAGGACCAATCAGTGCAGGCCAAAAGTGATCCAAGGAATAGCTATCATGTATGAT
The DNA here is from genome assembly GCA_007115665.2 of Sequoiadendron giganteum. Taxonomy (NCBI): domain Eukaryota; kingdom Viridiplantae; phylum Streptophyta; class Pinopsida; order Cupressales; family Cupressaceae; genus Sequoiadendron; species Sequoiadendron giganteum. The sequence continues at coordinate 825,787,730 of CM021102.1, forward strand.
TGGTGGTTTATAACCAGTGTCATGAATCACATGCAATGAATCCCCATTAATGAAATTTAGACATTTGTGCACAAGTGAGGGAACTAAATTCATAGCTACCAGCCAAGGGATACCCATATTTTCTCTGAAGAGTTCACACCTTGGGATAATGTCAAACAATAGGTTTACAAACTTAGGTCTAACAAGGACTGACAAAACAATACTACCAAGGGGAGGTACAAAAAGTCTGTTATGTGTACAGATGGTGCTCATAGGTGCATTATACCCATCATTATGCAGGATGTTAATTAACATAATCTCCTCAGTTATGATATTTACTTGAGACATCGAATCAACAAGAACACCTGCTATAGTTGTCCCATTGATTCATACAGGGATATAAAGAGGATATGGTTATCTATTGAAGCCCATCAGTAGGTCCTACGAGGTGAAGGTTATAATTGGACCACTAATCATAGGCTACTTAGAGGGGATAGGTAAATGCAGGAAAGAGGCCATCATGCACACTATTTACGAAATCTCTCACAAAGCCCCCCAAAGGTTCACAATCAAACAGTGACTAAACTAATGATTCGTTACACAAAACTACAAAAAATTTCAACTATGCCTACTAGGTTTTGTAGGTTGGGTTATAAGGTGAGGGCCTCATAACACTCACACCTACAATGCTCCTAGAACATGAGGAAAGGAGCTTTTAGTATCGCAGGACGAAACCAAAATGGTTCACGTCGGGCTCACCAAAAATGTAAGAGAGGGGGACCAACCAAACCAAGGCTCCAAGTCACGAAGAGTTGAGAGCGGAGGGCTGCCCTAAAATACCTCACTCTAAAATATTTCTTGCGATAAGGATCAAGAATGATGAGCACTATAGCGTACTTTTATCACTCTACAGACCCTGAACTTAGGTTTGGGCTAGGCGAGCTAGTTTTTGGAGTCGGTATTGTGTCTTAGACAACTCTCTATCTGAGGATGATAGTGCAGTTCTAGGATGATAGTGTGGCATGCTGGTGTCTCTCATGTGCACTGGCGTTCATACAATAAAAAAATAGTAAACACAATACAAACTACCTAACAAAAAAAATCCTAGCAAGTTGGTTTCAACGGTAAAAATAGAATGATAAAGTATAAGAAATAGATACTAAAATGATAAAGAAAATAAATGAAAGCTAGGGTGACAAAGATGATATCACAGAAGTGCCAGTTCACCTAATTTCTCCAAACACATGTTCACCTACACAAGAAAGAGGGAAATTTTTTTGGGGCTATATAGGGGCCTACCTCAGTTAGACCCTAGTTTTGGTGTTTCTACCTTCACGGATAACCAGAAAGAAACAAAGTAGAATATGCGATAAAGGAAAGAAATTAATAAGCACTACAAAATAGTGTTATGCTACTCAATCAAATCACAAAGGAGAGGAGTGAAACATTACCACCTCCACCCAAAATCTCACTAGCCAATGGAGGTGTTATGGAGTTGGAAAAGTCACCACAATTGCAATTGTGATGAAGGAAGGTCTCACAAGACTCGAAGCCCACACTTCTATGGTTTGATTCACACTTGCAATGTGGAGCTGATGGAGTGCTATTGTTGCAATGGAATATTGAAAGTGATACTTGAGAGTGAATGAGATAATAGAGAGTGAGATTGAATTGCTAAGAGATGAAATGAAGAGAGAATGGATGAATTTGAAGGTGGGATGGAAATAATCTGCCATTTTCAGGGTTGGTTGGTTGAAGAGGGGCATTAAAATTTGACCCCAATCAGGTATGTAACACCTCTACCAAATTCAAACACAGGAATCCGTTAGGGATGGCAGCGCACGATGTGGACGTCTGTGCACCGTACGTGCGTCTCCAAAAAATATTCCCTCATCGACACAAAGGATAGATGTCGAGTGGATGGAAGATAGTTGGGTGATGTGGAATTTCACCTTTAGATTTGATTTCCTAAGGTGAGGGTGCGTGAAAGGGGAATTTTCATAAGGGGTGCAAATTCGCTCCTATACGAAGACTAAGACTATGTTTTTTCTATTTTTGAAATAAGGTATTCCTAAAGATAATGCAACTATTTTTTTAGTATTTGAGGATAAAAGATGTCTAATGTATGCAACAAGAAAATGTTCTTTTAGGTCTAAAATTCAAACACAGGAATCCGTCAGGGATGGTAGCGCACGATGTGGACGTCTGTGCGCCGTACGTGCGTCTCCAAAAAATATTCCCTCATCGACACAAAGGATAGATGTTGAGTGGATGGAAGATAGTTGGGTGATGTGGAATTTCACCTTTAGATTTGATTTCCTAAGGTGAGGGTGCGTGAAAGGGGAATTTTCATAAGGGGTGCAAATTCGCTCCTATACGAAGACTAAGACTATGTTTTTTCTATTTTTGAAATAAGGTATTCCTAAAGATAATGCAACTATTTTTTTGGTATTTGAGGATAAAAGATGTCTAATGTATGCAACAAGAAAATTCTCTTTTAGGTCTAAAATGTTGTGATATGAAGGATGAAAATGACTAAGAGGTGATGGATAGCTATAGTGAACTTGAGGGCTTAAACACTTTTGAAAGATGCAAGAATAGGATCACTAACCATCCAAGGATAAACCAATGTTTCAAATAGGATTGTCAAATGGCCTTTTTCTAGGACAAGTGAAAAGAACAATAAGGTGAGTTTCCCGACTAGACTTGTGAGTAGGGAATTATGGCAAAGGACTAAGTTAAAAAGTGACTTGGGAAAATGATAATCTTTTGTTGAAGAAATGATTTGTACAAGGTATAGATAGTTCTTCTATCCTAAAATCCACAAGGTACCAAGCCTAAAAGTGTGAAAAAGGTAGCCTAATGTGATGTTGGGATATGCAAGTAATGAGGATGCTCAGGTACCTAAAATGGTGACCTAATGATGGAATGATGATATGCAAGGTGAATGGAGCAAGTTTCTAGTTTTAAATAGGAATAAGGGGTTGGTCTGAAAATGGATCTCAAGGGTTTGAATATGATTTTGAAAAGAGTTTGACCCGATTTTGATTATTTTTGTTTGAAAATGTTGTTTCGTCTCAAGTTGTGAAGTGTTGCAATTTTCAGATGTAAGGTTTGTTTGATTGTTTGTTTGATAGACACACACATTAACATAATGTTTTGTTTGTGAATTTTGTTTGATTTTTGCAATAAAAGAGCATTCAAGCATAAACCCTAGGCTAGAAGAGACAATATTTGTTGGGTTCCCACTTGGATTTCTCTAGCCACACTTATTTAGAATGGATAGCTTAGAAGTTTGGGGGCCGTCTAACTCTCCTCCATGACACTCACTTCTTGGGCGCACCAAAATTTGAATTCTCAAAGACCCGAAGATCTTAAGGAAGTTTCTATCTCTACTTTAAATTGCAAAATATGGGATGGCTTCAGAGGTCTGACCTCCTATGCCAACAAATAGAAGGATTTTGGCTTCTAAAACAAGAGGTGTCTAGTAAGGGATTACTGTGAACAAAGAGCCCATTGTAATAGCCTGAGAACTGGGAGGCCCACTCCCACTCTTAGCACCAGCAAGTCTCAGTGGATCGAGGGTCTCACAACTTGGCTTCAAATGATGCTAGCCACTCCTTGGGGTATAACTTTCATTCTGCCTTGTTTGATATAGCCTACCGAAAAACATTCTTGAGGTCAAAACCTAAGGTGATGAAATCCCCAGGCAGCCTCTACTAAAAATAAAAAGGAGACCAATGTGTATTTCTCGTCACCTAGGATCACACAAGTGTGCAAGGGAAGAGGATACACATACACTAGCTCGGGTAACACATAATGTGCAAGTGCACCAAACACAACAAACAAAGTTAATTTTAAACACCAATTGAAATGTTTGCTATACTAAAAGACAATTGGTTTAAAAAAAATCAAGTCTTCAAGAAACGTCCTACACCAAATGTCATTAGTAGTTTCAAGCCTCTAGTATTTGAAAAATGCGTGTTTCTGTTTTCACTTTTCAAGTCTCTAACATGCGAACCAGCAAAAAAACCCAAATTAGCAAAATTAGCCCCAAAATTAAAAATAACTAAACTAAAAAGAAAATTGACATTTACTCTAGAATCCAAATTAAGGTTAATCTAAAATAAGTTAAATTAAATCTAAATTAGAATTTAATCTAAACTAAATTAATTCTAAATTCTAATCTAAATTAAATCAAATCTACATTCTAAATTAAGTCTAAATTAGATATCAAATCTAAATAAAAAGTAAATCTAAATTAAAAATTAGATCTAAATTAAAAGTTAAAAGCTAAATTAAAAATTAAAAGCTAAATCTAGATTAAAAACTAAAAACTAAATTAAAATTTAAAAGCTAAATTAAAATCTAAAAGTTAAATCTAAATTAAAAGCTAAATTAAAATTTATTCTAAATTAGAAATTAAAAGTTAAATCCAAGTCTAAATTTAAATCTAAATTAAGTTAAGAAACCTAATTCTAACTGAAACTAGAAAAACCTAAAATCTAAAAATCTAATTTTAATATAAATTAACGAAAACTAAATTAATTTAAAATTAGTCTAATTTAAATCTAACTTAATTAAATCAACCTCAATTAAACTAAATCTATATTAAATTTATATCAACATGAATTGGCATCCCTAACAAAAATTCCCTTTTGACCCTTAACACTTTAGAAGATCAAAAGAGGAGGTTTAGTTCCACTTAAGCCCATCGCTTGCATTCCACTTGATGCTTGGTTTGTGTGTCAATGGGGGCATTTCTGTCAGGGACGCCTGTGCGGCGCGCAGACGTCCGTGCGACGTGTTTACGTCCTTGGTAGATTCCTATGGCTGGAGATTGCAGAGGCGTTACATTTTCAATTGGGAGTCAAAGAGTAATGTCCCTCTTTGGCTGGCTGACTCGAATATGGCCGTTTTCCACCCATATCTTCATAATATTCACTCTTCCATCCTTAGCTTTTTTGAAGCAGGAGCTTGAGAGAAGTTGTGCAAGATCATTTGAAAATTTTCTCTACCATTTTTCATTCATTCCCAAGCTTTGCAACAACACCATTCACTCCATTGTAGTAATCCACTACTCTGTCACTCCAACAAGGCAAGCATAGGACAAACACCATGGCAACAAAGGCTTGAGTCCCTCTCGTTCACTCCTCTACGAGCCTTGAGTGCTTTGGATGGAGGCGATAAGCTCCTACAATCTCTCTTTTCTATTTTGATTGAGTAAGCACATACTACTTGTTGTGTTTTGTGTTTACGTAGCTTGTAGTTTCTTTCCTTTATCATCTATTTCTACTATCCCAAACTTGGCTATCTGTGGAGGTGGAAACACCAAGATGGGGGTCTGACTGAGGCATGCCCCTATGCAGCCCCAACAATTTATCCTCTTTATTGTGTGTAGGTGGAGAGAACTTAGAGCGAGGTGGTGAGGAGAGCATTGTACAAGATCATCTTCATCACGTTGGTGGTAATACATTTCCTTTATCATATTCATATCTTTATTTCTCTTTAATTAATCTCATTTTATCACTTTAAACATCTCTAGAATAGGCTGGTAGTCTCTCCTTTTGAGTGTGATTTCTGTCTTTTTGGTTCTTTGGTCGTATGGACGCCAGTGCACCTATGAGACGCTAGCACACCGCACTGTCATCCTGGAACTGCACTTCTTTCCTTTACAAAGAGTTGCCGGAGACACGAATCTGATTCTAAAGGTTGACTCATCTAGTCTCCTTCCAATATTTGGGATTTCAGAGTGATCGAAAGATGCATAATCCTCATCATTCTCATCCTCATCTTCCTAACTATTCTTTGAACTGAGGTGGCTTAGGGCAGCCTTTCTGCTCTTGGGCTTTTGTGACCTGGGGCCTTGTAGTGGGTGGTCCCCCTCTCTCACATTTTTGGTGAACCTGACGTGAATCATTTTGGTTCCGTTATGTGATATTGAAAGTTCCTTTCCTCGTATCCTAGGAGTGTTGTAGGTGTGAGTGTTGTGAGGCTCTCACCTTGCAACCCAACCTACAAACCCTAGTTGGTGTAGTTGGAAGGTTCCAAATTATTGTGTAACGAAACCTTAGCTCGGTTACTACCTTATCTCGTAAACCTTAGGAGGCTCTGTAGAAGTACCATATGGTGTGTGTGATGGCCTCTTTCCTTAATCAACCTATTCCCTCTGCACAGATTGTGAGTAGCGGTACTAGCATAACCTTTACTTCATAGGACTTGCTGATGGGATTTAATAGAGATCCATCTACTCTTTACATTCCTGCAAGGATAAATGGGAACACTGTAGTAGGTGTTCTTGTTGATCTGACATCACAAGTGAATATTATAATTGAGGAGATCATGTTGATTAACTTCTTGCACAAGGATGGATATGATGCACCTAAAAGTATCGTCCGCACACATGACAAACTTTTCGTACCTCCTATAGGGAGTATTTTCCTATCAATCCTTGTTGGAGCTAAATATGTAAGCCTTAAGTTTGACATTATCCCAGGGTTCGAACTATTCAGAGTGAAGCTAGGTATCCCCTGGCTAGTAGCTATGAACATAGTTCCCTTGGTCATACACAAATTTTTGAAAATTTTCCATGGAGGATCGATACATGTTGTCCATGACACCGGTTATAGACCATTGGTTGCATGTGGCAGCTATACCTTGGATTACTTTTGGCTTGCCTCTCTTGGTCCTCTCCTGCCTAGGAAGGACCTCCTACATTGCACATATCAAAACTATAAGAAAGGGCATGCTAGGCTGCAAGTGAGATACCCTCCTTCGCTCTATGCTATGTTGCATAGAGCTTGCTTAAAAGCTGATAGTGATGCCGCCAAGGCACGTAGAAGAGACGAAGAGAAGTAGTCTCGATATCCTCCTTCTTTGTCTTCCACGGTTCAACCTAATGCTTCCTCTTGTCCTGCCATGGTGCCATCTGCTTCTATCTCGCGTTTGTGAGAGAATCCCATGGTGTCCACTTGGCAAAAGGCCAAGCATCCTACGTTTGAGCTTCCTGTCTTTGTGACAGAGCCTAGGCCCATTCGCTATGGAAGATAGAAAGCCCCTCATGGAGAGTCCTCTTTGTCTCAACCTCCATGGCCTCCTACTATTCTTGTTCCTAAAATAGTAAACGGGAAGAGACCTGCCACCGAGGCGTTAGAATCAATTCCTCTCGCCGTTTCTGAGCCTATTCCTCCTTCCATCCAAGAGTCCGCCCTCCTGCTAGAGACATTCATGGAGGAAACTACCATGGTTGAGCAAGATCCTCCTATCCCTTCACAAGTTCCGGCTTTTGGTGCGAAGAGCCGTAGAAATCACCTTGTGCGTGAGCTTAAGTGCCGACGAAAGGCTCTCCTAGTCGAGCAAGCCTCCTTATAGGGGAAGGAGGAAGAGAGGACCGCATATCCTGCTGTGCCTTTCTCTTTCCCTCCTTCTGTCCCTAAATCTCTTTCATCTCCCGTTGTGAGCGCAAATGTGTAGTTTTGAAAACAATATGAACTAGTTTTCCAACCAATAAGAGGAAAGGAATGTGATCATAAAATAACTAATCGAGATACCATTTTGAAACCCTAGTAAAATGTAATGGTTGAGATTATAAAATTATTAAATTGCAAAGGATTATATGGAAATTTTGTGGTTCCAATATTTTTCATGCTCACTCACTTGCACAATGGTATTGAGAAACTAGCAATCAAAATTAGTCTTTTTGGATACTTATTTGTCTCCCTAAAAATTGATAGACAAGTACAACAGGGGTATTGGCCCTTTAAAAAATTATGGTGGTATAATGCTACTTGCTAACATCATATTCTAGCAAATTATACAACATATAGAAAATGAATAAAATTTGTGGGTAAGGTTGTGAAAAATCAAAAGTATGAAAAAGAGTCTCAAGAAAATACTACTACTACCAAATAAACCACTTCTACTATTTAAAAATCCACTTCTTCTACTAAAAATAAAGCCACTTTTAGTAATACCAATTTAGTAGTTTCAACTTCTCTTCGACATTAATTTGATCCAATTTCTCCAACATCTTGCATTGAAAAGGAAACTACAAAGTATATAACCTACAAAAATAATTGGCCAACAAACTTAGCTATTTGAAACTCAAGTACTTGAATAAACCATCACATATAAGGTCCACAATGCTCGTTGTGAGCAAGTATAAGATATTATTTTAGATTCTAATAAGGAGGTAGAGTAGCCTCCAATTTTTTTAAAAAATATGAATGATATTGCATAGACCACCTCAAACTTTGATGAGTAAAATTCAAATGGCTCAATTGTTTCATAAATTTTCTCATTCTTTTACTACCTCTCCGAAGGAACACATTATTGTAGAGGTTATTTCAAATTTGGCCTATTCTAATATTTTTATTGCTCTTGAGGGATCCATAATGTTTTAATTGAATAAGAAAGTAGAGGAAGAATTGTCACCATCACTAGGGAGAAACATTCTAGTCACACCTCCTTTGGAGAGTTCTTGTCTAATGGCTACCTCTTCACCTATAGATTCTAAGATTTAATAGAAAATCCCTAAGATTCTAGCTCCTCTTCATTTGGAGGATGATAAAAATATATATACATTATAACATTTAGATTCTTTGTAAAAAGGAGAATTTCAAACACCTTTAGAAAATTTGTAGTATGTAAACATCTTCATTCTACATGACACAATAGTAAAAGACATACCCTTTCCAAAGAATAAGCTAGTCATAAGACTACCTAGCCCACCCCATATAACACATATAGGGATATTTTAGCATGTGGTAATAATGTTATTAGTGAGTATAGAGTTTATACATTTTATGACAAATATCCGAGCATTTAATTATGGTTTATTTTACTTTCACCCCTATGGTTCCATGTTCCTTGAAGACTCAAATGATGCAAATTTACCTATTTACTTTTGCACACATTATAATTCATATCAAAATCTATTACTTGTGCTCTTGGTGTATTGATATATTTATCAATGAGCTGGTAGTAATAGTTTTTTCTCCTCTCATGATGAAGTTAATAAATTCTAGTTATTGATGAATTCAATTTGGTGATACCTTAGTCAATAGATTCATGGTTTGACATGTGCCTTTATAGGTTAATTTTCTATTTATTCTAGATTAAGTGTAATGTTGTAAAATATATGTTGAATATGAGTAAGTCCATGTTGCTCTGGCTATATAACTATGTTATACTAACAATTGTGACTGAGTGTGCAAGATAATTTTAACATGTCCTTCTTCTTGCCTCTCATAGAACAATCTTCGATCATCAAAAAGTAATGTGAGAGATTATAAGAGGAAGGATTGCAGAGTTTTGATATATTTTTCACTTTTGGGGGTTTCCTCAAGAATGTGAGTGCAATGCGAGCTTAAGCTTGCAAGAATTGTGAAGATGGAAGAAAGCTTCATATGGAAGAGGTAAGCTCTCTTCATAATTTTATTTTTTATTATTGCAAAATAATGAATTTTAAGAGTAGAAATTTAGTACTATTTTCAATTATTTATAATCCACTATAGAATGCGTTGAATTTATTCTTCTAGTATCATGCATGCACATAGTCAAATAAAGCTATATAAAATCAATGTGGTTGTAGTTTCAAGCTACTTTCTTTGTTCCTATCATATGCATTTATTCATTATGCATCATGTTATTATCATTTATTCACTATATTAGCATAAGTTTCTATTATGAAACTTTTGAAACTATACTTGGATAGTAGGTAATAAGAAGTGTGAATTTGGCATAAGACAAATATAATTATGAATCAATTTTAATTATTTATTTTGATATATAGAATATGATAAATGTCAAAAATCATGATGGATGCTTCCTATAAACTACCCTCATAAGTCATTGACCAATTTAGAAATAAGCTATTGCAATAATAAAATTTCATAGAGTTAATTACATAGATGTGACTAATAAACATTACCTAGTATGGTATTAACATATGAAAACACCATACCAAGTAAAGTGATGTGCTACCTATTTCAACTAGCATAAAAATCTTTGAGGATATTTTATGAGAGGCATATCTAATATTAGACAAAGAAGGTGAACTATTTGACAAAATGTGACCAAGAAAAGTGAATCGTGCATAGGTTTGGGGATAATTATAAATTAACTTAAATAAATAAGAACCTAAGTAGTTTTTTAATGCAAACTGCCGTGAATTGCTAAATCATCATTAACATTAAAGGTAAAAGACAATATCTGCTCTTTTGACCTAGGTAGGACATATATTATACATGATATTTAACTATCAACTACAAGGTGTATAATATAATTATGATATTAAGCTAATAGTTCTAATTTCAGTTTCATAGAAAGAAGCCTTTAAAAATATGAAAAACATTATATAAAATGACTAGTGATATATAATGGCATGATGAATAACATATTTATCAATGTAATCAAGGGTATGCATGAGTGCTTGTATGTGTGCACTTGTAGACACAAGTTGCACACCATTTGAAAAATGGATAAAGTCACTATTTTATCCTCTACAAATATATCTTGATCACACATCACATGTTCAATAATGCAAATTAAAAATCAAAGTAATCATTATAACTTGTAATAACAACTACTATCCTAGAATTTACAAATAAATATAAATTTACAAGAGTGCATTTGAATTCACCTTGATTAAGTCATGCCACTTGAGTGCAAGAAATATAGAACGTATCAAGTTGTTTGAAGGGAGAAAATCATTTGATCACTTTACCTCCAACCAAAAACAAGGTATGCCCATGTTCAACATCCTACAAGAAATGGCGTGACCCTTCAATGAGGGTGGCTAGTGATAACATCTATATAAAACTAAATTTGAGAACCAAGTGTATAAATTTATAATCACTGTCACATCTAGTTAGTCATACTGACCCTAGATACCCTCAAACTCATGTCAAATTTTGAATAAAATGCAACCTTGAAATGTGTTACAAATTGATGATGCATAAAACCATAGGATCACTTTTCCCAAATATTTTTAACTAGAAGTCACATTCAAATATAGGTAATTTATAAACAAAACTAATATCTCTTGCTTGATTCATGTATTAATGACCACCAAAAAAACACAATGCATAACTAATATACTAATTATAGAACTTAGTCAATTTGTTAGCAACTCGCCTAATAAGCAAATCATATCAGACACCTATATAAAATTATATATTCTCACCTTTGCTTTCCTCATCTGCAACACAAAAATCTTGCAAGGGATCAAAATCCCCTGCCATGACATTGTCGTTGTAACAACATATCAACAGAAAAAATCTCAATGTGAAGTATATCATGTGGCTGGCCATTATAATAGAAAATCAGAAGAAGCAGACAAAACAACTCAGGATATGAATGTATGATTGAATTGTGTATTATATGATTTATATAGTCGAAACATTAACTATTGTGGAAGGAATAATTCATCTTGACTTAGTCCTGTAATTATGTTGGAGTTTCACTCCACTCCCGCCTCCACTTCATGCTCATACTGTGCCCTCGCGCCTTCTATCTCTTCTGCTCATGGTTTGGCGAAGTCAACTGGGCTACCGTGCCCACTCTCTCTCTTGTTCACGACTTTGCGATCAAGCTCTCCACAGTCTACTGCTTTATTGCGGTCATGCCTCACTGTCAATGGATTCACGATGGCGGTTATCCCAAATTACCTCATTACCGCGGTCTAACCGCATGTTGCCTGTGGCAATGCGGTTAACCGCCAGGTAGCCATTATTGCTCTACCGCAATTACTTACCTGACTGCATGCGTTAACGCGGTGACAATTATCATTCCTTACTCCAACCACTCAAACCGTTACTGCTCTACCACGGTATGTTCACTAACCATCAGCGATAGCATGGTGCCCTTTGTTCTCTGTTCATTGACCGTGTGTGGGCGGTTATCGCAACCATCACAGTCTCTTTCTTAACCGCCACAGTACAACGGTGAACCGTCTCTTGGCTGTGCGCGTGGTTACCGCATCCACCGCGACTACATCTTTTTCTTGAGCAATTGTGTGGTTGTTTGAATTTTTGACGACGATAGTTAGTGCGTTGTGTGTTGGCAGACAATTTGGATAAAGGAAATTTTATTTAATCTGATAGGACTTTTGTTTATTATGTTTTGGACGGTTATTTGCTGGCATATTGATATCATTTATGTTGCTTTAATTTTTTGACTGGGCCGTATGCATATATACTGATATTATTGTATTTTTGATTAGTGACATAAGTTTAATTCAAATATTGCTTTGAAGTAGCAAAGAAATTTTAATGGTTGTTCCGTGTTAGAATATAAAATATGAAAATCAAATTTTCTTTGTATGTTTGTATTATCTCTGCCATTTCCTTCACGTGGTATCAGAGCCTAAGGTAATTTAATAGAGAATCTGTAAATCATGGTAGCAGGCACAATCTTGAGTAATCCCCAAATTCCACAGTTGAATGGAAAGAATTATGACTATTGGTCAATAACAATGAGAGCATTGTTCTATTCACAAGATTTATGGGAGTTTGTAGAGAATGGGTTTCCAGAATCGACGAATGCAGCAACATATAATACCTTAACACAAGCAAAGAAAGATTTGTTGAAGGATAATAAGAAGAAGGATTCAAAGGAACACTTCTTCATTCTACAAGGTGTACATGAAAGTATTTTTCCCAGAATTTCAGCCACTACCAAGTCCAACCAAGCATGGGACATTTTACAAATAGCATATCAAGGAATGGACAAAGTCAAAAATGCAAAGTTGCAAATACTGAGAAGAGAGTTTGAGACTCTATTTATGAAATAAAATGAGTTTGTAGATTCATACTTTACTCAAATAATGGGACTGGTAAACTAGATGAGAACACATGGACATACACTAGAAGATGTCAAATTTATAATTTTTTTTTTTTGAAGCTTACCCACAAGATTTGAGTCAATTGTAGTCACAATAGAAGAGACAAAGGATCTCACATAGTATTCAGTTGATGAGCTATATTATTCATTAATTTCTCATGAGCACAAACTTAGCAAAACAACAAATCTATTATTGGAGCATGCATTCAAGTCACAAGCTTCAATTAACCAAGGAAGAGGCAGAGGTAGAATGAATTTAAGAGCAAGAGAAAGAGGCTTAAACAGAGGTGGAATAAATAACTAGTCAAGTTCAAGTGGAAGAGGTAGCAACCAAAACCCATCTCAAAACTTTCCTTGAGGAAAAAGGTATGATAAATCTTAGGTCCAATGCCATTATTGTAAAAAGTTTGGACATTACATGAATGAGTGTAGAAAGAAGTAGTATGAAATAATTAGGAATAATGCAAAATTTTCTAGAGAAAATCAAGACTATAGACTTGATAAGAGATTAATGTTTTAGCTTGTAATGTAGCTCAAGCTAGTGAGAAAGAAGTTTGGTTTTTAGATTCAGGCTGTAGTAATCATATGACAAGGAATTTAGAGTTGTTCACAAGTTTAGATAAAAATATTAAGTCAGATGTCACCCTGGGTAATGACAACAAAGTGTCAGTTAAAGGAAAAGGGAATGTTAATATTCTAACCAAGTAGGGGGAGCACAAATATATTTCTGATGTTTATTTTGTGCCTGGTCTTAAACACAACTTGATGAGTGTAGGACAGTTAATTCAAAAGGGTTATAGAGTTTCTTTCAAAAATGGGTTGTGCACTATTTTAGACAAATACCCAAGAGGCCAGTTGATTGCAAAAATTCATATGACAAACAATAGAATGTTTCCTTTGAGAATACAACTAGCTTTGAGTACAAAATTTGGACAAGCACAAGAGGTATCAAATGTTATTCAGACTGTCTTTCAGGCAGAGGTAAAGGATGAGAATTGGCTTTGGCACTTAAGATTCAATCATTTAAGTTTTGGAGGTCTGAATTTGCTTCATAGGAAGAACATGGTAAAGGAAATTCCATTAATTCAAAAACCCGAGAGTGTTTGTGAAGGTTGCATACTTGGAAAGCAACATAGAGAATCTTTCCTAGCAGGGAAATCCACAAGAGCAAAAGCACCATTGGAAATTTTTCATTCAAACTTGTGTGGTACAATGTAGACACCTTCAATAGACATGGGTCTATTTTCTGAAACAAAAAAGTAAAGCGTTTAATTTCTTTTGTCAATTCAAATCTTTAGCTGAAAAACAGAGTGGTCGTTTCATCAAAGTGCTGAGAAAAGATAGAGGAGGTGAATACATATCAAGAGAGTTCTTAAATTTTTGCAAAGAGCATGGAATGCACAAATAGTTCACAACAAGATACATGCCTCAACAGAATGGTGTAGCTGAAAGGAAAAACAAAACCATAATGGAGATGGCTAGAAGTATGTTAAAAGCCAAGCACTTAACAAATGAATTTTGGGCTGAAGCTGTATCTTGTGCAGCTTATATCATGAATAGATGCGCAGCAAAAAGTGTGATTAATATAATCCCTGAGGAGGCATGGACTAGTAAAAAGTACATTGTGTCTCACATGAGAGTTTTTGGTTGTGTTTCATATGCACATGTACCTGATCAGTTGAGAAGAAAACTTGACAACAAAGGAGAGAAATGCATTTTTTTTGGATATAGTGAAGAATCCAAGGCATACAAACTATTTAATCCATCAACCAAGAAAGTTATAATCAACAGGGACGTTCAATTTGTTGAAGATGAAGCATGGGATGGAAGAAAAGAGAGTACAATCAATGTTAAACTCAATATCCATCAAGATGAGAATGAAATTATAGTTCTAGCTAAAGTACCTATTATCCCTCTTCAACCTCAAACAAGTGGTCAAAAACTGACAACAACAAGTAATACAAGAGCAACTACAAGGGGACTGCAGACTCCAACCATAGGACCTTCAAGTCCACATTATGTAGATTTGAGTGATCTTTCAAACCCAACCCCGGTTAGCATGAGGAGGCAGAAAATCAAAAGCATGAGTGATATTTACAATCAAAATGAAGGTGAGAACAATTCTCAACAGTTTACGCTTTTTGCATTTTATTCACAAGCTGAAGATCCAATCCATTATGAAGATGCAATCAAGGAAGAAAAGTGGACAACAACAATGGATGATGAAATAGATTCAATTGAAAAAAATCAGACATGGGATTTGCAAAGCCTTCCAAAAGACAAAGATGTCATAGGTGTTAAATGGATTTATAAAAAAAAAATGAATGCAAATGGAGAAGTGCAGAAGCACAAAGCAAGATTGGTGGTAAAGGGTTATGCACAACAACTTGGAATAGATTACAATGAAACTTTTGCACCAGTTGCACGTCTTGACATAGTCAGAATATTATTGGCTTTAGCAACACAAAATTGTTGGTTAGTTCACCAAATGGATGTGAAGTCAACATTCCTCAATGGCTATCTTGAAGAGGAAGTTTACATTGAACAACCACCTGGATATGAGATATCAGGACAAGAAGATAAAGTCTACAAGCTGAAGAAGGCATTGTATGGTCTGAAACAAGCCCCAAGAGCTTGGTATAGAAGAATAGACAACTATTTCACAAAGAATGGATTTACCAGATGCAACAGTGAACCAACATTATATACTAAAGTGAATGATGAAGGTAAAATATTGATCATATGCCTATATGTTGATGATTTAATTCTGACCGGGAATCTATCAGTTGATTTATTTAAAACAGAAATGATGAAAGAGTTTGAGATGACAGACATGGGCCTGATGAAGTATTTTCTGGGCATTGAGGTAACACAATAGAGATGGCATTTTTATTTCACAGTCTAAATATGCAAAGGATATTTTAAAGAGATTTAATATGTTAAATTGTAAGTTAACACCTACTCTAATGGTGACTGGAATAAAATTGAGCAAAGAAGACAAAGGCTCAGATGTTAATCCAACTTTGTATAAACAGCTAGTAGGGAGTCTGATGTATTTAACAACCACAAGGCCTGTCATCATGTATGCAGTCAGTTTAATCTCTAGATTCATGGAAGCTCCAAAAGAGTCACATTGGATGGCTGGAAAGAGAATTCTAAAATAAATCAATGGAACTAAATTTTTTGGCATCCATTACATAAGAACTAATGATTTTAAACTAACAGGTTTACTGACAGTGATTGTGCTGGGAGTGTTGATGACATGAAAAGCACATCTGGTTATATCTTTCACTTTGGTAGTGGTGTAGTTGCATGGGCTTCAAAGAAACAACCAATCGTTACATTGTCTTCAGCTGAAGCTAATTATGTTGCAACCACGAGTGCATCTTGCCAAGCAGTATGGATGAGATGAATATTGATGGAGATTCAAAATGAGCAGAAAGAGGCCACAAAAATTTTCTGTGACAATAACTTTGCAATCGCCCTTTCTAAGAATCTTGTATTTCACAAGCAGAGCAAGCATATAGACACAAGGTTTCATTTCATTTGGAAGTTGATCAACACTAGCAAATTTTTTTTAGAGTTCTGCAGGTCAGAGGAGGAGCATGCAGATATCTTCACGAAAGCACTAGGGACAAATTCATTTGTTTTTCAACGAATCAGACTGGGCGTCACCAATGGCCGAAGTTCCCTTCAAGGGGGAGTGTTGGAGTTTCAATCCACTCTCGCCTCTGCTTCATGCTCATACCGCACCCTCGCGCCCTCTATCTCTTTTGCTCACAGTTCGACGAAGTCAACCGGGATATCACGCCCACTCTCTCTCCTGTTCGCAGCTTCGCAGTCAAGCTCTCCATAGTCTACCAATTTACCATGGTCATGCCTCTCACTGTTGGTGGATTTACAGTGGTAGTTATCCCAACTTACCTCGTTACAGCGGTTTAACCGCATGTTGCCTACGATAATGCAGTTAACCACCAGGCAGCCATTACCACTCTACCGCGGTTACTCACTTGACCGCGTGTGGTGCCGCAGTGACAGTTATCGTTCCTTACTCCAACCGCTCAAACCATTATCGATCTACCACAGTTTGTTTGCTAACCATCGGTGGTAACGCGGTGCCCTTCATTCTCTGTTTGTTGAGCATGTCTGGGCGGTTACTGCGACCACCACGGTCTCTTTATTAACCGCCACGGTACAACGGTGAATCGTCTCTTGGTTGTGCGTGTGCTTACTGCGTCCACTGCAACTACGTATTTTTCTTCAGTGGTTGCGCGGTTGTTTGAATTTTTGACGGTGATAGTTAGTGCGTTGTGCGTTGGCAGACAATTTGGATAAAGGACGTTTTATTTAATCCGATAGGACTTTTTTTTATTATGTTTTCGACAATTATTTGCTGGCATATTGATATCATTTATGTTGCTTTAATTTTTTGACTGGGGCATATGCATATATACTGATATTGTTGTATTTTTGATTAGTGACAAAAGTTTAATTCGAATATTGCTCTGAAGTAGCAAATAACTTTTAATGGCTGTTCTGTATTAGAATATAAAATATTAAAATTAATTTTTCTTTGTATGTTTGTATTATCTCTATCATTTCCTTCAAATTATAAAATATACTTCCAGAATCATTCCCTTGTTTCGTAATGCAGTAGTGACTATGTAAGTCCTACGTCATATGGTTATCTGAAGATCAAGACACTTGCTACCATGGACGTAATCTCGCCATTCTTACAATATTATTGATATTCTCTTCATTCTTTTCATAATGTTGAATTGTTAAACATGAGTGGAAGGATCAGGTTTTCAACAAGAAATAGTGTTTAGGTTATTGCGAAGTGTCAGAAATTGCGAAAAGAGGAAAATTTCTTACTTTTGTGTGCCTAGTTAAGATATTTTGTGTAATCTATGATTACTATTGTAGACGATAACAATTATTTATTCCACATAGTTCAATGCGACAAAATTTCATTTGTGAGTTACATAATGTTGCACTTTCAAGATGGTTTAGGATAGATAATATGAATAGGATATATTATAGGAGACCGAATATTGACCAATTTTACATAGAGATGTCAAAAGGATTTGAATATAGTTTCTCTAATGCATAGGCTCTTTTTCATTTTGAAACATTCTACGAAAGAAATTGGGTGGGCAACTTAATTATAGTTTTACAATTGTTAGTTAAAGTTTGACAATCTATCAATTAAATGTTTAGCACATTGATCAAAGTAAAAATCTTCTCTGTGTGATTGTTTCTCTTATGCTATCTCTCAAGAAAGATGTTATTGACTGCGAGAACTACTTCATGAGTAAGGGTTTGATTTTCAAGATTTTCCATTTTTTCCCTTCTCTCCCATATCTAGATATATGGATATCTAAACATTAGACTCCTTTTATTGAGGGTAAGATTGATATGTATCCTTCTTCTAGAGGGTTTTTATGGTTTTTTATTCTTATCAGGATAGACATGTATTAGATGATGGGGTCTGGATGTGTGATATGCTTCCACTTTTTATTCAACCTTGGTCTCCTTCCTTCAACCCATTAAAGGAATATATTGACATTTTTCATGTTTGGGTGAGATTGCCTTATCTCCCCTTGTAGTTATAGTGTAATTCTACCTATGAGACCATTGGTAATTATCTTGGTTGATTTTTAAGAGTGGAATTTAATTCTAAGAAATTTACCCACACTTATTTTTCTCGCATCTTGGTGAAAGTTGATTAGTTGAAGGCATTACCTAGTGAGGTTGTGTTACAGGTTAATGATTGATCTTGGTCTTAGATAGTCAATAATGAGGGAATTCATTTTTGTAGGTGTTGTTTTGATACTAAGCACTTGGCCTCAAATTATTCCCATGGTTCTCATAAGCTATATATTCTTCAACTTGGTGGAAGAATGATCTTCCTAACCATCTTATAGTGTATCCTAAAGATTCAATATTTGGATCTAAGGATTTGGAGCCACCAACTTCCATTCTAGAAAATAATCTCTTTGGACTTGGAGTGTCTCCTCCTATTTAGTTGGCTAATAATATCGAAGCTCAAAATCTTTATTTTCCTTCAATTTATCAATATCAATTTATTGTACCTAAGAAGGAAGTTTGTCAATTGACAAATCCATGTTGTTCCTTAGATTTTGTAGTGCCCTTAGATAATATTTTAGAGGGGGATTTTGTCCCCTCTTGTATTAAAAATATAAATTTAGATGAAAAATCTTCCTGGACAATTGTGTAGAAGTTGTGAAATCCAACTTCATAGACCCCGAAGATCACCTGCATGCAAATAACCTGTCACAAAAGAAGACATTGGAGACCAAAAAGCAAGGGTGCTCTGAAAGCTCAAAATTGTATTAATGAGAGAATGGTAATAATACAATGATCAATCCTTAAGAAAGGAGATGTGCAAAACCTAAAAGAAACCCTAATAGGTAGACATTTAATAATTAATATAATTATTAAATGTCACAATATGAAAACTAAAGTGAAATCTTAAGAGAGGAATAAAGGCAACTTAATTAACATAATTAAGTTAAAACCTTTACTCTAACACCCCTCCTTAAGATGAGCAAGAGTGCAGCTAAAAACATGTGCAAGAAATCAAAAGGTAACTACAATGGATGAAATCAAACATGGGTCCTGACAACTAGGCTTGATCAGGTACCCATTTACAAAATAAATGCAAACTAAATGAAATGGGGTAAAGTAGAAAACCCAGTGGGAACAAAACTCCTCCCCAAAATAGAATGCAAAGAAGGAATGCAATGCACTAATGAAATAAGGATAGGAGGTGGATTACATGATACCCCCCATAGACAACCTCTATAATATAAGTACATATACAATGGTCTCCATAGGAGAGATAGAAAGAGAGAAGAAGGCCCCCCCACAATGAAGAAAATCTTGTCACAATGGTAGATGCTTGATGTAGAATCCAAAAAGAGATCCTAAAGCGGAAAATGATATTCCTCCCTTTGGGAAGAAATAGATCCAAAGGATGATGGCGAAGAAACCCTGTGAAGAGTGATGAACCAATCTGTCTCAAGATGTGTGCCATGATCGGATGCTGAAGAATCTCTCTGTCTGAACTGAAACAAATGATGTCAAATCCAAACTGATGTGGAGAATCCTGAAATGCAACCTCTGAATACACTGATAATGGTGGGCATATAGTGATAACCTGACTATCAAGGTAGAGGAGATGAATGTACTCATAAGAATCCTCCAAATCTGAAATATAGGACTCAACAAACAAGAAAGATATGTTTGCAACATAAGAGTCCAAAGTAGCTATGTCTGGAAGATGTATGATTCCTTGCTACACTGCATCAGGAACAATAGGAGATGTTGATGAAGTCTCAGTCTGAAGAGTAGGAACTGTGAGACAAGCCTCTGATCCATCGAAAAATGTAAGGGTTTCTAAATACTCAAGCTCCTCTAAAGTATTATGATCAAAGAATGTATTCTCTCTCCAAGTAATGGGTAAGAGACAATCTGAAGCAAGATCCTCTAGGAATGGAGAGAGATTGGGGTCTCCATATATCTCCCAAAGATGTGTCCAAAGTGGGTGAGGACAATCAATGTATGATATAGCCAGCACAGTGTCATGATGAACACTAGACAATATAAGTCCTACTATGTGATTTAGAATGATATCCCGTGCTAATTTTCCCTCTAAAGTGGTTGGTTCAGGTATGAGATCATACAAATAAGACAAAATATTAAGCCACCTACAATGTGTAAGTATGCCATTTTCCCATGATTAATAATTACCCCATTCCAGAATTACAACTGAAGGGTGAGTAGAAAAACCCATGATAACTCTTCAAATTAAAAAATTAGAGACTAATTATCTCAGCAATGATAAATCATATTAATCTAACGCATTCAACGCAAACATAACCCATGTAGGTGCCAAAATGGCCAAGTAATTGAGCAAAGTGTAAAAACACAAAAATATGAATAAAATTTACTTGGTAAATTATTTGATTAAATAGACTACAGATCTGGAAATATCACTTCAACACCTTTCCAATGCCTATTCGTTTGCATAAAATGGAGTTTGGACGCAAAAGATACGCCCCCGAAAGTAAAAGGCACACATTCTGAATTTGATTGGAAAAAACTACTGCAAAACGGAAAAATCATAAAAAATCACCAGTATGACTGGAATGGCGCTAGAACCAGCTTTCCTGTGATATCTTGTTTTTGTAAAACAAAGATTGTTTGCAAAAAATACGCCCGATTTCGTGAAAACAACTCCAAAAAACTCAATTTGACCCTTTTGGCCCTCAGGGGCTAAAAAAATTTCAGCCCCTGGTCGTATGGAAACTAGGGGGCTGGCGGTGCAGGGGCTGAGCGGTGGTGGCACGTAGGTGGTGTGGTGGCAGTGATCCGTTGGCGGGCCAGTGGCTAGCCGGTTGAGGTTGGGCACCGGCGGTGGCTAGGCGGCCGACCGACGGAGGTGGCGGTCCGGCGACATTTGTTGGCGGCCGCTGGCTCTTCTGGTGGCCGCTTGGCTGCGGAGCAGCAGCGACCTCTTCTATAAGGGCAATGCACAAATTTTGTAAATTTATTTTTTGATTTTTTTTGCATTTTTCGATAATTTTGACCTCGGACTGCGTGTTGGGGAGGCCATACGGCTTCTCTGAATTTTTTTTTTGCCTCTTCGATCAGTTTTGTCCAAAATGGACGAATGAACTATTGTTTTGGGGGTTTTGGGCCACTGCGGAATCAATGGCTAGGTCCGTTTGGGCTCAAATTTTTTTGATCAAATAGGTGATTCCCTAGATCAAAAAAGCAAACCCCAAACCCTTGAAGCTCCAAAACTTCAGAAGACGAACAAGAAGCAATAGGTCTGGAGCTCTGATACCATGTAGAAGTTGTGAAATCCAACTTCACAGACCTCAAAGATCACCTGCATGCAAATAAACTATCACAGAAGAAGACATTGGAGACAAAAAATCAAGGGTACTCTGAAAGCTCAAAATTGTATTAATCAGAGAATGGTAATAATACAATGATCAATCCTTAAGAAAGGAGATTGTGCAAAACCTAAAAGAAACCCTAATGGTAGACATTTAATAACTAATATAATTATTAAATGTCACAATATGCAAACTAAAGTGAAATATTAAGAGAGGAATAAAGGCAACTTAATTAACATAATTAAGTTAAAACCTTTACTCTAACAAATTGTACAAAGGAGGAATAAAGGTCTTCCTAAGTTGGAATCTCTTTTTCCTACCAAGCCTTTGGGTGTAAATATGCATGGGTCTAGATCAAGAACTGGTTAGGCTTGATAAATATTGTGTTTCTATTGCTCTACTTTTGTAATAGAGTTTGGGCCCTATAAAAAACCCATCTTAACTTAATAAAAAATGTATATATCTAAACCAATACATTTAGTTCAACTCCATATGTGACCAAAACTTCATTGTGTTTACTCTATAAATTCATACCAAATACCTTTCACCATATGTTAATAATGCATGGAATTAGCTTGGCCACATGGGAAATACACTATATTTTTATGATATTTATCAACTTTATAATTATAGACCTAGCTTATAGACACTATATGAATATATAGTTCCATCATAGATTAAAGTAACTTAGTATTTTACCACTCGATATATAAAATATGTTCTTTTGTAACCCTACACATGTAAGCTTGCATAATAGCCATTGACATGGGTTGTCCCTCTTGAGAGGAAATGATCTAAAATTAGATTAATGTTTTCACTAATTGACTATAGGAACCTATTTTGCCATTATTGTGTTGATAAATATTTATATGTAGATTTAAATAACATTGATGAAGGGTAGCATAATATTCAAAATAGTCACACTACTTTCCCTCTCATCTCTTATTTATCCTATAAAAGACTCCACATAGAAAGCCCTAAATTAGAAAAAGTTATCTTCATTTGCATTGCTTCATAAGAAAAAATGAATGATTAGTATTAAACCATAAAGGGATTAGTATTAAACTATAAAGGCTCAATCTGATGTCATCTATTGGAAGATGGAAAAAAATATTCTCCTTAATTTTTAACTTTAAATTATGTAGTTAGATATCAATGTGTTTAAAAAATTAATTATTTCTACCATAGAATCTAACTATAATAAATGAGTCTAATACTTGGTTTTGATATATTCATGTGAAAACAAAGGAAAAGAATACCCCTTGCATGATCAAGTAAGAAACATAAACCGATAAATGAATTATAAAAAAATCACCTAGAGTGATTGTGAACCACTAGAATGAGGTTTAGAGATACTTGTAAGGGATTGCAAACTAAATTGCATCAATTTTTTAGCTTGAGAAATTCTTGCAAGGAAGAGATGCACCCAATTTTGAGAAGTAATAAGGGATTGGAGATAAGTAATTGGGTCATGAGACCAACAAAACTTTAGGGACTACATAGAATCAATATTAGATTATAATTGAATATAGACACATATCATAATAATTAAAAAATCATGTGATAAATTAAAAAAATAGGTGTCAAAATAGAAAAATACACTAGAAATCATGTAAATATAAAAATGTAGAGATATACACCCAGCTTCTAGCTTAGAAGGCACTCACACTAGCATTGATAAATTATCAAGAGCCCACAAATGAAATTTCATTGAATTTTGAGGTTCATACTGTGTCGCCAAAAAATGTATACCTTTGAAGAAAGGGACAATTTTGTGCCCGTTTTGGTCCTACTTTAGGTACCCTTGCATCAATCACCTTCCTAAAACAACATTTATAGGCCCCTAAGGCTCGTTATTTTTGACTTTGAGGCCTATTTTACCTAGGGAATTGTTCAACTCCCAAAAAACAAGATCAAAATTACTCAAATAACACTAAACCCACCTCAAAACTCCTCGTGGGACTAGGTCGCCCAAGTTGGCGAACTAGTCCTTTTTAGGGATTTTTTAATTTTTAAGCGGGAAAATATCTATCTTGCTAAAAATTCCCATCAGGTGTTGGCCTCTTAGGTCAAAATTACTTACAATTAGGTTTTGTTGCATATAAATACTTGTTTTTAGGTCATTTTTATCTCTCTCTTGGTCATTTTTCTCACAAAAAACTTCAAGAATCAAGTGCAAAAACATCTTCCTCAAGAAGTTTCATCTCTCCTTCACATCAAAGTTGAAGCTTTTGGACAACAAGCTAGGGATTTTGCAGGTCTTCAAGCTCACTTCACACTTAAGGTCACACATGGCACTCCTATCAAGTGCATGTTTAACTCGGTGGATGAAGTCCCGACCCTGTCAGGGATCTTCGCTAGGTCATTGACCTTGAACCCACAAGAGCTAAGCGAAAGAGACCTTACAGGTCCCTCTTCTTTGGCCCTTGTTGTGAGAGGATGAAAAGATCCCCCCCTTAACATTACACCATTTCAGGCTCATCTTCCTTCCTTCGATGATCTAGAGTGGGAAGCTGATGACCTCTTGGTCGACCAGTGTTAGGGGGAGACCCTCTTCTTGATCTTTAGATTAGATATGTGTGTGTGTTGTGACATGTTCTTCCCCCCGTAATCGTGCTACATGTGCCTGGATGACCCTCGTCACCCCTATTGGTGCGTGGATATAGGCATGGTTTTTGTGTTATAAACCTTCCTCTATATGTGTCATCATTCTTCCATGTTTATGATTAAATTTTGGTAAATTGGGGATGATGCAAAGCATCAAGAGAATTTAGGCCTCCTTCCATGTTGACCCAATTTTTATTTTACTTTGTCTTTCGTGCATTCTTCCTGATCTAGTTGGGGATTGCTGATCTTTCACCTCTTACCACAGTTACCTACTATAAATAAAACGCAGATCTGACCCCGCATAACCAAATCCTCCTGTGCCCTCTATGCGTGACCTATTTTCTTCATCTTTTCACTTTATCTTTCTCTCGTATTTTCTTGAGTTGTCCCTTTCATGTGTGACAATGCACCTTCTACATTAATTGGTCTTTAGAAAACACATTCGTTGTCGAACGAATCTTTTCTTGAAGAACCTTCACACACTTCCTTGATAGAATTGCATTCTCAACTTAGCACCCCAACGAAACGTGTTTCCTTCATCATGGGTTCGTAAAGAAAGGACTTGAAAATCCTTCTCTGAAGTGGGAACGGTCTTAGTCTTCCCCTCACTTGAGTACATCTCCTTCCTTTCGAACTCCTTGATGAAGTGAACATCTTTGAAAAGGATTCCTTGATGAAGAATCAATAAAAGGAAGACATTAAGCTTTTAAACAACGTGTCCCTTGAGTGGACCCCGCCTCTTCACGTCGGGTTCCCAAGGGACCCCTTCGAAAGTTTTCAACGAATTTCTATGGCATCTAGCTTGGGGGAAGACCAACTAGACTGGCTTCACATCTTGATGGTTAGTCCGGGGGTAACCCGACTAGACCGTCTTTGCATCTTCACATCTAGCTTGGGGGAAGCCTGACTAGACCTTACCTTTCAAACAGGGCATCCCTTGAGTGGACCCTCCTTCCTTTTGAAGGGTTCCCAAGGGACCCCTTTGAAAGCTTTACAACTTAGCGATGGTTTGCGTGATTATCTTCACTGGCCTGCATGGCCGCTTCTTGATGTGTTCTATTTGCGGGTAAACATGTTGCTATCTCTAGCTCTACAGAGTATCCTTCACTTAGTTTCCTCCATGTGATATTTCTTGGGGGATACCTTCCTTACAAGTCTGTGGGTCTGGAAGGTGCTTCACTTGGTCTCCCTCATGTGAGAGTTCTTGGGGGATACCTTCCTTATAGGTCTATGGTTCTGTAAGGTGCCTTTCCTGGTCTCCTTCATGTGAGAGTTCTTGAAGGATACCACCCTTGCAGGATCGTGGGCCTGTAAGGTACTTTTGTGCTTCAACTTCATAGTTCTATGGAGCTATGAATCCCTTTCCTGCACTTTCAAGTTTTCCAAACCATGCTCTGCTTCCTCGTCAGTTTAGGTATACATCTCGTACTTTGTTAATTCTTTACTACTCTACTTTACTGAAGCACTTATCAATACTCATGCTCGCTAAAGTGGGGGAAAAATGTATCAACATGAATTTGTACCCATAGCACAAATTACCTTTTGACCCTTAACACTTTAGAAGATCAAAAGCAGAGGTTTAATTCCACTTAAGCCTACTTCCTACATTCCACTTGGCACTTGGTTTGTGTGTCGGTGGGGGCGTTTCTATCGGGGATGCCCACACACCGTGCTTATGTCCCTGGCAGATTCCTGTGGCTGGAGACTGCTGAGGTGTTATATTTTCGATTGGGAGTCAAAGCGTAACATCCCTCTTCGGTTGGCCAAATCGAATATGGCCGTTTTCCACCCATCTCTTCATAATATTCACTCTTCCATCCTTATCTTTTTTGAAGCAGGAGTTTGAGAGAAGTTGTGCAAGATCATTTGAGCATTTTATCCACCATTTTGCATTCATTACCTAGCTTTGTAGCAACACCATTCACTCCATTGTAGAAATCCACTACTCTATCACTCCAATAGGGCGAGCATAGGACAAAAACCATGGAAATAGAGGCTTGAGTCCCTCTTGTTCACTCCTCCATGAGCCTTGAGTGCTTTGGACAAAGATAATAAGCTCCTACAATCTATCCTTTTTCTTTTGATTGAGTAAGAACGTACTGCTTGTTGTGTTTTGTGTTTACGTAGCTCTTAGTTTCTTTCATTTATCATATATTTCCACTATCCCAAACTTGGCTGTCTGTGGAGGTGGAAACACCAAGATGAGGCTCTGACTAAGGTAGGCCCCTATACAGCCCCAAAAATTTCTCCTCTTTATTGTGTGCAGGTGGAAAGAACTTGGAGTGAGCTGGTGAGGAGAGCATTCTACGAGATCATCTTTGTCACCTTAGTGGTAAAACATTTCCTTTATCATATTTGTATTTGCATTTCTCTTTACTTAATCTCATTTTATCACTTTAAACATCTCTAGACTAGGCTGGTAGTCTTTCCTTATGAGTGTGATTTATGTATTTTTGGTTCTCTCGTCGTATGGATGCCAACGCACTTGTGAGATGCCAGCATGCCATGCTGTCATCTTGGATCTGTGCTTCTGTCCTCAAACAAAGATCTACTTGAGACACAAATCTAACTCTAAAGGATGACTCATCTAGTCTCCTTCCAACATTCGGGATTGTAGAGTGATCGAAGGATGCATAATCCTCATCATTCTCATCCTCGTCATCCTAACTATCCTTTGAACTAAGGTGGGTTAGGGTAGCCTTTCCGCTCTTGACCTTTCATGACCTAGGACCTTGTAGTGGGTGGTCCCCCTTTCTCACAAAAAATAAATCTAAATTAAGTTAACACTAACTTCTAAACCAAATCTAAAATAAAATTAAAATCTAAATTCCATGGGTAAGACCTTCACAAATCCTCTTTTCCAAAACATAAACCAAGGTCCTATATCATAAGGTCCCACACCTTTGCTTCAAAATACAAATCAAGGTCCCACACCTTTGCTTCAAAATAAAAATCAAGGTCCCACACCTACACTTCAAAACATGAATCAAGGTCCCACATTCCAATTTCAAAGCACACCCTCATCAAATCAAAATCAACCAAATAAATCTAGGAGAATTCACATTGTCCCACTCTAAAAGTAGTAATCAACCCAAAATTGTAATGAGAGATAAAGGGAAATGAACCCACATAGGCATAACTAAATAAAGAACAGTTCACCCTTCACAACTTGGTGAAACCATTTCCAAACTTAGAAGATCTTAAAGATAAAGAAGAATTATGATCTATATAATATAGAATTAGTACCCAATTTGATCACTACAAAATTTTCAACCATGGGCTTATCATGCGGGAATTTGGTAAGAAATCTTATTTAAGATCTTTGTGCAATGTATTTCCTAGTGCTCCCTTATTCTTACATATCTCAATTCAGTTTAATTCAAAGAGTTCCATCAAATGCTTTATCTAAAAGAAAAAAAAATGTTTTCAATTGGTATTCCATGAGATTTTTCATAAAAAAGATTCTAGTATATTTAATCTTTTGATTGGAACAACTGAATTAAGCAACAGATACATAATATTCACAACACTTACAAAAAATAATATTCATAGTAGATCATAAGGGATCAAGCATCATACTTCTCAATTGTCATGTGGATTTTTCTCTTTTCAATTGTTTTGTATGACATCATAAGGGATCGAGCTGATTGAACGTAGCTCAAAGTGATTCGGTTCTATATTAAAATTATAACACAAGGTTATCTTTTTGACAAATCCTTACATATCAGGCTCATAGGCCCTAGTGTTTTAACTATGCATTCATACCATGTGTAACAAATCTATTGGTTCATTAACTAAAAAATACTCTATTTTTTATATATAATTAATAAAATATATTGAAATACTTATTAATTTTAAGTAAAAGGTTCAACCATTTATAATGTACCAAAATTTTCACATTCATTCAGCATCCATATGTTCTTTGTAATTTTGGGTTGACCTTTCGTGACCTAGGACCTTGTAGTGGGTGGTCCCCCTTTCTCACAAAAAATAAATCTAAATTAAGTTAACACTAACTTCTAAACCAAATCTAAAATAAAATTAAAATCTAAATTAAAAAATTAAATCTAAACTTACTCTAACATTAAATCTAAATCAAAATTATAAAAAAAATCTAATTCTAAATCTAAATCTAAATTAACAAAATTAAAAACTAAATTTTACTCTAGATTTAAATTAACAAAATTTAAAAATAAATTGAATTCAAGCACAAATTAAAATCATAATGGTCAGAATTCCGCAGATGAAAGTCTCTAGTAAGAATTCCAAAAAAAATGCATTTCTCAATGTATAAATGCCTATCAAAGTAGATTTTTGTTAGATATTATGATTTTTGTCAGAGATTAGACTGAGACTGCCAATTCGAGTGGTTGGAGGATTCAATATTGAGTATGATATTTGCGTACAGTAGCTAAAAGCTCCAAGTATTGACTATGAAAAATCTATTGCAGTTACTGATTATTAATCTCCTATCTATAAAGATTATTTGACTACCAAAAATTAATTCACAGCAAATACTGAAAAAATAATACAACTGCAACTTCACAAATAAAACTCACAGGAATAGAGAAGAAAAACATGCAAACTAATAAACACAATATTTTTGGACAAATTGTCCCTGGAAAAACCCCAGAGGGAAAACCAGTACTGTAGATGAGGAATTATATTAATCTTTAGCAAATCAAGAGATACAAAAGAAACTGCTTGCCTCTCACTGACAAAGCTCCGACAATATTCTTCACCGGAAATTCTTCTCTCAATTTCTCCTGCTGAAATTCCACTGCTGCTGCCTCCAACGCTATCACTGCATCCTTGCTATCACTGCAAGACTATTTGCTATCATTGCAAATATTTCTCCAACTTGTGTCTATCAGTCTGTGTTCTCCAAATGCCCAATGACCCCCTTTTAAACTATTCTCATTGGAAAACCAATGGCCAAGATTTAATCTCAATCAATGGCTAAGTTAATTAGACTCTAACAAACCCTAACTAACTGGTTTCTAGAAGTCTCTAGAGGAATCAATTATTTAATTAAATAATTAAATATCTAGACCTAACTAACTTCTATCTAGAAGTCTCAAGAATTA
Organism: Sequoiadendron giganteum; assembly: GCA_007115665.2. Taxonomy (NCBI): domain Eukaryota; kingdom Viridiplantae; phylum Streptophyta; class Pinopsida; order Cupressales; family Cupressaceae; genus Sequoiadendron; species Sequoiadendron giganteum. The sequence continues at coordinate 825,817,176 of CM021102.1, forward strand.
AATACTAATTCTTGGAATTGGAGAAACAACTGTCCGAGCTACAATATTAAATTAACATTGACAATGGGAATTTCATAATCAATAAAAGTTGAGGTGCATTGGTTCACATATTTGCATATTTGAAGCAGATTTTCTTGCTTTACAAGGGTGGGATTTGATCCAAGGACATGTTAGAAGATTTGACGGTGTTTTTGAGAATAAGGTTCGTAAAAATTAAGATATATATGCAACATGATAGCAAGTAAAGACGGTTGCACAAAATGGAGAGCAGTAACATTCAATGCAAATAAACTCTAGTCAACGAAGTAAGAATGATCCAGATCTTGTGTGAATAAGCTGCCTCTGGGGAATGATGCAAGGGAAGGATAGCACGACATGAAGTTTGGGACACAACATGAGGTTGTTTTCTTGGGTAGAAAGTTGTTACCTGAAATACTCCAATATTGGGTTGAAGCCTCCGCTATTCATAATTATTTGTTGGGTGCATATGTATGCACTGTGCTAAAAACCCAAACCTTTATGCTTTGATGGAAACCCATACTGGCGTGGCAGGGAGGAAGCAAGAAGTGATTAATTTTGAATGGTATTATGAAGGGGCTTGCATATTGGAATTGTTGTCTGCTTAATGGACGATATGCGCAAAATTACTTGTAGGGGAAGTTAAGTGCCTCATGTAAAGGTTCACATTTAATTCTTATTCAATACACATGAGAAATTTTGCATGCAAAAACTAGAGTAATTTTCCCACAGAGAACACATGAAATCAGAAACAAATTGAGCAGACACAAGAACAATCTCTGCTAAAAGAATATTTGAAAGCCATGAGAAAGAAGACTATTCTTAAAGAAGATTAATCTAGAACTTTTAAAAGAAAATATGAGAGAACTAATTCACGTCGAGTTCATCATTATGTGCATGCTGAAAACTGAAAAACTAAATGATTTAATCTATAAACCCAAAATCAAGATTTCAACATAACATCAATGAAGCCTTTCTTAAATGAAAACACATGCAAAATGAAACTGAAAAACCCAAAACACATGCATTCAAAAGAAAATCAGCTCCATTTTTTTCTTTATTCACCATGATCCGATTTATGCATTTGATGCTCTTAGATTTTCATGAGCACAAGGACAACAAGAAGTTGTGATGAACAAAAGAGAGGATTGAAAAAAAAATGAATATATGATCAAAACGAATATATGTTTTTTGGTGAGAAGGGAGAGGGTTTATATAGATGAATTTATGGGGTGAATTCAAGTTATGTGGGAGATGTGGGATAAAATACTCAAGTGGAGATTATCATAATTATCCCATATTGCTTAATGAAATGAAATTGATGGGAATGAGAGATAAATGGGTGACTTTATGATATAATGTGGATTTGGAATTATATTAAAAGTGGATTTTTGAATTAATGGATGAATGATTTAATGAATTAAATGGATTAAATGATTTGTGAGTTTAGGCAAAAGATGAAATGTTTTTCTGTATTTAAATGATTTAATAAAATATGTAAATAGATAAAGATTAAAGTGATATGAATGCAAATGATATTTTAATGATTATGCAAATATAATAAAATGAAATGTTTTATTGATAAATAATTGATAATTGATTATGCAAATGGATAATGGTTATGAATGAATAAATTCTTATAATATGTATAAATGCTTATAAATGCATTGATGAATGAATAGAAGAAAGTATTTAAATGAATTAATTAAATAGATAATAATATCCATTTAATTAATAGACAAAAAATAGGATGATTGTGAGGAATTTTTTTGAGTGTTTACAACAGCTAATACCTCACCATCTTCTAATGGTGTTTGAACTTCTATTGTGTTTGCCTCAGATGCTTATGAACTAGATTTTTCTTTGCTTGCTTTTGGCAGCCTACAATCCCTTTTTACATGTCCATTTTTCCATATTTCCAATATTTTACTCTCTTTCACCCCTTGGATTTGGACTTGGCTTGTCCATGCTTAGTATTTCCTCTTTCTTGAGTTCCACCTCTTGCAATTAGGGCTTCATTAGAAAAAAATCCTTGAGAATTATTTTCCACCTTGAATCTTCAAAAATTATAGAAACCACATCTTCAAAGGCCAATTTCCCACTCGGTGCAAAGTTACTAAGAGCTATAACCAGTTGATCCCAAGTTTTAGGAAATGAGCACAATAAAATTTCTAACTTATTCTCTCCTTCAATTTTCACCCCCACTGAAGCCAACTTTCTTGTCATTGTGTTGAAATTGTTCAGATGAATTATCACACATTCTCAAATTATATAACTGCATATGTAACATAATTTTATTTACTAATGACTTTGTCTCATACAACTTTTCAGGCTTAGTCCACAAGTCATGTGTAGTTTTCTCCTCTATGACATTGAATAGTACTGAATCTAGTAGAGATAATTGGATCGTTGCTTTGGCCATGATATCATTTTTATTCCGATCTTCCTTAGTCATGGCTACAGTTTTGATGCTATCCCTTCGATAGCTAGGGAACATCCATCATTCACCAATAAAGCTTGAATCTTTAGCTTCCATAAAAAAAAATTAAAACCATGAAAATTTTTCATCTCAAATTTGGTAATTGTGCTTCCTGTCATTGTTTACTTCTCAAAAAAATAACTTATGCACAATTTTTTTTTCTTTGATACCAACTAAAAGAAAATATACAGTGCAAAATAATAGAGAAAAATATAATAAGCACAAATTTAACACAATATTTATGTGGGAAACTTGGTAAAATTATATCAAGAAAAAACCATAGGCAAAGATCTTTTGTATTTTATTTCTCAGGAAATTCAAAATTACAACAACCTTCAAAAGTTATAGAAAACATGAATTCAACAGAGTATAAGAAATCTAAGTTGCAAAGTCCTTGTTGAACAAAAATTTTCAAAAATAGAAAGTATGACTCATACAACTACATTTCAAACATTTATCAAAACTACAAAAAATAGAGAGTCCTAATTTTTTTTTTGAATTTTCCAAAAACACTTTTGGTATCTAGGTTGCTACGATAGCCCCCTAGGACCCCCCCCATCATTTCAACCTTCAATTGTATAGTAGGCCTTCGACTGTGTCAAGCATTAACTTGAAGCACTAGCTGGATATCAATGTCGACTATCTGCCATTGCTGGAATAAAAATAAAATTGACTTCATATTCGAATAGATTACTCCTATCCCAAGCAATATTTTCCATTTAATGTCCATCCTTCACTTTTTTTGGCTACTTTGAAGTTATTTGATGGAAAACCCCACCTCACTTCTAGAAGATCCTTTTTACTTTATTACCTAAATCATTGTAGTGGTAACCTTATTCAACCTCTAGCTTTATTTTCAATAGACCATGGGTGGAGAATGTGTGAGAATGGAACCAAGCTCCTGTGAATAATTTTGAAAGGATTCCCTTCTCTAGCATATTTGTGTGGAAGGTGAGTTTGCATCGCTTATGGAGTGTTTGAGCGAGCATGACAAAAATAACTCAACCCACTTTTCCAACACATGGAAAAAAGAAGAAGTTATGGGATGGATATCCTTTGAAGTTAACTAAGAGGTTATAGCACAAGCCATGGTATTGTCATGTAATGGAAAAATTTGAAGAAGCATATGAAGGTGAAAGACATGGATAATATGCACTTATTTTTTAAAGAAGGTGAAACCCTTGTTAAGCTACATGTAGACTAAGACTGTGACAAAATCCCCAACTCGTGGGATAAGGTATGCCTTATTATAATAAAATATATCACTCTTGAAGGTAACTATAAATTCTACTACTTCTATCACTTACCTCTTCTAAACCATTTTAGGAACATGGTGTTGATTAGTTCTCCCTTCTATCTATTGTCCTCTCTTGAGAATTTTGTGAAAGAGGCCATTGATATGTCTATAAAAAACCTGGAAAAAAAAATCATTCCAATTCACCAAGAGATAATCCTCAAATTATATCATTTCCATCTTGCTCTATATCCCCCCATGCCAATTAGGGATTTCTTGGTTGAAGAACCCTCTACTGTTCCTTCTCCTTTCAGAATCTCCCCGATCCCTAGTAATGAGGAATTAGTAAAATCTCGTACAAAAGGAAAGTCAACTTTGCCTGCTAAACATGCTACTCCTAATCCAAATTCAAATCCACCAATTAAGCAACCCAAACCTTCTAAAACCCAAAAATCCCTAAGCCAAAAATCCGCTGCTGGTGGGCTGTGTGAGCTTAAACACACCACCCAAAAGGCTTGGAAAAATACCTAATACAATTGTGAAAGATTCACCTAGAAAAAATAAAAAATATAACCATTGTAAACTTCTATGTAGAAGAAGCCATTTTTGATGAGGATATTGAAGATAACAATAAAAATATGAACAAAGAAGAGAGTAAAAGAGAACCTGACCTGACTAATAATGATGAATACACTAACCCTAGTTTATAGAGATCCCATAGGTTGGCTGGTAAATAGGCCCTTGACATATATATGGATGGAATTTTCAGTGATGAATCTAAATAGGTTAAGGAGGAAGATGATAGTAGCAATGATGATGATGATGTGGAGGAAGCTGAGGAGGACGGCTATGGTCTAAAACTATTTCCTAAATTAAATGTAATGCTTCAAGAATTAGAGGAATATATCCCCACTAGAGAGCACAATGATGATAAGTACCCCAATTTCTAGAAGACTTCCTACGACTTCATGGCTTTATTGACTAGGGTTGAAAATTTGGAGAGGAAACTTAATGGCCTCTCCTATTTCACCCTAAAATTCATACATCACTTTGATCATGCAACTTTGAGTTATTTCCTACAAGAAGAGATAAAAAAACACGAGAAGAAAATGAATCCCAGTTCTAGCCATCAGAAACAAGATATCTTTAAGTTCCCCAAGGAGGATTGGGAAAATCTTCCCAAGTATGGTGTTGTTCTTGTTGTTAGTTCTTATTTCTAAAATTTACTCTGCTGTGACTTTGTTATAAGTTTGATGTCACTGGTATGTTTATTTCTTGTGAACCTAGTTTCCTTTTTCTTTAAACTCTCTTCTCTTGGGGCCTTTTGTGTTTGGGTAGAGTACCTTGTAAATGCTTCTTATTTTATCAAAAAAATAAATCATGCACAACAAAGCAAAATTAAACTAGGATAATGCCCCTAGTGAAGCTAAAAAACAATTGATTGATTGATGATGGTGAGAATAAAAAAGTTAACAATAAGAATAATGTGTACCCCAAGTATTGTGTTGTTAAGAATAAGAACAACACATAGATTCATTGGATTTTAATGGATCAATTAATTTAAACCAATTTGGATCAAAATGATAGATTTATTTTAGGATGATGGTATAGATTGTAATATTGGATTACATGGATTATGATTAGTTGTATTTGGATGGATTGAATTGGGATGATAAATGAATTGGATTAGAAGGATATATGGAGGATAAATAGATTAGGTAAGATAAATAGATGATAAATAGATGAGATATGATAGGATTTGATGGAAGATATAAAAATATTGATTGGATTAGGATAAGATTGGAGGAGGATAGAGGAATGGATATGAACTAATGACAAGGGAAACCCAAGGCATGATATAAAAGGAATAAAGGATATGATGATATCTTGGATATAATATGGGGGGATTAAGTGGATGGATGAAATGTAAAATGAGATAAGAGGATAGGAGGAGGTATATTAAAGAGCTATGTTGCAAAGGAAACATATGATCCACACTAGCGATAGTGGAGTGGAGGATGGAAGATGATAAAATATGCATGAGATGGAAGGATATCATATAAGAGGCATTGATGGAGTTGATAGTAAGGCTTGCATTGTCCAAAGAATGCATGAATATTTTTTCCCTAGCTCTCTATCAAGATCAAGGCTTAAAAGAGAGGATGAAGTTGATAGGATGGGGAGATGGAGATAGAATAAGGGATATGAGATGGTGGATATTGCAGTATGGGATAAGATGTAGTAGTTATTAAGATCAAAGATGTGAAGGGTGGATGGGTTTGGATAGGATGAGAGGAAGGAGATAGGATGGGGGATAGTGGTTGAAGGATTTCAGAGGATGTGGATAAGATGTGGTAGGTATGATACATGATTTTTGTGAAGATCCTTAGCTTTGTCAAGATAAAAGGAGGGAAAGGGAGGATGAACTTAAATAGGATGATGGATAGGGCAGTGGAAGGTGTAGATAGGATATAATATAGATGAAACTTTCCCTCAAGTTTAGATCATAAGTGGTTAGGGTATTACATATGGCACTTGTTTACAAAGTTCTAATCATGATACACACCCAAGGCACCACAAGAAGTGGTTTTCACCATTGGATGAATGATCTCTCTTTAATTTTTTTAATTTTTTTTTCTTTTCTTTTTTGGATATATGGAATAGTATGGATGAAGATGATGATAAGAATGTGAGTAGTGAATTTAGAAGATAGTGGGTGAGTGATGGGAAGATGGAGGAAGGAATCAAGCATATAGTGCCATTTATCCCTTGAAGATATTATATAATGGACCCTGAAAAGTGGGAGGTATATTCATAGAAGTTGGTTTTTTTAGACCAACAACATAATATTGGATTGAGGATTAATAGAAGAAAATATTAGCATAAGGATATGACGAGGATAGATTCCCAAAATGAGAGAAAATGCCTCAATTTATAAATATTTTTGATGGTAAAATCAATGGAAAAGATGCATTGCTAAATGGAGGGTCAAGATTGAATGTAATGATGAATTATTAGCCTTGTGAAAAGTTTCATAAAAGGAAAGGAGGTGTAAGAGAAAGATGTGCTCACACATGCGTGAGAACACATTGGAAATAACATGAAAGAAACATGTTTATGACATGTGTAAGAGGTAGGGTAGCTTTGGAAAGTGACATGTCTATGACATGTGTAAGAGGTAGGATGGCATCACATGTGAATATCCCTTAGAGATGTAAATATATGGTTATATATTTTTATTACATTCATAATAATCCTAAATAGATAACTATTAAAATTATAAATAAATAATACTAGTGTAGACATGGAAAATGTACAAGTTCATTTTGGCACACCTGATCCCAACTACTAACAACGTTTCCTCTTAGATCAAATTCTCAGAATTTCATCACTTTCTATCCTTTAATTCAATAAATCACTATTTATTGGATTAAGCCTATCACCTCCTTTGATTAAATTAATCAGTTTAATTTAATTAACCCTACATTGCTATTTAATTAAATAAATCATTTTATTTGATTAAAATCTCTAAAGTCTTCTCATTAAATTAAATAAATTAAACCTTATTTGATTTAATCTAACACATTCCTTCTTTATTAAATAAATCAAATCATTTATTTAATGAATCATTTCCTCTCAATTTTGGACTTAAATCAATTCATAAATCTAAGTCTAAATTGTCACATCACCTAATTCTTCATTAAGTTAATCAAATCCTTGATTAAGTTAATCCTTCTCACTAAAATTCTCTAGAGAATGCAACTTGCACAATAAATCAATTACTTTGATTTATTAATTCTCCTATTTTCCCTCATAAAGCATCAAAAAGGGAATATTCCTCTTTTGAATTCAAAAAGTCCAAGTGGGCTTGGTCTTTCCAACAAGGCATTAAAGGCCTCTTACATGTCTTTGACCTTGAGCGAAGTGACATTAACTCCATTTCTTTTCCCTCTTCAACATGTCATTTCTCAAGTTTGAAATGCCACCTAATTGCATTTATTGGCAAATTGGCCAAAACTTGCTCATTCCTCATCCAATCACATTTGGACAAGTGGCACAATGCCATTGAACTATCTTTTGTCCCACATTGCTTATTTCCACTATCTCTTCCAAGATTTGAATATATAAATTGGAGAATCTTCTCCTCAATCTTCATCCACAACTCATATGCAAAGTTAATCTCTTCAAGTGAGAACTGATTTTGCTATCTTCATCCACCATTCCTATCATTTTCACATTTGCACCAAGGTTATGCTCAAATCTCTTTGAAGATTTTACCATTTCTTCATCAATCCACATTTGAAAGCATCTACACTATAGGCAACTTGAGCTCATAGCATCTCATTGTCTATCTCACTAAGCTTATCAAGGGTTGGGAAAGGGCTCTTTCACATATTCAAAGAGCACCAATCCACCATGGAATAGATTTGCATTTTAAAGATGTCGCAACACAAATCAAACTGCTCTCGCAACACGTGTTGGACTTGCAAGCAGGAAAAACCACAAGGACAACAAGGAACTTGTGCCCTTATCTATTCGATAGAAGTCTCACCATGGTACCGTTCCCAAAGGGATTCAAGATCCCCAAATTTGATAAATACAATGGAATGGGCAACCCTGAAAACCACGTCAGGGAATTTCAGGTGCACTGCATGGAAGTCGCATATGATGACACGTATCTAATGCGGCTCTTCCCCCGAAGCCTGACTAGTCCAGCTATGGAATGGTTTTCTCGCCTACCCACGGGCATTAAAACATTTGAGGAAATTGTGGAGGATTTCCTTAAAAATTACGCTTTTAATATGGGTGCAGATGTTAGTTTAGAAGAATTATCTGCACTCAAACAAGAAAAAGGAGAGTTATTCGCATCCTTCTTGCAAAGATGGCGATCCAAGGCCAATCAGAGCAAGTGGACTATGCTAGAAGAACAACAAGTCTGCACCATCATAGCCAACCTTGATAAAAACTTGGTGTTTTACTTGAAAATGCAGTGCATCACATCATACGACCAACTAATTCCAAAGGTGCTCAACATTGAAAGAGCCCTTACGGCGCGAGAAGGCGCACCAACATTCACTCCACCATAGTATAACCGCCCATCTAACAACTACAATGCTAAACCTCGAACATGGTCGAGGAACAAAAATATCATGAACGATGGCATGGTTGACGCTAAGGTAGTCATCAGTGCTCCTAAGCAAAATACCCAAAACCATCATCAACCGCAAAATCATAATCACAATAATGTGTAGACTAATGTGGTAGTGGCACAACCACCTTCCACTAGTCAAGTCAACAATGTGGGTAATCAAGGAGGACCACCTCCCCGCAACAAGTTTCCCCCCAAGAGGAAGTTCACAGCCCTTGGCGAATCGATTGAGTCTGTCATGGAGAAACTGGTCAAGGAGAACCTAATTAAGATCTCTAACTTCGAATAATACAAGAAGCCCATGACCAAACCGTCGTGGTACAACGAGAATCTCCTATGTGACTTTCACAAAGTCAAAGGACACACCACCGCCAACTGCATGAGACTCAAGAATATCATCTAAGACCTCATTGAGGATAAGGTCATTAACATCAAGTAGCCAGCCGAAAACCAAGACCTGAAAATCTACATGAATCCGATGCCGAATCATAACCAAGGGAACAATCAGGGAAATAACCAAGGGAATAATAAAGGTAAGCAAAAGTATGCTAGTGCTAATCTAGAATACGAGGAGATAGTCGGATGTGTCGACGAGATGGTCACTGTCATAAATATCAAGGGAGCCAATAATGACTGTGGAGTCACCACACGAGGCAGAAAGGTTACCATTGCTGGGGCACCTGCTAAGACCCCCATTACCAACATAAAGGCCATCCCCTATGATTACAATGTAATTGACGAGCTGAAAAGAACACCCGCACAAATCTCCATCATGGAATTACTAAAAATCTCTGCCGCCCATAGACAGATCCTGGATGAAGCACTAGCTGCATCTACCGTTGTTGCCACTTTTGACCTAGAGCAATTTCAGGCTATGGTGGGTAACATAGTTACCCCAAATCTCATCACATTTTCAGACCAAAATTTCCCCCCACAGCCATCTCATAACCGTGCACTCCACCTCCAAGTCCTAATCCATAAAAAGAAAGTCAAATGAGTCCTGGTAGATGGTGGTGCAGGTCTTAATATTTGTTCAGTGAAACTCATAAAAAAATTGGGATTCATCGAGGATTCCATCAATAAGAAAAAAAGCATCATGATAAGAGCATATGATGACCAGGAAAGAGTGTCTCAGGGCACTATCAAGATCCCTATCCAAGTGGGGCCAGCAACCATGGAAACAACCTACCAAGTTCTTGACCTTGATCTACCATACAACATCCTCCTGGGATGCCCATGGATACATGGAATGAAGGCAGTAGCCTCAACCTATCACCAGTGCATTAAGTTCTCATATCAAAATGAGGAGGTTACTATACATGGGGATCCCGAACCTTTCGCCTATTGCAAAAACTTGGAGGCCAAGTTTTACAAGATCCCTCAAGTACCTAAAAATGATGAAGGACCATCCACTTCATACATAGACCCAGCTAATCTCGCCTCCACTTCTGCGACAGAGACACTCGCCATCCTTGACATATCTGAGATCAAAAACATGATACAAGACAATGGATGCAGTGATTATAGAATGAAGAGAAATTCTTTTGTTGTAGGAGAGTTACCACAATCTCCTAGGTCACATGGACAACCACAATTGATTCAAACACCTGTTCGCACTAGAATAGAACCTGCTGGATTCCACCATTGGGGGGATCTCAGTCAGGAGAATGTGGATGAGGAGGACATCACAAACACTCTATACCAAGATGAAAGACCCACTACCACCCTACCCATGTTGGAAACAAACAGAGGGTTACAAATGATGTTCGACATGGGCTATAACAGGAATGAAAGCCTAGGAAGAAACAGTGATGGACGGTTGGAGCCCATCATGGTGGAAAGAAGGATGCGAAACATTGGCCTCGGCTATACTCCTTCGAGTATAATTGTACGTGGCAGAGGTATGCCCAGAAGAGTAGTCCGGTCCTCTCCTTAGGTAACAACAACAATCCCTAGACCACCCGTTTGCTTAGGGATCCCACTCGACAATTACACCTTTGACGTTACCGATGTGTGTGCTAGTAGTGACAATGAGGATACCATAGCAAGTCTCCCTAGGCTTTTTGAGGAGTCCACCTTGTTAATGGTTAGTGCCTCACCCGCTGACCAATCCAATGAACCCACCAAATCCACTTAGTGTACCCCCAACTCATTGATCACGACCAACAGGGACCGCCAATTCTAGACTCGTTCGAAAACGATGAGGCTCTCTCAGAATTCATGGGACTAAGGGATACAATCCCATGTGGAGATCACAAGGCTGGATTCAACATCACACTGGACACACAAGCATACTATGGGGAGATGATTGAGTCGTTCAGTTGCAAAAGAAAAAGATCAAGAATAAGCTTGGAGTTATTGAGTGAAAACCACACTGTGGCACTCTCTAAACATAAAACAGTAAAAATAAAGGACGCATCCGATGGTGAAAACCTCCTCGAGGTGCCAAAGGATGAAGGATTCAATCTCCCCCCTACTGCTCTACACCAGGAGAAGTCAACAGTATTGGCAGAACAGTGCAACCCTATCAACCTGGGAACAGAAACAGAGCCACAAATCACATTCTATGACCAAACACTTCAAACAGAGGAACAAGAACTATTGACAGCATTCCTAAAGGAGAAAAAGGTAAATTTTGTGTGGACCTATGTAGACATGCTAGGCTTGGACCCTGAAGTAGTAGTTCATCATTTGGCTATTTACCCTGGAGCAAAACCAGTCAGACAAAAGCTAAGGAAGATGCACCCACAAATAGCCTTGCTTGTAAAGATTGAGCTGCAAAAACTTCTGGATGTTGGCTTCATACGCTCGATCGACTATCCAGAATGGGTATCAAATCTCGTACCAGTCTCAAAACTGAAAGGGGGCATCCGCATCTGCACTGATTTCAAAGACCTAAATAAAGCATGTCCCAAGGATGACTTTCCACTACCCAACATTGACATGATAGTGGATATGACGGTCGGATATGAGATGCTCTCCCTAATGGATGGCTTCTCGGGGTACAATCAGATAATGATCACAAAAGAAGACCAACACAAGATAGCATTCACATGTCCTTGGGGCACCTACTGCTAGAACGTAATGCCATTCGGGTTGAAAAATGTAGGAGCTACATACCAAAGATCCATGACATTAATCTTCCATGACATGATCCATAAAATAGTCAAAGATTATGTAGATGACATACTGGCTAAATCAAAGAAGAGACAAGACCATATAGCAACTCTAAGTGCTATCTTTGACAGGCTCGAACAATATAAGGTTAGACTCAACCCGAAGAAGTGTGTCTTTGGGGTACAATCGGGAAAGCTACTAGGATACATAGTTTCAATAAGAGGAATAGAGGTGGACCTTGCAAAGGTAAAAGCAATCCTTGAAATGGAAGCACCGAGAACGTTAAAACAACTAAGAGGATTGCAAGGTAGACTCCAGTCCATCCGGAGATTCATAGCACAACTGGCAGATAAACAGATTGCCTATTCACACCTACTTCACAAGGGAGTAGCTTTTAGATGGGATGACAAATGTGAGCAAGCATTCAAAAAAATAAAAGAATATCTACTTACACCACCTGTGTTGATGCCACCAATTGTGTGGAAACCATTAATCCTATACATCTCAGCAACAATAGCCACCCTGGGGGCCCTTTTAGCCCAACATGATGAAAAGGGAACCGAGCGAGCTATCTACTAGATCAACAGAACAATGGTGGGACACGAGCTCAATTACATGTCAATAGAAAAAGCTTGCCTAGCACTAGTATTTGTAGCTCAGAAATTCAGACACTACATGCTAGCGCACCAAATCAAGTTGATTTCCAAAATAGACCCTCTAAAGTACCTATTGTCAAAAGCAATGGTTACAGGTAGAATGGCTAAGTGGGTAATGATATTATCTAAACATGATATCGAGTATGTAGAATGAAAAGCCATAAAAGGACAAGTCATTGCGGATCAGCTGGCAAAAGCTCTCCTCTACATAGATAACCCACTCATATCAGAATTCCTAGATGAGTCCCTTTTTAACCTTGGTGCAGCAGACCACTAGAAGTTATACTTTGATGGCTCTCACATGCAACATGGATCAAGAGCGGGTATGTTCTTCATCACGCCGCAAGGAGACTGCATACCTAGATCATACAAGCTGGCATTCCCTTGTACTAACAATATTGCAGAATACAAGGCTTTGACCATAGGCCTCAAAATTGCAGCACAATGGTGAATCATGGCATTAAAAGTCTATGGGGACTCACAACTTATCATCAACCAAGTCAACGGTGAATACCAAATGAAGGATGATAAGCTCGCACCATACAAAAAGGTGGTTGAAAGCCTAAAAGAATCATTCATTGACATCACCTTCGAGCAGATACCAAGGACAAACAACAGAGTGGTCGATGCAATGGAGACAATTGGATCCTTACTGGACATCCCTCGCAACGTCTCAAAACATGAATTCCTTGTAGAACAACTTTTCGTACCCACATTCGAGGTACCAGAGTCAGAATACACGTGTGAACTCATTGGTCCCGGTGATCTTTGGTATCATGATATATACACCTACCTAAAGTTAGGAATCCTCCCCACTGACATCACTCCGAACCTAAAATGCACTTTTGTCAAAAGGACTTCACGATTCGTCATCCTAGGAGAGACCCTCTTCCGTAGGAGTACCGATGGAACCTTGCTACATTGTTTAAAACCTGAGGAAGCCTTGACTGCTCTAACCGAGGTACACAATGGCACATGCGGGTCACACTCAAGTGGTATGACCTTGGCTAAA